>VYZX01034283.1:61070-318716 GCA_013401335.1 Brachypteracias leptosomus
CAGCCACCAGATGGCAGTGAGGTCATACCCATGTTATAACCAGTGCCAGCAGTGCTCTTTGGTTCTCCTTGACTGCAACCTGGTTTTTAACTAGTCCTCATCATAAATGTGCAAGTGTTTACCCTCATTATTTGCAATATAGGCAATGGACTGAAGTCAGTAGTAGAGAAGTCACAAGTGGGAGAGGCAAATTGGTGTAATTTAGTCTGTCTTTTGCAAATGAAAGTTTGTTTCCTAAGCTGCAGTTGTTTGCTGAGCCTTATTTTGGGAGGCTCCATAAAAGAGTCATCTTTGTCTCTGAGTTGACTTACTAAACATGCTGCTGTCAGGATCATTTGGTATTAATGCTGATGTTGCCTTTTCTTGATGATGTTGCTGCTTAAATGTAGCTGTCTCTGGTTTTAGTGAACATTTAATGATGCCTGCATTGAAAGGAACAAAATCAAATAGGAAACCACCAGCTGATTTTCAAGCTGCCTAACACATCTGTGTAAACAAAGTATAAATTTACTGGAGGGGGAGTTTAGATAATAAACAAAGCAAAGACCTTTAAATAGTTCTATAATATACCAGAATATTTCAGCCTTCAGTATAGGTATGCTTCTGGGTAGTGTCTCAGTTGTCAGGACAATGCTCCTGTATTGGTTATGTACCTGCTATTCTTTTTCTAAAGCACACACCTCCTATTTTCCAAAATTTAAAATGCAGTATTTGTCAAAACTGAAATCTTTGCCTGATGTTGCCTGCTGACAAACTGGTTTATGATTTAGACTTGCAAGTGGAAGCATTAAAGATGGATTGGGGTGGGATTAAGCTCAAAGTGTATATCATTAATGCCCATTTCTCTCCCATATATAGATAAGTATTTTTCTATTTCATATCTCTTGGTACTTAAGGGATTAAAGTTAATCCTTGTATAGAAATATATGTTCTTCTAGAGTCTACTCAAATATCTGCACATGTATAATCCCTGTTAATTTTTCAGGAGCAGTACTTCTAATTGAAAGTTAATTTAACCTGAAGTCCTTGCACTGTTCTCAAACTGAAGTGGTGAGAGAGGAGCCTGACTGTGTTGTGAGGGAACTGAACCTGGGGACGGGAGCTCTAGGATAAGTTTTTCTTTAAAGTGTGTGTGTTCTTAACTTGAGCCTTTCATTCAGCAGCTGTATTTAGTAGCTAACTTGAGTTTGGAAAGTGGCATAGAAGATTTTAAAGGCTGGACCAGATGATCTTTCCAACTTGGACTGTTCTCTGAATTTGAAAATGGGAGTGAGGAGGCAGAGTTTTACTTTAAATCTTATAATTCTGAAGAGTGTAAATTTTCAGGTCCTTCAAAATGTAACCTTGTTCCACAGAATACATCTGGATTTCCTCTTGAGAGTACCATGAGAAACATGGAAGGAAATGGCAAGACTGGAACAAAAAACCCTGGAAGTTCTCTGGAAAACAGTGATAGGCAGCTGCATAGTAAAAGGTCTAAAAGAGTAGGTCAGATCTCCAGTAAAGAAAATAGAATTGAGGAAACAGAAAACAAAGAGCAGATTACTGGTTCTACAAGCCAACAAGCTCACGGGGGCAGGACTTCCCAATATTGTGGTGCCCAGGAAGGGATTCTTGAGCCTGATGCAAATCTGGATTACGAGACTGAGATTTCTGATTCAACCAGGAGTGCAGATGCTTCAGAAAGCTCCAAACAGACCAAGCATAAGAGGACACCTTGCATGTATGGAGCAGGCTGTTACAGGTAAAACAAAATTAAAACTAGTTTAAGATAGCTTGTTATTAAGAAGTAATGTATTAGCTATGGAAGATAAAACAGTAAAGTTGTTACAAGCTTTGATTTGAAAAAAAACTCTTTTGGTAAGCAGAGGACTGATGAGAGACAAATTGCATAACAAGTTTTATAAAAAGCAGGAGCCAGGTTATCTTGCTAACTGCTAATAAACCCCACACAAGGGATGAAGAGCTTCAGCAAATTAAAAGATGAAATGTTGTAGGAAATAAGGAACAAAGGTCCTTTTTAAAAACTAAAGAAATAAAACCCCTGTGTGTGTAGTACATGTACCAGCAGGGAGAAGAGATATAAATGGTTGAAATGCCCAATGTAGACCTTCTGGGCATGTTTTATTAGCAGATGAAACTTTTATGAAAGATGATTTCTTGAAGTTATTACATGCTTTGTGATCTGAATATTTAAAATACATACTGTTTGTCATACCTGAGTAACTTCTTTTATTACAACTTGGCCAGTCTGCATGCCTTTTTTTCTTGAGCTTTCAGTCTCCCCCTAAAACCAGAACAAGATATACTTATAGTTATGAACTCCATGTTAACCCTTATCTGATCAGTGTCTTTGGTAATACTTCAAGTGAAGAACAATATCCTTTTTTGCTTTGTTTCTCCTGCTCACATCCTCTCAATTCACAGTGCAAGATCAGTCATACAAATGTTTTGTGCAACACAAACGTTCCAGCAAAGTTCCAAAACATCAGTGCTGAGTGCTTGGCCTCATGAAAGTTCTTTCTGCCCAGAAAAGATCTGTAGTGTCACGTGCTGATATATTGAAGGGAAGATAGAAATCTAGAGGTGCTCTTGAGGCTAGCAAATGACCAATGATCTGAGAGCTGCATTTAGGAGAAGGTTTTGAGCTCTGGATAAATCCATGTATGTTGTAAGCATGAAAGATATGGCTAATCCAGGAAACAGGTTGTCCTGTGATTTACATTACTGTTTATTTTTTTCTCCTCCCCCAAGCAGCTTGAGCAATATGAAAAACAGTGAGGCCGTTTAGAACACAAGTAAATGGGTTCTTGTATATGTTTGTTGGGCCTAATGCTGCAGATAACTTTGTATGTCAAAAGTGGAATAACAAACACATCATACTTGCACTTTTCATTTAGCTTTCTTTCAGATACCTCAATTTTTACACTTAATGATTGTGATGGAAATGTTTTATTAGGCAGTTAAGATGATCCAGTAGTACAAACTGCCGTTTCCAGTTTGCTCCAGCTACTTTGAATGCTCAGACAAGTTTTCCCTTCTATGGGGGTTAAGATGATTTAATGTTCTGATATGCTGAAGGATTCCTGATGTTTGGCAAGGCAAATTTTAGTTACAGGTTATATGAAACAGCAGTCTGCATGTACACATTTCTTCTTGGGTCTTTATTCTAAAATATTTGGGAGGAATGCTTTTGGAAAGTATTGCTTTATAAGAAAAAAAGAACAGTTTGAAATAAAACAACAAAATCTTACTTTGTTGGAGAAATTTGTAAATGGGTAGTATCAAAAACATCAGCTTTGATCTTCAGGAAACCTTATGAGACTAAACCTGCTTGTTTGCAGTGAAAGAAATATGCTTTGTAGTCTGTCTTAATATTTGCTTTTGATGCAGGACCTCCAAGTGGTCTCCCTGCATCAATGGAATGGCCACGTTAAACAGGTCATTGCAGTTACCCGTATTTTCAACAGAATGTGCACTAGGTGTAATGTGAGTGGATACTTTGAAGGAATACATTGACAGTGTTTTCAGTTTTTCATTGTGTAATATTTTCCTTGAGGAAAAGCTATTTTTTAGAGTTGGTAAGGAAGAGGAACTGGTTTGAGTGCTCTTTTGAGTACAGTGGGTAGGTGGTTTCTCTCTCCTTCAGTACTTTAACCTTCTACTAAGATATGCTGTAGAAGTCAACATCTTAAAAGAGTATTGCTTTGGTAACTGTGACATTTCCTTAGACATTTTTCCTAGGTGAGGTTTCTTACTCATAAAATGTCATTTATCCAGTAACTAAATGCTCTTTGGTATTCTAGCCTTTATTTATAAACTCCTATTAAGAGATACTTGTCTTCTGGATGTGACTTTAGCACCTTTGGTAGGTGCTAGTAAAACAGCACAAACTGAAAAGATTAAATGTTAGTTCTGTTAATTTTATTAGATTTCTCTAAGACGTGTCTTAAACATTTAGGGAATAATTTTGTAACCCATAGCTGACTTTATTCATTGTGAATTTCAAAACGCTGCTTTTGAAAGAATCAATTGATGCACAGCTCTCACTCCAGGGATTCTTCTTGTCATTGTTCTACAGTGTCAAATTATTTTTCTGAGGTAGTCTGAAGCTTTGCAAAATTAGAAGAAACTGCTCTTACTACTAGCAGGCAAAGTGCTCTATATGTGTTTTATCTGACTATATTTATTGTCAAGAAACTTATTTAAATACTGCCTTGTGTTCTTTTTCTTTGCTGCTTGTTTTTCTAAAGATAGAAGAAAAGGGAATTAAAAACAAATCCAAACCCAGCCCCCCTTTTCAAGGGCTGCATAAAAGAGGTGTGGTAGACATGAACTCTCATCTCTAAAAGTATAACTCACCATTTTTGCCCACATTTCTATCCTTTTGCTAGCCCGTGATACAATTCTCTGCTGACTGGGTGTGTGTCAGTTGTTCCTGTAACTGTCAAAGCAGGGAACACTCCACCAATCTTTGGGTTTGTTTGTGCATTCTTCTAAATACTTTACTTTGTTATGAAAATAAATAGTTTGTTTCACCTTCAGCTTGTAAATCTGGCAGCTAAAGACCCACATCTTGTCTTTTTTTTTGAGTCCTGTCTTCTAATAAAACAATTTAAAACTTTTAAATTTTATGTGCAGCTGTGGCATAACTTCAAGCTTGAATTCTCTGGCTTTATAACTACTGCTGGTAATTCAATACATCTTCACTACCAGTTTCTTTAGTAGCTGAGACAAGAAGCCCTTGAAATGGCAGAGGTTTTCTGCACAGGGTTATGAAAAGCCAGAGATTCTGACCTAATCAGTTAAACTTGCTTCAGAAAAAGCTTTTAAGTTGCTTTTGGTAGCTGCACAGACACAAAAAGGTTGTAAATATTTCACTGAGCAATACTCAGCTTGTGCTTGAGATTGACTGCATTGATTCTGAAGGACTTTATCAGTTTGATTTGCATAATTTTTATTTGCATAATTTTCTGCATCACGAAGCATGAGTTACAAATTCAGAGCTGCTGTGAAAGTAAAGTTGCAGTAACTGTGTGAGAATGCTTATGAAAAGGCGACACTCCCAGAAAACTTTAAGCTTAAAATAGGATTTTAATTGGTTATTTTTTTGTGTGAGTAAAGCTTAATCATTTTGTTTTGATCAAATGAATAACGTATTCCTGTGCAGTGAGGTTTTGGGAACCTAATTAACTTTGGAGTACAACTTAGAGCCTGATACATGTTGTGCTTTTAAAACTCAAATCTCTTGTGTCTAAAAAAAAATTAAAAAAACAACCCTCAAGCAAACCAAACCCTTAATAAAAGGAAAAAACTTTAGGTTTTTTGCAAGAAGGGAAAATGTTTGCTTAATACAAGCTACGCACTTCTCCACTTTTATTTTGCTGGGTATCATTGCATAACACATAGAAGTGGAATAAGTACAAATTATCCAGGTAAAAGTAAGGTAAAATATGATGTTTCTACTAGTCCTGAGCAACTGAAATAGGTTTAAGGTGCTTCACAGGTAATGAATAATTTGAGGAGCATCATCCATTGGCCCAAAGAATCTTGAAGCTTGGTGATAGGGAGACTATATCAAGACCCTTTCATTTTTCTTCCTCCTCCTTCCCATGCTACATTTTTCCCACCCCTCTCCTCCAATAGGGGCTGTTTGATGTTGTCCAAGTAGATTTCAAAGTAATTTTTTGAAAGGAAATGTGTATCTCCAAAAATACAATAGGTTGTCTAATTAACAGCTATTAGGCCTTTTTTGCTTTGTGACTATGATGATACATGTGTCTTATTGTAGGAATAAATACTAAAATGATTTCAAAGAACATTAGTTGCTTCTGTATCCCTTTGAGAAGATTAATTGTTTCAAATGACTGAAAATTTTTGCTGATATTGCTAGTAAGTTAGCTCTATGCATTTAGAAAACAAAGCAAGTAGCTTCTAAAATGACTTGGTTTCATCTCATTTATTTTTAAATGGGAAAAGAAGTAGGCAGCCAGTCTGCATTTGGCATAAGAAGAACCAGTCGTAGAGTAAAAGACTGGTAAATGCAGCCTTGCAATGATTTCTAGTGAAACAGTATTTACCTACCCTACAGTTTGCAGAAATGAACAGAAAAGACCAGGGCAAGGAGTTAGTCACCTGTGTAAATAGATCCAGGGGATAAGTAGCTCATTGAAAAGTGTTATCTCCAGCTGTCTTGAGCTTTCTGAGTGAAAGATACCAGGCAAGTGGACATTTAAAATATTAATACTAAATGTCTAATAATTTTTGAATGCCTGAATGGCTAGTGTAGCTCACAGTGCTTAGGAATCATTTTGTAAAAGCTGTAACAAAAGCTTTTTTTCCCTTGTGATGATAATTGAAATGCTGAAATGAATATTGACTGTTTCCTATAAAGTTGGTAAGGGGTGTTTGTGAATTTAAAGGAAAGAATGTCTGTGATCAGTGAGGAAGCTGTTGTGTATGTAGCTAGTTACATACATTTTTCTGGCTTTGTGTTTCTAAATGCAGCTGTAGCAAGTGTAAACTAAAGCACTAATTACTCTGTAGTTTAAAAGTTGTCATTCCTCTTGCAAGCCCACTTTTATACAAGCAATTAGCTTTTTATAATTTGCACAAAGACACTGAAGATTATCTACTCTTGGAATTAGTGTGGTGAATCACTGAAGTGTTTCGTGGATGTCTTTTGGAAAATAATTTATTAAAATATCTCACATTCCTTGCTTTTAAATACTATGCTCTAAAAGAAATCATGGGGAAAAAGTAAATTTGCTTTTGGTGTACCAGTGTGTTCACTCTGACATAATTTTTTATAGTGTGTTTGATCAGTCACATTAATTTCCCCTGAAGTTGCAATGTGGTTTTTCTGTGTATTTTCTTAACATCACTGACAGAAGTTTTATAAAGCAAACTTGTCTTGATGTTGTTTATAGCTGCTTTGTGTGGTGTGTATGCAAACCTGTTGCCTAGGAGCAGCAGCAATGTTCTTTCAATGATGTTTATATGTATTTGATTCACTACTTGCTCACCTTGGATTAAACTGTGTGAGTGTTATAGAGCACAAAGTCCTGGATGCTGGTAACGTGGCCTCATCACTAACATTGGTGTGACTCAGTGACATACGGTGTTGTTAGGTCTTATGGTACAACTTCATGTCATGATTGTAATTTGATAGTCCGAATAAAATGTCATGGAAGCCAAGGCAAACTTGACAGCATGATTAATGTCATGTCCAGGAGATGGCTCTATCTGAAACAATATGCTGGCATTTCAAGTATTCAAGTGAATAGAAACTTGCACACAGAACAGAAATAACAATTGAGCCGCGTTGCCTGAAGCTAAGAGATGATCACCCGAAGGTGTGGGGAGTCTCTACTACTGCAGTTGTTCAGCTGCCATGGTTGGCCCTACCAACTTGAGCTGAGACTTTGGTAGTGGTTTCTATAGCACTTTGATAGCTCCAGAGGGAGTCACAACTCAGCAAGTCAGACACTGAGTAAGATTCATGTGACATGACTGTGTCAGTGTGCGTGTTGAAGGTCTTAAGCTGAAAGCTGATGGCAAATAGGAAAATTCCTGGTCTAGCCTCTTTTGCAACATATGCTGAGACAAAACTTCTCATCTTGAAAGTAGGTCTTATATTCTGCATAAAGTTAAACATTAAAAAGCTCCTTTTTGTGTAACCACAGAAGAATGAGTTGTAACAGATTCAGTAACACCTTGCTTATCTCCGCTTCTTGTGTTTAAATGGGACAGTCAGTTCTTGGTATCTATGTTTTGCAGGAAGAATCCCATTCACTTCCAGCAGTTCAGTCACCCTAATGATGATGACTATCATGAAGCAGAGATTGTAACTCAGGAGGACAATGATAACCGGCCTGAATGTCCATATGGAACAGCTTGTTACAGGTGAGACACACCGTACAAAATGGCCCTTCCTCTTTTACAGGTTAGGAATGTTCTCCCCTGGAGTTGCAAAATGACAATAGAATAATGAAAAATTCTTGATGTTAAATCTTTACTCTAGCCTTCTGAAATTTCCTGTGGACAGACTTGCTACCTTTAAAGCACCAAAGTCTGTGCAAAATATTTGCTAGTGATTTCAGCTGGTGAACATGAAAACTTGACTTTTGGAACCTATTCAGTGACTTAGAGATCAATGCTTTTTCATTTGTCAATATGTAGTAAACTGTTCTTCTTTTATATAAACAATTTACTGATATATGTTGTTCTTGATGTGTAACCCTTAGTTTAAATTTGATAAAATTTTTGTTGAAATTTTATAGAAAGTTCTAGTTTAATCAGTATTTGATTTGTTAGCATTATTTTGGAAACAGCAGTAAAATCCAGTTTATGGCTGACTGGTGCAGTTTCTTTTAAGCACTGTTCATTTTCTTCAGAAGGTTGTTTTATTCCATTTTGGTTCTTAGTGTCTAGGTTTTACACTTCTATTTAGCAGAGTTTAGTGACTACAGTGTAATTAACACAGACACAAGGATATATTTTGAGGCAACAGCACTTCCTTGGGGACATGTGTCACAAATGGAATGACCTTGACTCATAAGAGAGAAGTAGTGATATCTTTATTGATATAAAAAATTATTTAAGTTTGATAATAAATGTGGCAGTGGTTTAACAAGATGGGATGGCAAGATACACTTGATTATTGACTGCATAGAAGATAGAGTTAAACAAAACTGTCAGGGAGACCTTCCCATTGAGTCATGAGGTTCAGAAGGGACCCTCTTGCTTTCTAAACTCCTTCTCAGAGAGGAGTCTAGGCGCAGCTAGATCCATTCCTAGTCCCAGACTTGTCTAAGGATTAGGTCTAAGGTCTAAAGGATTACGTGTGCACAATCAATCCTTCACATCACTTGACTAAGGTTTCAAAGTTTAGCATGCTATTATTTGCTTACTGAGAATCTGTTGCATCAAGGAAGCTCTCAACCTCAAGGAGTAACCTTGAGAGGCATCCCTGCTCAAGGGGACATCCTGGCTTGCAGCCTGCTCCTGTGCAGGAGAGCCCAAGAGCTCAGTGGGCCCTGGGCTCATCCTAGGATGAAAAATCTGGGTTTACACTGGTAATGAAATTGCCAGCATACTTTTCAGGAGTACTTTATCCTGAAATCCTTATACTGAAGTGTGGATGCTTTATCCAAAACCAAAACTGTCTCTCCTTCCAGATAAGAAGACAACCTCTGTGCTATATTGGTTAATAATTTCTTAATCTGTTTTTCATTCTTTGGGAGTAGAGGAAAGAAGGTGCCCCCAAAGCAATGATCAATCTTTCAACAAAGCAACAGATGTAATTTGAGGGGTCTTCATGTGATTTTTATTGTCTTTATCTGTTGGCTACTACTTGAAGAGAACATAATTGAGTGAACTAAATGCTACGCCTTGAGTTGTGATCAAATGGTCTGATACTGACAATAGTAGTAACACTGAAATAGGCAATTCTTTTGGTTTAAGTACAGTGTATTTAATAGGAAGCTGTATTTCCTTTTTATTCAAAACTATCACTTCTAATGCATACAATTTATTTTGAAATAGCAGTAGCCATAGAATTGTCAATCAACTTGAAGCGTGTGTGCAAATTTGTCGCAAGTTATTTGACATAAAAATAAGCTTTTTCTACTGAGGACTATCTGTACTGCTCTGTTCTTTGAAGAATAAGAAACCATAAATAAGCAACTGATTTTACAAGGCAATCTTCATAGCAAGGGTATTTTGTAAAATTATGCAAAGACTTCTGCAGTTGCAGAAACTAATCTCGAGTTTGAAGCAATGTCACATGGTATGTTATTCTGAAATAGTAGGCTTTAATTGTGGCTTATTTTCAGAAGCCAAAATTAGGGCAACTCAACTGGTTTTTCTTCCAAAGTCAGAATTTAAAAAAAAATTCTGCACAATAGTAAATGGAGTTGATACTATTTCAACAGGCAGCCCTGAGAAAAGCTTCTAATATGCTAATAGGACATTAGCACAGTGTAAGTTGGACCAAGTTAAAAGGTTAGAGCAGCACTGGATAACTGTTTAGGGGGAGAAGGGGGTGAATTGGTCTATTAATGACCTGGATCACAGCCTAAGTGAGAAGAACATTTATTGTAGCTTCAAGAGTAAGTTGACTTTAAATTTTTCTTGCCTTGCTTTGGTGCTATTTTTTAATAGAAGACATATGCAGTTGTATATTGAACTTGATGGATTATAGCAGCATGCTGCAGAAATGAGTAATGTCTCTGAAGAATCCTTCTGTGGCCTCTCCCTGTGATCCTTCGAGACAAGCAGTTCTTCCCAAATTCTTTAATGTTCCCATTACATTGCAGAATACAGAAGCTATGTTTGGATGTCTCAGACCTGTGATGCACTGTGCGTGTGTTGTACTTTATGCACCAGAAGTTATCTTCTGGTTTCATTTTTAGTGAAAGTGAATAATTGGGTCAGTTCTTATGCTGAACAAACACATCTCATCTTACAACTTTGGAAGCTATCTCATCTCTTGGTTTTAATCAGCCATCTATTTTATTTTAATGCTGAAACAAGAGGAACTGTTATTTAACCTGATTTTTTTTCCACCCTACATTCTATAAGCTGAGACACTGCAGTAAGGCCCTGGTCACAAAAATTTATTTTAGGACAAAATGAAAATCATCCATAAAATATGAAGGAGTTCTGGGCTTGTTAAGTGTGGATCAAGTTGGCGAATCAAGCTTTTACTGTTTTCTTTGCAGGAAGAATCCACAGCACAAGCTAGAATACAAGCACAGTGCACCTCCAGGTAAGCCAAGTTGTTCAATATAGCTCAAAGTGTGAGGGGGGATGCTCAAAACCTAGTAATAGATACCAGAAATGTGGACTAAGAGTGAGTAACACTGCATTTGCAGCTCATTCTGTACTGCACTGTGTCCTTGCCCTCCTCAACCCTGAGGTATTGCCCTTCTCTGTGATAAGGAAGGTTCCTTTTGCTTTTTCAAATGTTTTTCAACTGAAGTGGGATGGGCCAGGTCAGACACAATTTACATAATTTGTATGCTTTGTGTCTTAGGAATTGAGAAAATGATCATGTGGAAAGTGGCTATTTTCATGAGTTTAAAAGGTTTTATTGAAAATGAAACTTGGTGTAGTGAGACATTACTTGATCTCTGTATTCCACTTCCCTCATTCAGAGCTGGAGCATTACAATGAAAACAGGGAATATGTTTAGCTGTTACTGAAGTATTACCCAGCATTTCAAATGGATACTGCTGTAAATTATTTCTATAGCTTTTCTCCCACCCCCATAGTAAAATGTGTACACAAATATTTTAACCATATAGATTTGTATCTTAAGATTTTATACTTACTTTTTATTCTTCTTTTTCTTTTGATAGGAAATCCTCAGGTAATATACAATTTTAAAGCCTTGTGATGCTCTGAAACAAAGTAAAACAGATAGCTTGCAATGTTTAAAATTTTTTTTTTTAGCCAGTGATTTTCTTACTGAGAGCACAAATTTTTGTGTGTATGTTCTCTGAGGCTTGGAGGGAGCATAATTAAAACCTAATCTTGGGGTTCTAGGCTAAAATTTTGTAGTCTTTTATATTCCAGTAACTAGACTTGTTGAAAAACACAGGGGGATGTACTATTTACATTTTGCTGTTCTTCAAGAATTCATAGAGATACTTTGCATTTTTTTGTGCTTGATTATTTGACTTATTTTTTTCCACTTGAAATCCCAATGCAATAAACAATCCTTCAGAGCAGAATAGTTATGGAAATGTATGATAATCTATTTTACTTTAAAGAATCAGAGTTATGACATTATTAAGGAGAAATTGCATTTATAGAAACAATGATGTAAAATGTTTAAATGCTTTGAAATATTCCAGTTTTCAGCTTAAAATAACATTTTAATATTTTAATATTATTTAATATTTGTCTAAAGGTGGAATGGTCCATAATTGTAAGAACATCTGGGTAATATTAGGAATTATACAGTCAAAAAAGGGCTTTTTTTAGGCAGGAGAGTACTTTTAATAGGTCAGTCTTTTCTTGTAGCAACATTGATGAACAACCCTTTTGCTTGGTTGTACTCTGTCCTAACTAATAACTTTCCTCACTTTAGTAACTAAAAGAGAAACCCGACAACGGACTTCAAAGAATGGTGAGTTATGTCCTTATGTTATGAACGGAGACATAAGCTATCTGCTTTGGTTTTTGAGCATTTAATAGTGCTGGAGATGCTTGAGAATACTTAACCTGAGGGGAAGGTAGCAATTATTTTGGTAAAATCCCTGCTTGATTTTTTTACAAGTAATAGTGCTGAAATTGAATTTGTGCCAGGCTTCCTGGATGAGAGTGTACTTGTAGTTCCCTGGAAGCAGAAAAGAAAACAAACGTGTTTTAAAGAGAGACATACGTGGTTAAATCAATTCTTCCTTCCTTACACAGAGGTCATAATAGGATGAAAAGAATCCAATATTTCACCCATAGCTAGTTAAGGTTGCCCTGTAAAGATTGATTGCTCTTGAAACATTGAGACACTGCTTCTGCATTGCATTGACCTTTAAATAACTTTCTAGTGATATATGCACATGGGCTGATGAGCTTTTCTCATACGTACAATGAGGTATTGATGTTTCAGGTATGATATTGGCTTGTTAGAACTAAAGTATAGAAAATTAATGACTTTGAGTTGGGGCAGCTTTCATTGTCAGCTACCTATGGATCTGTCAAGGGTTAGGGCTAGGTCAGACACTAGATGAATGTCAGATGCTCCCTCTTAACCCCTTTCCCTTCCCAAAGGAATTCCTTTCCCTTCCCAAAGGGATTCAGGAACTGGATTCAGGAACACACAGTTTGGGATCAAAGGCAGAATGAACAAAGGCCTCCTCGGACACTCTCTATTGAAGAAGAGACCTTGACTCTTGNCTTGATATGGTCCTATCTGTGCAGTGGCATATTCTGAGGTGTATTTGTTACCTGTAAGCTTTGCTGCCTCCCATGGTGCAAGTACCAGCCCCATCCTGATCACTGCTTCCTTGTAGAGATGTGTATTATGGTGTGGTGGGAATTGTTAGCAGTGAGCAGTTAAGATCTGATAGTGAAGCAAGCTGGATTGTGTACATATCTAAAGTCTAAATCTAATCTTGAAGGTTTTATACTGTAGCTGTGCCTTTCATAAGAACACTTTTCTTACTTGAGTGGTAGATCCTATGGATACAGCTCATGGCAGGTGGGCAGCCAGGCATGACTATGGATGCAAAAGCACTTCTGCTGTAAGCGTGTAAAACTTTAACAGGGAAGTGGAATTCATTGTGTGAAATCCAACTTCTCTTATTAAGTAAGAGCAGGGAAGAATTTATATTCTGAGTGCATGGGAAGCAAGGGAATTCATTAATTAAAGTGCTGTTCATATTTGCTGATTTTTTTCCAGTGTCTTGTTGCCCATCTTGCCTACATCTCTTGAGGGCAAAGCTTGTAAAAGGTCACGGAAAGCAAGTTCACGTCTGAGGCAGTCATACTGAGCTGTACAGGACCACAGAGACAGTTAGGGCTCTATTAACCTTTATTTCATGCTGTTTGGCACAACTGCACTGTTAAGCACAGCAGGATTAATTTCCATGCAAGTATATTTAATGTCCACCAGCCAAGAAACAGGTGCTGTCTACGTGACATTTGACATGTTTAGTTTTTAACATTTTTAGTCTAATTGCTACCAGAGGGATTACAAATTGCCTGTAGAGAATGTGGTTTATGTTCAGAGAAATAATCTAGGGGTAATTACTGGGGAAATAGTTGTAAGGGAGGAAGAAAACAAAAGTCAGAGTTATGTTGTTATTAGATTGTCACTACTCGATGACCTCACTACATTGTTGCGACTTAGATAAATGACCTGCTGCCAGCTATGGATTATGCAGGATTCTTCTACATAAAAAAGGATTCTTTTTACGTTTATAAGAATTGTTCAGACATTCTTCTACAAAACTTACTTCTTTATAAGTTTTCTAGCAACTCACTTCCAAATGCAGCTCTTTGAGAGGGGTGGTCAGCAAGCTTTTTTCCCCTACGTGAAGGATGATACTTTCAGAGAGACTTTCAAGGTCATCTTTTTGAATGTCATAGTAGGGAAAAGGTGGAGTTGTGCTCAATGAGCAGCTTTAGGGGCTGTGGGGCTGAATTAAACTACAGCAGAAGGAGATGGAGCAGGAAGATATGGGAGGAAGTACATCATTTAGTGGGAGGAAGAACATAGTATGCTTCTTGTCCATTTGTAGGAAGAACATGGAAGCAGTCGATATTCTGCCAGAATTCCTACTTCTGTTGTAAAATACCACCCACAGTGCTGTGAAAGTGAAGAACTTATATTTGCTAAGCAGATCTTGGGCTTATTATTCTCATTAGCTTAGTTTGAGAAGAGGGATTTTGTTCTTACTGTATTTATCATCTTAGTTTTGATGCTCTTTCCTCCAAGGCATAATTTATTCTACAGAACCATAGTTTGTGATTCTTATTTTAAAAATTCTATTGGTATGGGTAAGCATAAGCATGATGAATTTCCTCTGAAGTCTGGTGAACAATGACTAGCAAGCATAATAGTGGATTACAGCTCACATTAGCAGTTGACATTTTTAGGATTTTCTACTGGGTGGTGTAGAGTCCTCCCAAGAATACAGATTAGTGGCCATAGGATATTTCTCAGCTATATTACTGACTGTGTCACACATGGCTGACATTATTCTAGGAGGTCATGCAGTGCCTTTGTAGCACAGTTCACCCATCAAATTGTGTATCTTTGAATTACTTGACTAATGCTGTAAATGCTTTTGAAAACCTTGAGTGAGAGTTGCTATGAAGTGTTTAATTAGACCGTAAGATAATTCTGGAATAGTAATGTTCCCACTGGTAGAAAAATGTACCTGATAGAGGGTGTGATCTGACTAGATAAGGTACTGGTGTTCTTGTTTGTTCACCACACGCTTGAGTGCCTGGAGCTCTGATCTGAGGTTTCCCAGAGGTTGCTAAGAAATGCTCATGTTTAATATAGATGTTAATGATTTGGATTTGGGTCTGTAGCTGAGGGAAAAACCCAACATGTTTATAGTTTTGTATGAAAGGTCATAAGAACTGCTCAACAGATAAATTGCCGTACGAGATCATTGATAGGTTATCTCTAGACAAGAATGCAAAAATTAGAGGCTTGGGAGTAGAGGAATGAAGAAGGTTTTACTTGGAGGGCACTTAAGGGCAGAATAACGATTGGAATATTAACAGACAGTGACTGGTTAGGAATTGTGGATGTGTGGGGAAAAGGGAGATAGTGTAGGCTTGTAGAGCAAGGGTTACACACATCTGCCAGAATCAGGAAGCAGTGGAAATAAACTTGTTAAAGGCTCACAGCTACTGATAAAGGAGAAGGCAATGCTGCTGTGGCAGCAGCTTTGTGGAGACACTACCAAGTCAGGTAGAGAAGGCTTCTTCAAATAGCAGAATTATCCTGCCTCTGGGAATTGGTTTCAATGTGCCAACATATTCGAGCAATTAAAAGAACATTGCAAGACAAGCTGACTGGAAAAGTTCAGGAACATGCTGTGAAGAGCAGCCATTTCTTGTAAATAGAGGTTTCTGAGTCTTTGATTCCTGCCAATACAGAGTGTTGTGAAATACTGTGAAGGCAGAAGGCAATGGGAAGCAGGTGGGCTGTGCCCAGCTCAGGAGAGAAGTGCTCAGCTTTCATTGTTTACTTAACCCGTGTTCCAAAAGGAAGCACAGACTCTCCAGTGTGGATCCAAGGTGAGAACGTGGGAGGTGGGTGATAGAGCAGATTCCCTTCTCTCACCTGAAGCTCAGGAAAGAAGTGAATGGAAATTAAAAGCCATGTCAGATTCTAATGGGTGTGAGTGTAAGATAGCCCTAAGAAGTATGTGTGGATGAAGGCAGAAAGTTTGGGGTCAAAATGGCCATAGAAAGAGGCAAGACAGATGCATTGTGTAGGTACAGAACTGGCAGGAACATGACTAGGAAAATTGCACGTGGTGCTCAAGAAAAGGAGAGTTATCAGAAGACATTATCTGATACTGTTTTCTTCTGATACCAGGAGAGGCCTGATACCATTTTCCAAGTGCTGGAAGGAAAGCCAGTAAGAACAACTTTCTAAGTGATCAGACTGGTCAGTGCTGCCACAGGGCTCGGAGGGAGATGGAGCAGCTTTTCATGGGAAAAACTGTCAGCAGTGGGTGGAGTGCTTCAGTTGATTCTTTCTCTTGATGAGAGAGACTAACTAAATGGGCCCTGGAGGGTCTCTCGTTCTCTATTCATGAGTGTGACTTTTTTTTTGCTCCTACAGGAAAAAAGGCTGTGGAGAAAGATGATGCCAATGATGATGAACCAAATGAATATGACCTTGATGACAGCTTTATAGATGATGAGGAAGAGGAGTGCGAGCCTACTGATGAAGACTCTGACTGGAAACCAAGTTCAGAAGAGAAGGATAATGAAGATGTTGAAACACTTTTGCAAGAAGCACGTACATTTGTTAAGACCAAAAAATAGCTGCACAGAACAGCATTCCAAATGACTGATCTAGTTGTATTAGAACATGAATGTGCAAGGAGAAGAATTGCTTTGGAACAAGAAAGGGATTCAGGAACACCTTTCTTTCGCTGTGTATGATTTTGTATGTGGGGGTTTTTTGTTTTCTTAAGTGATGGAGCCAGAGGACTGAGCTCTGAAAGTTTTTGTTGGTTCTTTTTTTTTTTTCCTCATCCATTTCTTCTGCAACACCATTGGTATCTCATTCTTTGAAATACAGTTTTAAAGCTTGTTAATGCTGCTTCTTCCTGTGCTTGAAATACTGCCCTCAGGAACATCTTTCGTTTTGCTGAAATACAATATATGCTGTGTGGAACGAAGAGGAGTTACTCTTCACACCCTCAGTGTCACAGACTAATTCTTAGCCATCACTGGGGAATCTAAATAATTGTTTAACATTCTGTCAAGTTAATGCAGTTTTAAACTCCCCGAGTCAGCTACTGGCTTTGTGTTCAGGTGTCATTTCTTTGATTCTCTTGGTGTACAGCAGTTAATACAGGTTGTCTAAGTCACTTGAGAACAGTGTCTGAGTGCATCAAACCACGTGGTTGTCTCAACAACGACGGTGTATTTGCTATAAGAGCAGTGGTGCCTCTCTCCAAGCCTGTGCATGGCTGGGGTTGTGTTCAGTTCACAGCAAAGCTGAAGCCTTGATGAGTGTGTTTTTGCACAATTAAACCTGGAACATACTGTGGGAAAAATGTGTAAATGTGTGTTTCTGATTTCCAAAGACTTTGGTGGAAGATCTTGCAGACAGTGTGTTCACAACTTTCCTGAGCTTTCACAAAAGTAAGTTTAAAAAGTTTTGGTGTGTTTGAGGACAGGTGACAGAAGCCATGTGAATTTGGCACTTTTTTGGCCGCAATCCTGAATTCAGCAGGGGAAGCATTTTTGGGTGGCTCTGGCTCCTCTGTGAGCACCTGCCCACTGATGGCTGAGAACAGACACCCAAACATGCTCAACCTTTTCCATTGGGTGGCAAAGTGTTTTCTGCTTAAAATAAAATGGCCATTGCTGCAAGGAGCGTTGGGCTGCTCTTGGACACGGGATCATCTTTTGCCAGTTGTGTGTTAGAAGCTTCTCTTAAAAATTTTAGATATTGAAAATAGAAACATTTATGATGGGCAGCTGCTCTGAATTTGGAAAACACCAGCTTCTGTTGGCCGGTGGGTGACTGTTTGCTAAAGTTGTTTCATACAGAAGGAATCCAGTTGGTGTTTTTCACAGTGCCTGGTGATTTGTGTGGCCGTCACCTCCCTCACGCTAAAGTGCTCTGGGTCACAGCATCATTTTGTGAGTGGCTCTTTAAGCTGCTCTCAGGAGCTACGAGTCTTTACTTTGAAAGTAGGAACAGCTTTTTGTCACTGGAGGCTGCTAGTCAGACATAGAATCACCAGAGTAAATTTAGAAGTAATTCTTGGTTTTGTGTGATAGATCAAGTTTTTATTACTAATACATCGAGACTGAAAAAAATTATGTATGACTTAAAACAGCACAGGGGGAAAGTGAAAGCTGTAATCGAGCTGCTCTGCACTGGTAGATTGAAATTATCATAGAACCATAGAATCGTAGAATGTTTTGGGTTGGAAGGGACCTCCAAAGGTCATCTCTTCCAACCCCCCTACAATAAGCAGGGGCGTCTCTAACTTGGTCAGGTTGCTCAGAGCCCCATCNCTCCTCTGTGAGCACCTGCCCACTGATGGCTGAGAACAGACACCCAAACATGCTCAACCTTTTCCATTGGGTGGCAAAGTGTTTTCTGCTTAAAATAAAATGGCCATTGCTGCAAGGAGCGTTGGGCTGCTCTTGGACACGGGATCATCTTTTGCCAGTTGTGTGTTAGAAGCTTCTCTTAAAAATTTTAGATATTGAAAATAGAAACATTTATGATGGGCAGCTGCTCTGAATTTGGAAAACACCAGCTTCTGTTGGCCGGTGGGTGACTGTTTGCTAAAGTTGTTTCATACAGAAGGAATCCAGTTGGTGTTTTTCACAGTGCCTGGTGATTTGTGTGGCCGTCACCTCCCTCACGCTAAAGTGCTCTGGGTCACAGCATCATTTTGTGAGTGGCTCTTTAAGCTGCTCTCAGGAGCTACGAGTCTTTACTTTGAAAGTAGGAACAGCTTTTTGTCACTGGAGGCTCCTAGTCAGACATAGAATCACCAGAGTAAATTTAGAAGTAATTCTTGGTTTTGTGTGATAGATCAAGTTTTTATTACTAATACATCGAGACTGAAAAAAATTATGTATGACTTAAAACAGCACAGGGGGAAAGTGAAAGCTGTAATCGAGCTGCTCTGCACTGGTAGATTGAAATTATCATAGAACCATAGAATCGTAGAATGTTTTGGGTTGGAAGGGACCTCCAAAGGTCATCTCTTCCAACCCCCCTACAATAAGCAGGGGCGTCTCTAACTTGGTCAGGTTGCTCAGAGCCCCATCCAGTCTGACCTTGAATGTCTCCAGGAATGGGGCCTCCACCACCTCTCTGGGCAACCTGTTCCAGTGATCAATCACTCTCATATTAAAGAACTTTTTCTAATATCCAACCTAAATCTACCCTTTTCTAGCTTAAAGCCATTGCCCCTCGTCCTGTTGCTACAAACCCTCATGAATAGTTCTTTCCCTGCCTTCTTATAGGCCCCTTTCAGGAGCTGGAATTTATCTCTAAGTGTATTTTCCTGTTCTCATGTTCTTTCCTTAACACAGGATTCATTTTTATTCTTGTAGAGGGATGAACTTGTAACTCCAGGATATTGGAATACTGATGGAAGCTGCTCTGTCTGAGGTACAGATGAGGCTGCCTGGACATTCAGCAGACCCTCAAATGTCAAGTTGCCTTTTCAGTGAGTCAGGAATGCCCCACAGCATAGTGGGCTGAGTCTAGAGATGGTCTTATGATGACATTCACCCTGGTAGGTTATTCTGTAAATCTTTGCTGAAATAATAAAAGGCACATTCTGACCATCTGTGCCAATTGCCTCCAAAGGCAGAGTGTAACAGTTCACTGTGCCAACTCTGCATCAAATTACCCTATAATATATCTTGCCAGCTCTGAAAAAATACAGACTGGTGAAATTCCTCTCCCCCTCCCCCGGAAAAAAAAAAAAAAAAAAAAGTATTTGAAAACACTGTACTTTAAATGAAGTGAATACAAAGTGCTTTTCTTCAGCTGTCACCTTTCAGGGTACGTGTTGTGAGGTGCAAACTGTAATTCCTTTAACTCATGATACCATAGAACTCTCTCAAACTGCCTCTGAATTCTCTTTCCAAAACACCTCATATTTTTCCTTTGCTTCATTTAAAGCCTGTTCCTCCTTGCCCTCAACACAGAGCACAGGGAGAAAGTAATTCCTTTTTTCTTTGCAGCATCCTTTTACATGTCGAAAGGCCCTTATTCAGCTGTCTTCTGCCTCTTCTTCCTAACATTAAATTAACCCTGTGATTAATTCCATATGACCATGTTTCCTAGACCCCTGATTCTTCTTAGTTGTGGTCTCTGGTTGCTTTCTAATTAGTGTGTATCTTTCTTGAAGGGTGATCTCAAACACTGTTTCAGGTGAGAATTAACATTAGAATCCAGCCCAGGCATGACTCTGGGAGCAGTTTTCCATCAACAGTCAGTAATTGGGTCAAGACTCTGCTCCCTTGGCCTGTTGATGGGAACATGAGGTGAGAGGGGGGTGAGGCTTTCTGGAGGCCACATCCAGGTACCTGTCCTTGAGAAGCTGTTCGGCTGCCAGAGGACATTTGTTGCTCATTTCACTCTTTGTTGGCATTTTTTATTGTGATTGCCTGAACACACGAACTCTTGGGTAATGACTTAGAGTAAGAGTGGAAATTAAACTCTTTAGTTAAAATTAATTTTTAAATTAAATATATTTTCAATTTATTTTTTCTTTGCTCCTCTCACTTTTTAATTCTTCGCTATCCCGCCCTGACAAACCAAAGTTGTGTCAGGACGACAAAGGGAGAAGCGATTCCCCCACGCTCAGCTATCGAGTTTTACTAAGTTTATTCCTTGATGTTTTCGCACAAGGAAGTCTGAGGCGCTCCCCAAGCGCTAACAGCCGGGCTGGGCTCCGGGGATGCTGCTGCCCGCCCTGCCCGAGGACCTGGGCTGGGACTTGGCCTCCGGAGGGGTTGGCCCGGGGCTGCCTCGGGCGCCGCTTTCCCCCCGCTCCGTGCTCGGCTCTGCGCGGGGCTCCTCGCGCCCCATTCCCAACGGCGGGCGCACGCGCGGCGACCGTTGGCTTCACGCGGTCGAGGCCGGCGCGAGGCGCGGGGGACGGTTGAAGGCAGCGGCCGCGAGCGCTGCCAGAGGCGGGAACAGCCCTGAGGGGGAGGAGGAAGAGAAGGAGGAAGACGGCAGTTTCGGGAAGAGAGCGGACACCTTGCCCCGAGGTACCGGCGAGGGGAGGAAGCCGCTGTCCTCCGGGAGTCGGCGGCGGGCACAAGGGTGCTCCGAGCTGCGGAGCGGGGCTGTCACACCGGGCGGTAGATCACTCGGGCCCCAGCAGGTCAGGCTGAGCACGGGAGCTGGGGACTGGGGGCCTCAGGTGCTGCACCTCCACAGAGATCATGACAGCCTCCTCACCCTTGGCACTGGGAAAATCCTAGAGGTGTTTTAATGCTGAAACAAAGGACATGTAAGGAGGTTCATAAACACAAGCACATTCAAAACCTGTCATACAGACATTTGTGGGGATTAAATGAAGCCTGGCCAATTCTATGTGCAGAACGTATATGGTATTGTAGAGTGTGGCATTTAGGGAATGGGATATATTGTGTTGTATGGTATGCCTTGGATTGTATTTTCTATATGGTATGGTGTCTTTCTAATGGTATGATATAGGGTGGCATGGTATTTTCTATTGTGTGGTATGGTATTGTTTAGTTTCATACTGTGTGTATTGAAGTGCATGGCTTCTATTGTGTGTAAGTCTTTTGTGCAGTATTTTTGTTGGTTTATCTGTTGTACTCTATTCTGTGATACTTTCTGTTCTATTGTGTATTGCATCTTTGTATTGTCTATTGCACATTGTCTATTGCATTTTGCATTGTGGATTGTATTTCTTATTGTGTTGTGTATTTTATTGTCTTGTGTTTCACGGTATGTACGGTATGAATTGTATGGTATGGTTTATGTTCTACAGGATGTACTGTATTGTGTAGTGCATTGTATGTATTGTATAGTGTGTCTTGCGCTGTCTTGTATTGTTGTAGGGTATGTCTTGTACTTTCTGTGTATTTTTTTGTCTTATGCTGTATTTTCTGTATTGGGCTGTATTGTGTGATTTATGTGTTGTGTGTGTAGCTTTGTACTGTATGGTTTGGTATTTATTGTCTTGTCTTGTATTTTATGCATTGTATATATTGTGTTTGTTTTGTGTCTTGCCTGTATAGTTTTGTAGTTTGTATGTTATGGTATGTGTTCTATTTTCTGTTGGACTATTTCTCATCCATGGTATGTATTATATTGTCTGCATTGTGTGTGTAGTATCTCAAGAATTGTACTTTCTGTGTGGTATTTTTTTGTGTTGCACTGTATTGTTAAGTATTGTGTTGTATTCTGTTCTCTGTCTTCTGATGCATTAGGTATGATAATGTATTTTGTACCATACTGTAGTTTGCACTGTATTGTGTGGTTTGTTAGATGTGTGGTCTGTGTTGTGTTGTATTTTTTATTGGATTGTATTTTATGTATTGTATTTGTTTGCATTGTTTTGTGTTTATTGTATGTTTGGTGTTTTCTTCTGTTGTGTTGTACTTCGGTTTGTTTTGTATTGTGTATTGTTGCTTGTATCGTATTGTATTATTTTATTGTTATTTGTATTGTGTGTATTGTATGTTTTCCAAGATATGGAATTTATGGCATTGGATTGTTTGTATTGCCTAATATTTTGGTTTTTCTGTAGCTCATTGAATGTTATTTAGTACTTTGTATTCCGAATGTTGTATTGTAGGTATTTTGTTTTGCACTGTACATTTTGTATTGTACTGTACTTTGGTTTGTATTGTGTACTGTCTGTATTGTATGGCATGACATGTTGTGTCACATTGTATTGTTTGTGTTGTGTTATACAATCCACCTCCTGGCTTTTCTTGAGTGCAACACCCCCAGATTTTGTTGCTATGCCTCAACGTGCTTCCTGTGATGTATGCTTTCTGTGTGTTACCTTCCATATTTTTTGTTGTGAAACCAGCAGATGAGCAGGTGGATGAGTTTACATGGAGTTTTTATGTTCCTCACTGGTCTTTTGAGCTGGGGATGTCTTTTTTATGGGGATTGTTACTGGCTTTGTGTCCTCTATTCTGTCAGTTTTAACCAGTCCTGATTGTGAGTGAAGCAGCTTTGTGCTTTGAGCAACTTTGTGCTCAGTGTTGGTTCTTATTATTCATGATTCTTTTTGTGGCTTTATGTCAGGTTTTGCCCCTTGTTTTCTTGCCCTGGATGGTGTTAGGAAGGTCACTTGGGAAGCTGCAGTGATCCCTGTCTCATTGATGGTTTGGGGGCTTTTTCTGTCAGTGTGTTAGGCTAGAATCTATTGAACAGGATCTTAACAGCATAATAAGAGAGAACAGGACCTCTGGTAAGTCCGAGGGAGTAGTGTCTACAATTCAGCTTTCTTCTGCTCAATGGTGTGGCTTTTTTCAGCACAGATGATACCAAGTGCTTGGAAGGGGGTAGCCCAAATGCCCAGCGAGGGTCACAGCCCTGCCGACACAGGCAGAATGCAGACACCAGGAGTGTTGGGTGAATGCCTGTATGCCTGAGTGATGAAAGCTGAAGATCTGTTGCTACTCGTTGGAGGCATGGAAATCCTGGCAATACCTGCATGTCCCTGTCACCACGACAGGGAGCTGGTGCAGTTTTCAGGGCTGTGCCATAGGTGTGTAATGCTGAGCTGCAGAGGCAGCAGCTGGAGGGTGCTGTTGTCACAGGAAAGGCTGCCAGGCTTAGAGAAGAAGGAGCACAGTTAAGGCTGAGCTGCTGAGTGAGTCAGTCCTCAGGGGAATGTCACATCCTGGCTGTTGTGACCCAGCCTGGCCTGGGGTCTTGCAGGTCATCCTCCTTTGGTGGAGGGGCAATGGTTGGGGTTTCTTTTCCTGCTATTGCTTTATTAAAAGATATACTTTATTTTCTCCATGCCCGTTGCCGAGAACAACTGCTTTATCTTCTCTTAATTCTCTCTTAGGCTTTTGGGGTCACCATTTTAGTTTCCAGTTACTTCTGTTCTTTTTGCTTTTCAGAGAGCCAGTGTGAAGGAGCAGGGACTGGATTTTACCTTCAGTTCTCCCTGGAGGAGCTGCTGCAGAAGGAAGGGAGTCTCTAGTTTTGGGAGCTGTGCCACACGAGGACAGCTGAGCAGGAATCTGGTGTGATAACACCACCTTTTTGCTTTTGGCAATAAAAATTGGAGCAAGCCACAACTTCCTTCCAGTGGGTAGGAGCTTGTGCTGGAAGGGGCTGCTTCTCCTCAGCGACAGATGCTGCCTTCCTGCCAATTGTGCTTTTCTTTCTCTGTTTAAGGATGGCTCTTGCAAGCAGAGCTCCAGGTAGGTGCAGCCCCTGTTCAATTCCCTCACTAAATGTTGCCCTTCAATGTAGATGAGAAAGTGTTTCTGCAGGGAGGGACTGGGCAGGAGACAGCAGAGGAGCCCCCACCTGACAGGGAGCACCCGCTGGCACCCACACTCACTAGCCTGAGCTGTGTGGGTACAAAAAAATGCCTTTCTGTTCTTTTTTTTCCCTGCACAACTCACTTAAGCTACAGGGAGCTGAAGTGGGGTCTGGCTGCTCTGGTTGGACCATGGCCTGCCTGCTCCCCCCTGCCTGAGGGAGCCACTCAGGCCAGATCCTGTTCCCGCTGCACAATTCTGCACTTAAAGAGAGTGTTTTAGTGACTGAGAGAGTCTTTTAAATGCTCCATTTCAGTGCAGACATGGGTGGCAGGCAGGCCCTGGCCAATGGAGGGGGCTGTACCCTGTCAACCCCTAGACAAAATGAGTTCTGTGAGACAAAGATGCTCTGTGGGGTTTATTCTGTCTCCATGCAAGGCCCTTGGACTCATGGCCCTGTATTTCTGGTTGTTTGAGCTCAGTTGAAGAGCAGACGTTGGTCCCTGAAATCTGTGGCTGATTTTGGAGTGTACAGAGTTGGTGCAGACACAGACTTAGGGTGATGTGACTTCTTGGCTACTCAGGGGACAAGGGACCCCTGCCCTTCCTCAGTGGGCATCCCCTTCTTTCTGGGGGTGCTGCTCACAAGAAAGGCAGCCGAGGGCAAATCACAGCTTGTTCTCCTGCCCTGTCCAGTGGTTCAGATTGAAACACTGCTTTGCTGCCGGGAAGACCTCAAAATGTCAAAATACAGCAATGTTGCGGGCCCCAAAACTTAAATCCACAGCAAGGGGCTATGGCAGCTGCTGCTTTACTGCCCTTCACAGGGACAGGAGTGTGGTGATGACTGAGCACACCAGACAAGCCAGACCAAAAGAGCTCTCCTGTAGGTCTCAAAGCGATTACCAGAATTTTAAAGCAATTCTTTCCTCTAATTTTTGCTTGGTGAGTATTGAGCTTTTGTTTTTTAGTGACTCAGTCAGAGGTGGATTTCCAGCTGTGGAAAATTATTGGATTTTTTGCTTTGTTGCACCAAGAAAAGTCTAGGAAAAAGAGGTGAAAAGCGTATCAGGACATTCTAATGGTAGCAGGGCTAGCTAATGCCCAATAACTAAGAGAGGTTTCAGGAGTTAAGCAGGTGCATAGTTTCAGAAGAAATCGTGAGATTTCAGGAGAAATGACAAGATTAAGCCTCTTGATGATGAAATACTGCAGCTCTCAGGTCCTTTAAATTTCTTTGGTGGCTGGGAAACAAATGGATTTGGTACTTATCCCTATTCAAAGATGTCAGTTTGAAGAATGATTTCAGTAATTGTTTTGCCTAACAGAGCAAATGATGATATCCTCTCTAACATGTATTTTTTAAGAGCAGCTAATGACAAAAAGATTTGAGCGCTTGAATGGATTTGAATATCCTTTTGCCATGAAATTAAATCGGTCAGTTCAGTCGCTTTTCTTTAGCAGAAATGGAATAATTCACGTTAGTTCCTTGGGTAGGAAAATTCTAGCTAAGTGAAAAATACAGAAAATAATTCACAATGCTGATATTGATTCCATGTTTACTGCTTTATTAGCAGGATTTGCTGCTCACTTTAAATTCACGAATAGACAAACTATTTACAAAAGCCATTTACTCCAAAAGTAGGTGGTACTGCATACTTTAAAACAGGAAGCATTTGTCATCACAATAGAAAAGACTTGATTTCAATACACAAAAGTCCATGGTATCTTACGTGTAATTTAATGAGTATGTATTACTGCTATTATCACCTGCTCTATCATGATTACGAGTTACAAAACATCTGTCCTGGAGTTGCACAAATTCAGAATTGTAAAAACAGCTCTGGAATAGGCAGTGAAGAATTCATCTTGAGTTGTTGCCTCACATTTGACCAGAAAATGAGCTCTTCAACTCAAGCAGGGACTGGCTTGCAGAAGCCTAGAGTCTATATCCATTGCTTGCAGAAAGACAGATCATCTCAAGATCTCTGTCCTATTTTGGCCCTACTTGTACTTTATTTTGAAGGTGTGCACAGTAGGGTAGATTTTCTCCCACTAACATGCTCTATTTTTATATGGGTCCCACTGCAAAACAAGTTGAAACATATGAAATTCCATCTGAACACAAGAAAGTTTTTCACTGCGAGGGCTGCCAAACACTGGCACAGATGGTCCAGGGAGGCTGTGAAGTCTCCATCCCAACTGGACACAGTTCTGGGAAACCGGTTGTAGCTGACCCTGCTTGAGCAGAGGGGTGGACTACACAATCTGGAGATGTTGTTTCCCACCTGTATGATTTTGTGATTGAGGCTGTGAAGAGCTCAAATACTGAAGGCAGCAGAAGCTGGGCATAGAGTGCCTGTAAGTGGGAGAAGGGAACAGGTCCCTTCAACTTCTAGCTGTGCCATTTCCAAATACATAATAAACAGAGTAACACTCTACATAAAGCTACAGAGTGGAATGTTGATAAAATATTCTTGAACAAGGTGTTACAGGAAGAAACTGGAGGTTTTCACTAGACTGTGAAGCAGTATTTGGCTTTGCAGAGATGCCTTTTGTAAGAGCATGCTGCACATTGGACAATAGAAAGCTGGTGGTCTGTAGACTTCAAGGAGCTTCATCATGAGAGGTGAATGGAGAGGGGAAGGAGTGACATGAAGCCAAGTGGGCTTTGTTGCCCTTCTTCCTCTTATGAGCAGAAGGAAGAGGACACCAAATAGCTTAAAGGTATGAATGATAGGCTCAAAGGGGTTAAGAGATTTCTCTTAAGAGGAAACAGAGAGGCATCATTGTGAGGATCAGCAACCAACTCCTCCATCATTGTAATATGCTTTAATGCATCAATAGACGTTTTTGTTCATCCGAATTTTTAAACAACTCTACAATGAGTGTCTACATCTCAAATTTACAGATGGGTGAAGCACAGCATCAGTCTGAGTTACAGGATTATACAGCAGTCCAGTGAAAAGAGTTCTGGTGGAAATGCATAGTAGACTGCGTTTTGAGGGCTCTCACCAATGATGGGTATTCCCACAGGCAAGGGAGAGGCTTCTGAGGAGTCTTTACCCCCTCTCCAAAATAAGCGAGATTGGAACTGCAGAAATTTTATTTCAGTTTTATGCAGTCTACCTCCTCTGTGACTGGCAGTGCATTTGTTCTCAGGTCTAAATCTGTGCTTGATTTGCTTCCATTATACGTTGATCTCCATCGGAGCAACATGATCTTCTTGAAATACTTCATGGTGTTATTTTTTACAGTTACAAAGCACATGGTGTTGATCATGCTGTTACTCATAGCAATGCATTCAACTATGTAAAAAGCAGTAAGATAATGCTTCTCTTTCACAAAGATGGTGGGGAAAAAGTCACGGACAATTGTGAAGCCGTAGAAGGGTGCCCAGCAGAGAACGTAGGCGGTCAGGATGCACATCAGTACCATCACAGTTTTTCTTCTGCACCGAAGCCTCTTTCTGATCTGTTCCGTCTGAAATCCTGGTACAGTTTTAAACCAGAGCTCCCGAGAGATCCTGGCATAACACAAGGTCATCGTAATCACAGGTGCAACAAATTCAATGCCAAAGATGAAGAGGAAGTACGATTTGTAGTACATCTGCTGGTCAACTGGCCAAATTTGACCACAGAAAATTTTCTCCTGGTTTTTCACTATAAATAACACCGTTTCAGTAGCAAAGTACGCAGATGGGATAGCTACGAGTATGGAGACGATCCAGACCAAGGCGATGAGGAAGGTTGCTGTTTGATAATTCATGCGTGGTTTCAGTGGGTGAACGATGGCCAGATACCTAGAACAGACAAATACATTCAAAATGAAGAAGTCTGAGAGCACTATTAGAACATGCTTCAAAATACAAGTGGGGTAGAATTAGCCAGGAGAAAATTGCTTTTGTTCTTATGGAGAGACCCTGACTGTGAGGAGAGTTAAAATTTTCCAGAGTAGCCTTGAGATAAGTTCCTAAATCTAGGCAGAAACTCTGGAGCGAGTGGCTAAAGGATTTGTTAGGACAGTGGGTGCTTGGCAGTCTGAAAATCTGAGCATATGTTAGGGTGTCTGAGGATGGCTTTAAGGCCTCAAACTCCCACCTGTTAACAAGATCAAACTGATAAAGTTGCAATTTTGTATTACAAACTTTTCCTTTTTAATACAGATCTCATGTCTGGGAGTTATGGAAAGATAGGAAAAGGAGAAAGAGGGGGAATGTTACTGACAGATACATTTGCAGGACCTAACACAATATGCAGGTGATGTCGTATCCAGGATGTGCCATGGTATAGAAGCTGGAAGTTTTTTGCTGGATGGTGCATGTTCAAGCGAGCGTTTGAAACATGCAGTTATATACACCTAGTCAGGTGCAGGTAAAAAGGTAAACATGCAAAAGCCAGAAAATTATTTCCTTAGGCAGAGAACTATTTAAATATGCTTTTTTTACTAAGTGGTCAATCATGCCTAACAGTGTTTCTATTATTTCTGTTATTTTTTTCATTATTCCATGAGGTGCAAAGAGCTGAAGCTGATGCTAATGAGTGGTTACAGATGAGCAGGTTTTCAAGGCACCAGCAAAAGACTGTGTATCTGTGTTCTGCCCACGCAGCTTTTTGTTTCATCTGCTGGAGGTGACTATTGCTAATTAATCTTAAATATGCTGTGTTAAGTAATATGCCAAACCATGAAATTTGGGTTGGGTATCTGCACTCCGTATGATTGTAAAGCTGCAAGGTGCACTGCAGTGTTTCACAAAGAAGTGCAGGGAAATGAAAATATGTTACTTGTAAAATCCATCAATTGCCCTCAATCCAGTTAAAAAGAGGCTAGAACCAAATGGCATTCACTATGGGGACTTTTGTTTAGTTGGAGTTTGTGGGGGTTGATATTTTAAGAAGCTGTATGTGTAAGAAGGGCTTATATTAGAGGACACTGTCCCAGAAAGATTAAGATATTTCTGCTGAAAGGAGATTTTTATCAGAGACATTCCAGGGCTCCCAGTACAATTGTATTTAACACAAAAGATTATTTCGAACAGTGAAACTGCTCATTCATTCAGAGGCTTTTCTGTCTGTATATATTCTACACATAGGTAGCATCCAGAGGATATATTCATTCTACAACAAAATGGAAAGTCAGTGTTGCTTTTCATCAGCAAGATCTTGGAAGAAGATGAATTGTCCATCACTCTTAATAGTGCAGGCTAGATGTCAAGGGCCAGCATAATTACTCAGCCTCATTGTGGAGCTGATAAATGAATATTTTTAGACTGGATCCTGTGGAAACAGGGTTGTGGGATAACGTATGTGTAGGCATTCATAAGTACACATATCTGCTCAGCAGCGCGTTTGGCTGGATGGGGTAAATCTCTACAAGAGAATGAGTAGGGAGCTTTTGTGGTGGATTTCCTGACTGTCGTTGCTTGGGCTGTTACTGCAAAGTGGTCCTGGAGCATGTGAACTGAGTTCAGAGAAAACTGCCCTGGAAGAAAGTGTACATAAAAGATACCAGGTGCCCATGGGCATTCCATCCAGGGGACCCAACTAATGTTAAACCCTCCCAAAATATTTACAGCATGAAAATTGAACCCTTAGCACAAACTCTGGCTCTTCAGAGCCTCTTCTTTCACATTGTATTATTTTCTAGTGTAGATGTGGCCTTAAATATGTGAATTTCCTACGTTTCATGTGAATGGGCATCAAGGAAGATGAAAGAGAGCCCTACCTGAGGGAAATCCAGTGGGAGAGGTTTACCCTCTTTACACAGGTGAGCCCTTTAAAATGTTCTAAACATGGGAAGACTTTTGTTGGGACACTTCCTTTTAGAGACCAAAGTCAACAACCCACATGACATAACAAACATGGAATGGTGGGTTGTTAAATGAATGAGGTTTCTTTCTGTTTACCAAGTTAAAAGCTCACAAAAAAAAAAAAGTCACTGAAACCAAAACAGTGTGTTCTTACAACAAACTTCAGTGATTAATCATTTCTGGGACTGTTTTTAAAGATGGGTGGGGAGATATGCTAAAAATGTTCGATTTCTTAGGAGGCATGAGGGCTCAATGACCCGTGTTACTTCATCAACCTGGGACGTGCTAGCAGAGCTTTCCAAGAAAGTTTTTTCAGTCCAAAAGGATAAGTAATAGGAATTGGTGCTGCATACATGATTGGGTTTAGAAGCTTAACCCTGAGTCCTCAGCTGCTGCTGAAAGGTTATTTTGTTAGACACTTGTTAAGGATTTGTTTCATTGAAGATGATTGTTCTTTCTCCCACACCAGGCAAAACATCTGTGAACTTCCCCAGAGTCTTTTCATAGACTTCTGTTGACGTCAATAACAGCCAAATCAGCTGCGTACAAGCTGTATCTGTACAACCATCAGCAGAGTTAACTGCTCCGGGGCTCTCTCTTGGATCAGGTACCAAAAGCTATGCAAAATTAGACTTGAGCATAAAGTGACACATGAGAGAAACTGGGGAAAAAAGGGGGAGTGGGAATCATACCATGTGTATATGCAGGGTGTCTACTGGGATGTATGTTCTGTTCATGCACAAAAGATGACTCGTGATGGCCTTTCTGTAAAGAGTTTAGCTGTGTGGGTCTCTGGCTTTCTGAGAGTCAGTCGTGTCAGATTTATGTCAGCATGACTCTGATCCTCGGTGCCTGGGTCTGTCAGAGTCTGCAGTGGATGAGGCTAAGAGAACATGTGTCATAAGAAAGAACATAAGTTATATTGTTAAAATTCCTGGCATGAGAGTCAGGCATAGAAATATCCCAAGACTGCAGCATAAAACAGGTAGTGTAGCAGGTGGATACCATTGTGTTCTGCTTATCCCATTATGGAGGCTGTAGAAAAATCTCTCCTAAACTGGGTTGATAGAGCGTTTTATCATTTTCTGGACAGTGCTATAAATACAGGTGCCATGAATGACCTGTGGGTCTTTCCTGGCTTGCCAATGTGCCATCTTTAGAGAGGCATGGAAAGAGAAAGGAGAGTATGAGAGGGAAGTATTTTAATGGAGAGGAGAGCACTGGCCACACTCACCAAGCATCCACTTGTGGATTGGAGCATCTAGCTTAAGACTTCAGCACTATCAAATGGTTAATGTAATGAATGTTGGGTTTTCTTAGTATAACATGACAGAGAATAAGAACCCATTTTGAAGGCTGGATAGAAGTCTTACCTTTTACTCTCTTTCACACCAAAACAAAAACTGGGAGAAATACCTTAGAGGGGGAAAGAGATATCCTGTAAGGCAATAACCCTGTTGGTAACTCAGCTGTCAAATTCTGTGTCACCAGTCAACTATTTCTCTCGCTGAAGAGTATTTAATTCACTGTTTGTAGAAAAGGTTAGACTCAGAAAAGCTGTGTAGGCCAGTAGGAAAAGTTCCTTAGAGATGTATGGTTTGGATCAGGATTATATAGTGCTGATGAACACCCTTGTCTTTGGGTGTTTCTGATTTGTCTCTCTCTTTCTCCTCTTCCCTTTATTTCGTAAATCCTCTCCTACACTTGTATCAAGTATATCTTTATAAGAAAAAAATAATTTTAATAAATCAACATTCTTTTCACCTCAAAAGTTGAATCAAGACATTTCCACTGAGTTTTCTCCTGGGTAATATCATGACCTCATGTGATTAGATTTTTATGAAACAAGTTCTGTGTAGTACCTACCTTGCCATCAAATCCTACACAACAGCTGAGGCTGGTAAAAACCTAGAAATCTGGACAGCCAACCCCCAAAGCTGTGGCCATCTCCTTGTGCAGGGGTAACACCCCACTTACCTGTCAACAGCGATAGCCAGGAGGGCATTGGTAGAAACGTAGAGGGAGACAGTCCGTAGGTAGTTGACTGAGGCACAGAGGATGTGGCCGTGCTCCCAGGACAGCTGCCTCACCACGTAGTAGTCCATCTCGAAGGGGCAGCACACGATGGCCACAATGAAGTCTGAGATGGCCAGGTTGGCAATCAGCAGGTTGGTGAGGTTACGCAGCTTCTTGTAGCGGGCGAGAGCAGCAATGAAAATGAAGTTGCCTATGCCACAGACCAGCATGATGCCAACCAGAGCCACCCCGATCACAATCTTGGCTGCAAAGAAGGTGCGGGTTTTGGTCATGTCATCTTCACTGTCCATTGGCAGGTCATAGTCACTGTAATTGAAAGGGTAGGAGAAGTTTCGCAAGGAGGTTAAATCCCCATCGTGGAGATTGTAGATTGCAGCAAAGTTGAGGTTCATGGAAGCATTTGGGTTATGTTCAGCTTGCTCCATGTCTGTCTTCTTTGGACACGTGTGGCTTGGCTGGCCCTTGCTTTTGTGTGAGAATTACCCAGGGTGACAGGGCACAATGGTGGAGGTGAGAGACCTCATCCAAAGTTTCCTTCTGAGCAGTGAGTCACCTTGTCTTTGTCCCCATGAGATTACAGAGTAACAGCCTCATTTATCTCCTTCTGTGGGAACAAAAGGAGGAAAACATTTTCTCAGCAGAAATTACAGCAAAAATACTGTGCTTGAGGGAAAGCAATAGTCATCTTATTGCCCCACAGCTCTATTGCTGTCTGGGCACAGTGGGAGGAAATACCCTGTGAAAGGATGCTTCTGTAATCATAAAATCCCTTGAGTTGCATAATACCCTGGTTGTTACACCCAGCAGTTTTATTTACCACCGATGAAATTTTGTTTTCAGCACACAGTGAAATGACAACATAGGAGGAGTGTACAATCCAGTTTAAACCTCTGCCAGCCTTCAAGCCCACGGTGCTGTCATCCCTGTGCAAGGTAAAAAAAACTAAAATAAGATGACACCTCAATTTGCTGAAAAGTACCTGATGTGCCTTTTGGACAAAGTTTTTGCTTTATGCTGGATGTCTCAGTCAGAGTGATGTGGTAGGTGAGAATGAAAGGAGAACTGATGTCTTGGCTTCTAAACACATTTCTTAATTAAGTAAGAGTTGCCAAGACCCAAGAAAACAGCAAAGCTAGCATTTTTCTTTTTGGCAGCCGTTAATTGAGTAAGGGGACCAAATTTTTAGCCAACATAATGCATTATTGCCTCTCTCAAACCAGTGGAGCTCTGCCAATTTGTAGAGACAAGATTTTGTCCCATGAACCAGCTTGTAGGGCTTTACTCTGAAGGCAAATCTGCCATTCACAGGGAGAGTGCTTCCACAAACAGGCTCTTGAGGTGAAAGGGAAAATCTTCCTTAAACAAGACAAAGTCCCTTGAATTTTTGGAGACAGGGAAGAGCAGGCTTCCCTCTTTGTACTGCTATTTGTACTGAATGTTAAAAATTGATTTGTTTTCCACAGTGAGGAAAAAAATCCAACGTACTGCCTAATTTTGCCTCTGTATCCAAATGCTGCGAGAGCTGTCTTTTACATCTTCCCATGCCACATCTGGGAATCCTCACACCAGACTCCCAGCTGTCAGGACAGTCCCACCCGATCCCAGAAGAGAATTGGTGCATTACTGCTTTTTTACTGAGGCAGTAGGTCTTCAGAGTATCAAGTGCTATTGAACAATGTCCGTCATGGCTACAAAGGACAATCTGCATCATGGAGCTTTTCCCCCTTCTTTCCTGGGAACCACCCTCACCCCCTCATGTACCAATGCTTAGTAAATTTCTGAGAGAAACTCCCTCCTAAAACTTCTGTCTCCACGTTGCTTTTCAAACTGAGAGTTGTAGAACAACAGAATAACAGAAAGCCAAAGCCTGAAACTAAGTAATGATTCAAAAATTGACTGCTTTACAAGACATCCCCTCCGCTGCCTGGAAACATGAGCATTCATTTAAGAGAAGTACTAAATATACTTGGATGCAAAATCTGTATGTTGGTCAAAGCAAGGTGTGGTATCTCTTTCAGACAGGTTTCCCTGCAGAATACCAAGAGCATGCTTTCAAATAAATAGACAACACTACCATCCACAAACTGACATAACACCATCAGCTAACTGTACCTGCAGTTGCTCTCATCTTCCTGGAGGTCTCCGACACCCTGGGGATGGCCTCCAGGTTTCTCCCCTGCAAATGTGCTGCTGTCACTGGAGCAGAGAAAGAGTCACTGAAAGCAGCCAGAGGACTTCACTGAATGAATGATCATTTCCCTCCGAAGCAGGTTCGCCTTGCTGCTCAGGGGAGGATGGCTCTGCTGCCTCTGTGCATGCATCTAAAGCCTTTTCTCAGTGGGAGGCACCTTGAAGCTGTCCATGCATTTCTGATTTTAAAGAGGCAGTGCAATACAGAGACAATAGAGCACAGCCATTTTTTTAAAATTTTTTTTTTTCCTGTTTTATACCCCACGAATGCATCAAATTAACAGGGTGGCTTTGTTACCAAGTCTGAGCATGGAAGGTGTAAAAACCCAGCCTGCACTTGCTTTCTGAGTTTTGTCTGTGCTGGGCAGGAGCTGTAGGTCTGTGCTGGGCAGAAGCTGCCTACACCTGATGCGACACAGAAGAAAAATACAAACCTCCCAGTGGAGAGGAGGTGGAGGAAGGAGGATGAATGAACTACTTTCCCAGGAACCTTTCTCTGTGGATCTCTCCCCGGCTATTGTCTTTAGGACTGCAGCTGTGGCAGCTCCTGCAGAAGGAGGATCAAACGTTGAATAGCAGTAAATCAGAAGACCCCTGGCAGCTTTCCTTGCCCTCTCAGGGAGTTACGCAGAGCGGAAAAGAGGCAGTGAATCCTTAAGGACATGGTGTCCTTTACTGATGGTACCTCATTGCTGTGAAGCACTCACACCCCAGGGAGCATTTCTCTTGCTTCCCAGTTCTCCAGAAGAGAAGGAAATGCACAGCAGATCCCCAGTCCTCTCCTGCACCTCTTATTCGCATCAGTGGACATTTTCCGAGGTGCAAACTGGGACATGATGCTTAATCCCCAGTGGATGAGACCATAAGAAGCTGCAGAAGTTCATGAAGAGTGTAGATGATTTGCAGAAAACCAAAAATACATGCCCTACAATGCACACTCTGAAGACTCAGCTTTCATAAGCTAGTGAGCACTTATCTCTGGAAGAAGCAGATAAGGAAAAAAGTGTGTTAATGTGAAATATGTCTGGGGTAAAAGGGCCACTAGTGACATTTCTTCCAGAAAACTTGTGGAAGGCCAGAGAGTCCCCACTATCTGGAGCCAGCAGACAGTGTTAAGAATTTCCCAGCAAATACTTTGCTTGGCTTTATTTTTAGCAGTCAATACAATACGTAAAAAGCCATTAAGGGATTTTTAATATCCCCAAAGGGTGCAAGAAAATGAACAACGAGGAAATTAGATATAATCCACTTGTTGAATTCTGTCACAAAAAAATGTAAATATAGTAATTCTAGGAAGAGGCAAAGTGAATTTACAGTGTACATCAGAACCACATCTAAAAGATCCCTAAAAAGGGTCACATAAACCTTAAATGCCCCTGAAAAAAAGCTAGTACACTAAAGGGGGCTCTTGCCAGCTTTTCTTTAGGAATGTGCATGATTTCTTTAAGACTTTGTTCAGCTCTCTCACATTATGTTATCTAGTGAGTTAACCAAGCAACACGATATCCAAATATTTATATTCCTTCAGGCCAAAACCTCAGCTGCTGCAGAACAGTCTGTCCCCATTGACTCATGGCAAGTTGGCACTGGGGCCCTGTTAACAACAGCCCCTCCAGATCTACACTTCAAGCCTGGTACGTAGCTTCTGTACAGCAGTTGTTCATCCACTGTGCTCCAAGTAATCATGCTCTACGTGTCAAGCTGTTCCTCTGAAAATACTCATAATATTGTGAAGTGATGTGATTTGCACGTGCTGTGCAAGGTAGTGCTTTGTAGTTGTTGAATAGGAGTTGTTAAGTAGATGAAGAAACCAGTGATCCTGAGAGCTGCCTTTACAGCCAGATGGACAGAGTGAAAATTAAAAGGTGGGTCTAGAGCCTCAATTGCTGTCCTGGTAACCTGCCCCACTACAACAAGGGCTGGGGTGGTAGTGGAAGGACTCTAAAGCCGTGGGGTATATGCAGGAGGATTTTCTAGCCGCAGATGCTATGTAAGAAGTCCCAGAGGCTGCCTTCAAAATCTGTAGTCTCTTGTGACTTCTGGTGTAAATGTACTGAAAGAGCAGCTCCCTGGGGCTGCCAGGCTGTGGTATGGCCCGGGCAGCTGTCTGTCTGTGCACAGCTGGGATTTTTGTTGTCCCAGCATTGCCCAGCACAGGGGCTTTGCAGCCTACAGGTCTCCTCTTCCTGAGAACGGAGCACTGAGGGGGCTTGCAGAGACTGAAAGATCCTTCCCCGCAGCCCATATGTGACATCCATTTATCACACAATTTCACTCTATTACATTTAAACACCATCCCTGGAGGTGTTTAAAAAATGAGTAGAAGTAGCACTTGAGGCTATGGTCTAGTGGTTAGGGAGATGTTGGGATGAAGGTTGGACTTGATGATCCTAGAGGTCCTTTCCATAATGATTCTATGATTGTATTTAAAGTCCCCATTATTTTGTAGAGAGTGCATGATTCTGGTGTTGGGTTTCTGCATAGGACAAGGTTTCTCCTTGATAGAGTTTATTGGTGGTTCCCTGTTGGTGTCACAACATTTAGCACTGTGTCACAATGCATTTCGTAAGACCAGTGTTAGAAGTTTGACAAATTCAGGCTGAGAAAGAAAAGTTGATCCTGAAAACTATCATGTAAACAATTTACATTCCTATTTGTTTTTCTTTTTCTTATTAGTATGCTCACAGTTTGAACAGGGAAGTTATTTGGAGGCTAAATGATGCAAAAAAGATTGCAATGTAAAGTATTTGTTTAGAGACTTTCAAATAACGAATTTCTAAACCTAGCATTTAGCATGGGAACGGAACTGAGCTTTTGTTTCAAAACAGCAAATTCATCAGCTACTGTCTAATTTTTCCAAACTGCTAAATAAATTGGACTCTGAGCGAGGTAATTAATCCTGGGGGACTTACATAAGCTTTACATAAAGTATAGCTAGAGTTTTACAAAGGTTGCTAATACAAATCAGTGCATCAGACATCCTGTGAGTTTCTGGAAAAACAAAGGGGGTGACAGCACACACGGGTTACAACCATGTGTATTTTTACTCAGTATTCCAAGTAGATGTTCAGCTCAGGGGTGTTACTAAATCTAAGAGTGTGTAACAGACACTAATGTTCAAGAGGACACTAGATTTACTGACATAGAGAGTTAGGTATGTTTTTCTAATACATGGAAACATGCCCTGTGGTACTAGAGGAAAGTGAGTTTTGGAGAGAGCTTGGCAAAAATGTGCATGCAGGAGAAATCCCACCTTACTCAGCTCTTCCAGTGATGACTTGGGCTGTGGAAAAGTGCTTTGAGGGAGAGAGCAGAGAGATGCTTGACTTCATGAAGGGGTTATTATGTTACTTTACTCATACTACCTTTTTTTGCTGAAGAAATGTATCACTTCACTTCTCAGCTTGGGAAAAAGAGCAGAGCATCTGAATGAAGAAGCAGCAGAGCAGGCTGTCAACTATCAGCACTGTTGGAACAGCAGATATGGTGCTTTCATCCAAAGGTCTTTTCCTTTCAGAGCTGCACAGCTTTCTGTGAACAGTGGCATTTGGGCACATCTCACAGCCGAATGATACAAGGTTCAGCAGAGCTGCACAGGGCTCCCTTAATGCACAGGGTGACCCGGGGACCATCAGAGACTTTCGGAGTAGAAGCTACTTTCTTTCTACCTGTTTCTTTTTCTGTAAACGTTTTCTTTCTCTTCCATTGTGTATTTCCTGTTTTCTTCATCTCTGTTCATAATTTTGTGATCGTGTAAGAAAAGGGTGTTAATTTTGATCAGCTCAGCTCAGCATGACAGTGTTCTGTGAGAAGCACACCCCTGCCCTCAACAATAGTCTGTGAAATATGTTGAAATAGCTGTAAGAAGTTTCTATTCCTAGCTGGCACTTATCACCCCTAACTGGAGGAGCCCATCTTACCTAAAACAAAAGTGACAGTATTTGGGGCGGTGCAGGAAGCCCATGGACCATGCACAAGTGTTGATGCCATGGTAGTATGACATGAATAACCACACATACACAAAAAAGCAACCCCTTTCAGTCTTTAAACATTCAACATTTTGTTTAATTATTAAATATTTTTTTTTCTTTTTCTTTTGGATGTGTGTGTTAGGCTTTGTGTTTTTCTTTAACTTGGCCATCCTTAGAGAAAAAGCCTGTTACCACAAACCCTTCCCTTGAGCAGGCAGCCTCTGAAAGGCAAATATTAAGTGCTTTTCTCCCCAGATCCTGTCTGGGCACACTCATAGCTTTGTGGATATTAATGTGGCAGCTGTGGACAAGGGGAGTAGGCAGTAGTGTGTATCCTCACTGTGGTAGCAAGGCAGAAGATCCCTGGAACAGCCTCCTTGCCCCACTCACCAGCTTTGTTCTCTGCTAAAACTCTTCCCTGTCACAATAGTCCCAGTTGGCTCTTAGGGGTTGCTTAATGTTAGACTAAGATTGTCAAACCCATTTCCAGAGATCCTCAAAAAGCCACATCACTGTAATTTCTGTCTGCTCTGTGCTAGGTATATGGAATAGCAAAGATCAGTGCTTGGAAACTTTTTGCCAGTTGGAGATAAAGATCAATTTAGCCAGTTGAAGTGTTCTGTTTTGATATCAGCCACCAATGAATGTTTCTACAATTACTTGGAATTTCTAGGAATGCCTTTTCAAACTCAAAACCTGGAGATTTTACCTGGAAACTGGAAAATTTCCTCTGCTTTTGCCTTTGTGCCCATAGTAGAAAAGAATACTTACTAAGCAAGTAAGTTTTGCAGAAGGCAGACAGTTTTTCTTTATTTCTGAACATTGTTGTAAGAGAATTAAGATGAAATAATATATAGCTCATCTAAAACAACATTTTGGAAGGAGATCTCAGGATTATCATCTAACATATACTGCTGTTCCTGGGCTGCATTACATACATTGATGAAGAAATTCTGTAATGTAGAGGTCACGTCTTGTGTGTGAGACTACTAAATGTTTTTTTTTTTAGCTACACCAGATAGAACTTTAATGGTCCTGCTGTAAATTCCTCCTTTTAATCTCTGATCCAAATCTGAAGTCTGCATTTGGCATCTTCCTCAAGATCTCATACCCCATATTCAAAAGCCTTTGACTTTAGAAACATCTAAAAGGAGCTTAATATGTCTTATATCTAAGTCAGGCTTGTTGTTCCTTTGGATTTTCAGAGGCAGTCTTGTTTATTTTGGATCTTACTCAAAGGCACACTTAGTGCATCTTCTCTTTCAGTGGATGCTATGAGCTGCAGAACGCTTTTGGAAATGAAGCAGCTTTTTAATTGAAGTGTCTCAGTAGGAGATAGATCCTTCTGAAAACCTGCCGATTCTTTTGGAAGTCCAAGTAGGAGAAGTTGGATGCTGCATTTCTTAAAATATTTAACCTTCATCCATTACAGCTACAGTCTCAAATTTAAGCTGAATTGTAAGCACTTTCCTTTACTGTTCCTATTCTCTATTGACAAAGCCCTTTGATTTGTATTATCTTCTCTTCAGCATCTTTTTTTGGCTCCTTTTATTCAGTGAGCATTACTTTCCCTTCATTTGCCACAGACAGAACCTTGTTCCTTCACGTCTCCCCTTTTGAGTATCGTGGTGGTTTTGTTATTGCCATTTATCACTGGCAATTTGGCATTTCACTCTGTATTTCCATGGCAGGCAGAATGATTCCAAGAGTTTCCTTCTACAGTTCCCATAATCCCACTTTTATCTAAAAGACACCCTCCTTTTCCTTATTTCTACCATCTCAGCATAAACATACATACAGACCAGAGCATGTCACTACGAAGCACTTTTACGTCAAGCTTTGTGAGTCACAGAGGTCTGGCTTTCTTAGGCACTTGCAGAGTGGGTTCTGTCTGCTCCAGGTCTCCAGCTTCTCTCTGTAGCAAGACATGATGTATTTAAAGCTTATGCCCCATTCTGCTGCCTGGTGCTTTATTAAAAGTTAATAGTTTTGGGGGTTTTTTTCCACAAGTTATTTGAGATGTAAAGTACTCTTAGAGTTCAGTATCAATCTGAGAAAGGGATTAATATACTGTGAAAGCCTTATTGCAGGTAACCTATGCTGGTTACTTCTGCCACACTGGAAATGAGTTGTAACCCAACAGAATAATGCCTAATGGTAGTTTCATTTGAAACTACTCAGAGCATGAAACCATAATCTCAGTGTCAGGATGAGTCATGGAAAGCTGCCATCACACCTTGTTTCTGACTTTAAAAAAGGTTTTGTGGTTCTTCTGGTGTGTTGTTGAAACTTCAGGGCCAAATCAGCCATCTTATAATACTTTTGAAGTCTGAGAGTAGCACTGTAGAAGTGGCCGCTTTGATAGGAGATGAAAGGTATGTCTGTGCTCCCCAAACTAGGTGGAGATGAGGCACATTCATCCCAGAAGGTGCACGTCTGTGTTTTGGGATGATGGCTGTGCCCCACCCGGGGCACCTCAGAGCTGAGTGCTGTGTGTGTGGCCGGGAGCGTGGTGGAGCATGTGTGCTGCTGTCTGCCCATGGCTCTGTGGGAATACAGATGATTTGGGTTAGGGTCAAAGGGAGATGGGTGCTGATTAGTCTGAGAGGGACAGCTCAGGGGCACGGATATCAGAGCCAAGGGCTCAGCATCTCCCTTCATGATGCAATATGTAGATGAGTTAAATACTGCAGGAGAGGGGTGACAAACCTCCCACACTTAGAAAGGAAGCTCTTTACTATTTGGTGGTGGCAGGGAGGCTAACCTGCCCTTCTCTCTGGTGGAGGTCACAGTGATCCTGACAGGATCCGTTGCCCATGGAGCTGTTAATGATCCAAAATTAACCTGTGTAAGTGTGGACCTGTGCTGTGCTGCCCTGTGTATAACTGGCTTTCGTGCCTGTGTTGTGCTGTGCAGATCCCTTGCTGTAAGATTATCTTAGTTGGCTGATTATAATGAAGGAGCCTGTGGGCAGCTTCCCCTCAATACTGGCAATTATACCACCTGTGTGTCCTTGCCTTTAACTAAAAGTGCAGCAACAAGTTGTCATGTAAACATTCTTTTTGTTTGGTAGTAGGGATGATGAACAAAATTGTTTTCAGAAAATCCTGTTCATCTCAAAAGACCAAAGTGGGGGAACCTTTCTACAGATGGCATCAGCATGGTCTGTGTGCTGCACCATGGCTGGAGACCCTTTCAATATCACACAGCTCCAGTGCCCCACCATCAGCAGGGAGGTAAGATTCTCTGTACTATCTTCTTTGTAATATTAGCTCTAATGAATGGCATTTTAGGTGATAATTCACAGAGTCTGAGTGCCTTGGTTACTGGGACTACAACAAATCAGCACCAGGCAGTGGTGGTCTGCTTTTCATGAAATATTTAGAAATGGTGTGGACAAATTAGAGGCAATAGGAGGCTGTGGAGTGGCTACAGCTGTATGAGAAGGAGCAGCCCACAGTCACAGAATTATAAGTCCTTGAGGAATAAAATGTAAGCTAAGTCCCAACCTTTTCTAAGACTGCTGCTGTTTATGTTTGGTAGAGACCAAAATTTGGGGAATGATGTTGTCTTTTTGAAATCAAACCCCATTAATTGTAAACATCTTAAAAGACCTGCTGTCCAGGGGCTATGACACAGTCACACCACAAAACTAGCTCAGGAAGAATGGGCTGTTCAGCCAAAACTGGCATCTCTTGGCTTCATGGATTAATCAGCTAGAATGCAGTCTCTGGAAGTTTTTAGGAAAAAAAAATAGGTGTTTAGAGGTTGTTTGAGCCTGTTGACTACTGATACTGAAGTAAATTGATAGGAGCTCACTGTGAATAATATCATCCTGTGGCATATGATGCACAAGGGCCAATGTAGTGGATCTAACGCTCTTTGTGAATCAGAACATGATTTAGCTGCTGTGAGATACCCTTTGGAGGAGTTTCTGTCCATGTGGCTGCAGAAGGAGGCAGGGGAGATAAGTCTTTCCAGACTGGTATGTTGGTTCCTGTGCTGGGGGCTACAGGAGGATGGCCTAATGATGGACAACCTGCTCTTTCCCACAGTATTCTTCTGAGCAAACTTGTATTTAAATGCGCTTGAAATTTTAAGCCCAGCATTTTCCCAGAAGAAATACTTAATATAAGCCCAGCTGGCCTTTTCAAATGAAATTGTTTATTAACTGATTTGTTGTCATTAGCCTCCAGGAAGCACACCTGTCAAGACTATATAAAAAATTCACTATTTCCCAGTACCCTAATTTATGTAATTCTGCTGCAGGGAGTTCATTTTGAAGAGAAAAGGATGACAGATTGGATATTTGAGTACCATTCAGAAGGTTTTTTAAGGCTGATTTCCCTTTCAGGCTTACTAACCCTCTCTGAAATCATTTTCAGATTCTTTTCTGTTCAGTACCTTGCTGCTGCAGGTTTCTAGCTTGCTATTTTCTTCAGTTTGCTGCTTTTAGAGCTACCTGCATATTCCAGATCTATAGCTGCATATTACAGGTCTATAGCTCCCTGTTGAACCTGACACAACCTTTAGCCAAAGATAAATACAACAAAAGAAAGACAATGAAAGGTTGCCCCCTCCCAACTACACAGGCACATTAAGCAATGTACTTTCTGGCAGGGCAAATGGATTTTCCTGAGCTTTCTGTGTAGGTTTCCTGGGCAGAGGAACATTTTTTTGCTTGTGTTTTTATTCTGTTTGACTGATTGATTTAAGAGGTCATTTGCTAAAGCCCACAGAAAACTAGACCATGTTCAGCCCTCTTAGAGAAAAAGGTGCAGACATGATGCTGTGGAGCATTGCGTGAAGGAGACCTTTGGGAGGCAAGGAGCCTACTCCTGTCCCCTGATAAGGAAAAGCAATTTCAAAGTGCACTTTGAAAGTCAAGAGACCAGTGCTCCCCAGAATCCTTCAACATCCTTTTGTCTTCAGGGTGTGCGTTTTTTTATAGTGAGACTTTGCCACATCTAGAGTAGACCTGACTAAAGAAATCAAGTCAGGATGTCTAACACCAGTCAGGTGGAGGTGAGCCAGTCTGCTCCTATGAATGGAAGCTCCTCCTCAGCTGAATTTGTACCAGCCATAGGAAAGTCTGTAGATATGGCTGACAAGTCAGCAGATTAGAAGAAAATATTGAGAACCTTCAGCTATGGCAATAACAGGTCCTAAAGCCAGTGCCACTTTTTATGCATTGGGGCTATTCAGAACAACCCCCCCCTAAGATTATTTTGATCATTTTAAGGGTTGTTGCAGCAGTCCTTTAGATTTCCTTCCTCTACTTGCATTGCTTCAGCACTGTTTCTTTCCTCAAACATTACTAATGTGGAGAGAAATATCAGACTGCTGCTGAGCTCTGGTACACAGGTCCTCTTGCCTGAGGCAGCCCTTATCATGAAATCATAGAATGGCTTGGGTTGGAAGGGACCTTAAAGTTCATCTAGTTCCTACCCTGCTGCCATGAGCACAGACACCTTCCACTCGTCCAGGTTGCTCAAAGCTCCATCCAACCTGGTCTTGAACACATCCAGTGATGGAACATCCACAACCTCCCTGGACAACCTATGCCAGTGTCTCACCTCCCTCATAGTGAAGAACTTCCTAATTTCTAATCTAAATCTGCCCTCTTCCAGTTTGAAGCCCCCTTGTCCTATCAGTATAAGCCCTTGTAAAAAGTCCCTTCCTAGATTTCTTCTTGGCCCCCTTCAGATACTGGAAGGCCTCAATAAGGTCTCCCTGGATCCTTCTCTGTTTTTTAAAGCAAGTCTCCTTCTGCTGTTTTTTTAAATAAAGTCTCCTGATGCTGGTGGGGTGGTCTAAGGCTTGAGCCTTGATGCTGACAGGCAAGAATCTTATACAAATCCTGCAATTAAAATGGCAGGCAACACAAATTGCTGGTCATTAAAACTAATGCTTTTCTGCTTCAGGCAAGTGAAGTACTGAAGAAGATCTAATCCGGAAAAGGTGAAAAATTAATCACGTTACTTGGATTGCCTGGGATTGCTCAAAGATTACAAACCTCTCCAGAAATCACACAGGCAGACAAACAAATTGCTGCTAAGCTGGGTGGGGGTAGAGGGAGGTGAAAAGGCTTTTCTGTTCTGAGTGCTCTCTGGATGCTCTGGCACCATGATAAGTCTGCTGTACTTAACTTTATATTATGAAGTGATATATCTAAAACCACATTGAAGCCCTCAATGTCTGTCAATGCCTGTTTCCCTCCACTGCCAAAGGAAGTGAGAAGATCTGTCTTTAAAAAATTGATGTGATTTAAAATTTAAAGAAAAAATTGTTTCTACTCTTATCTAGCAAATATCACACAATAGATTTAAGGAATGACTCAGATATTCTTAATGAGATTATGTGACCTAACGCTTAAAGGGGAATAAACCTCCAAACCCTTGAATTTCCCCTGTGTCTCTGCAAGTTGTCAGTACTGGATCAAACATTTCTATTCATCTTCTGAAGGTCAAATTTTACTTTTAATGTGATGATATCTCTTATTCCTGACAGATTATTTCCTTAAGTTGGATGGAATTGGGGTTAAGAGAGCCTATGGGACTGTACACAAATGGCTGAAAAATTCCACCCCTCCACCCTCCAGCTTACATCAAGTATGAATTTCCCACAGTACCAAATTCAGTATTCAGGTTTGCATGACTTTCAGAGGTCTTATTTTCCTCATTTATTTGGTGGGTAGAAATGATGAATGAACCCTGTATATCTCATTTCCTCTCTTTTTTAGGATAAACTACTAGGCCAGGATTTCTCAGGGCAGGTGGTGTTGATCACTTTGAGCTTCAAGGTGGGCAAAGAGACACATTTTGTAGGGTCCCTCCACTGCTCTAAGCATGAATCTTCTCTCTCTGAAAAAAACCCAAAACCAAGCCTCAAACCATCACATCTTTAAATTGAGCTTCTGAAAAAGAGACAATGAAAAATTCCAGTTCTTGAAGATGTTGATTCCATAAACTCAATATCAGGGCTCTGTAGGCACTAATAGCTCTTAATGACCAATTAGCCTCTCCTGGAGCCTCCATCCACACACTTGCCCAGGACCCCAGTTTCAGCCCAGCCCTGGCACACTCCTACCCCACTGCACCAGGCACACTGTAGCTGAGCTTGTCTGTGATCTTGCTTCTGGCCCTGGATGAACTTTGGGTTTATGCTGCAGCCCTGCTTCGGGATCTGTCTCTTCCTGCTCTGGATGGAACTTGAAATTTTATCTGGAAAGCTGTCCTTGCTGAAGCATTTGCCTGGAGAAGTGAGGTTTGGAAACATGGATTTTATTTTGATTCTGTGATCTGAAGGCTGAAAAAGGATTCAGATGCTGCTTAGTTTCACAGCAGTTTCTTCTCCTCTAGAGTCTGATGTATGCAATGTATAAGCAAATGTGAAGTCACATGTATGTGCTGCGTTTAGGAATGATATTAGAATAGGCAGGTAACAAAACACTCTTATGGAAGAATTATGATGCTTGAAAAAGAATGGTTATTTTTGAGATATATATTACTAAATCTTAAAGGAAGATCTGTAAAGTACGCTTACTTGATGTTATTGTAATCTGGCATCTAATTTTGCTGTGAGGCACAAATTCCTCCCAAATCAATTCCAAAGTCTGCCCGACAAAGAGAGAAAGTTTACAAAAATATGCCACTATATGTCTTGATGTATGAGTCAAATAGCTGGCCAAGGGCAGGGAGCAGAGGCTGAAATGCCCATGCTCTTAGTTCTGCTGTTAGTATTAGAATTTAAAGGTCACAGAAATTGATGTAGGCTCCACCAAAATTGTATTTCCAATAATCTTTGGGTTCTGATATGTAAAGTTGGGGACTGGAAGATCAGGAATAAGTTTTTTTTAACCTGGCTATTGACTTAGTGGGTGGCTGTGGTTCACTTACACACTTCCTTGCTTTCTCTCTGAAATGAAAACATAATACCATTGTCTTCTGAAAAATATTTTGATACCTTAAGATGACAAGTACTGCATAAGGCAGTCATATTATCATTTAGATCATGAGAAATTGCTGATTATAACTTCACAGTTAACAGGTCCAAACACCTGAAAAATCTTTAGAATTCCTCTAACTGCACAATTCCCTCCTACTGATGCTGCAGGAGTCAGCTGGTTGATGCTCACTCTTGTTTCAAGGTGTGTTGAAAGTAGGTCTCCAGGTGTTTAAGGAGGCACAGGTGGAAGATGCCATGGCAAGTTTGTAGTTAAAGGAATATACCCCAATAATCTCTGCAATACAAGTATCCCTTGGTAAATTTCAGAAATGAGCAGGAGTGAGTAGCCTCTTGCTGTGGATTTTAGGAGTGACGTTCACATTTCTTCATGGGAAATTGCTAATTGGAGTATAGAACAAGTATTTCCAAGTGTCCAGTGTGGACCCTTGGAGCTGTTGTTCTTAAATTGCTTGGTGAAATATTTACTAAGTAGTTTTTTTATTTATTAAACATTATTGTGAAATTTGTAAGATAAAGGTTCTGAATCTTTTAAGTCATACATCGATATTACTTTGTGTTTGAGTAGGTATTTCCTGATACAGAGATATATCTGTATGTGTACATATATATACTCAGATATACTTACTGTGTAAAGCTGGTAATAGTTAAGATTGAGAAGCCTGTCTAAGAAGTTATCTTTACTAAAAGAATGTTCCTTTCCACTAAAAGCAGCAATCTGTAACTGTTTCCAAGTCCCCACTTTTGAGCTAAGAATAATACTGTGTGCTTTTCCTTCCTATGGGCTCCAGTAAGAGTCATCTCTCCATATTTTCACGTTATTTACTGTTTGATTCCCTAGAATTGTGGTAGTTAACAAGCTACTTAAGGCGTTCATCCCTCCCAGGGATGGATACCTGACTTTATTAACACTGAAATGATTGGGTTTGGTCACCTCTTTCCTTTTTCTGAAAGAGTGAGTAGGTTGGATCTCTGCAATCACTTGGCAGAGAACAGGGGAGCAGAGGAGGAGATGCTTTCTGAATGTTCTCCAACTGTGATCATCATTAAGAAAAATTCTCTCTGACCTGCTCTGAATTTTACTTGCATCACTGTGTAGTTGGATCTTCAGATTCTCCAACAATAGGTACTCATATATACTTAATTTCTATATATGTGTGTGCTTGTGTATATATGTATAATTCCTGTAAATAAGAGGAGGTAAGTCCTAGTGAGGTTGAGTTTTATTTCTAGTATGTTACCACTTTACTCCTATTTGGTCTGTTGTATGTAATACATGTATTTTTGTCTTTGAGGAAGGTGCACTTGTTTTTTTTTGTTTGCAAGTTCAGGACTTAGAGTGTAACTGAGCTTGACCAGTTTGTGTTTGGGAGGTAGTGGTACCAACAATAATGTGCTACCTTACATACTTGTATTACAAGTCTGTGACTGGTGGAGTAAAATATGGGAGGTCTGAGCAACTCTTGGTCTGATGTGTGTGTAAGTTAGTAGCAATTGACCTACGTTACCCACAGGAAAGAACAGTTGGCCTAAAAAGCAGTGACTTGTGTGAAACATGGGTCAGATTTGGCAATGCATTGAAGAGGGTAGCATTCAAATACAGATTTTGAATTGCTGGGATGTCACAAGGGGAAGTATTGATTGTGGGATCATATGCTGAATCAGACCAATGTTGACCAACATATGAATCTGTCTGTAAACTGTTAGGTCAGCAAATGCTGGATCGTACTAGGAGCTAGCATTTGAATTGATTTAACATTTATTTTCTAATAGTTTGGCATCACAGCAGCCAGAAATGTCTCAGCACTTGTTTAGAATTATTTTGCCTGGGATAATAACACACATTATTCTGTCCTTGAGATAAATTCAGTTCCCACAATATGCAGAAGCAACTTCTTTTTCTTTTGAGAGACTGTGGAAGAAAATTTGCAGAAGCTGAGTTTTTAAATTTCTTCATGGTCCTTCAAAGCTTCAAATTATGTTTTTCTATTGAAATTGCCCTTTAAAGAGATTTCTTTATGGATGTGATGACTGGCCTCTGGAATCAGTGTAAATGCATTATGAAACAGTGACAAGATACCTGGAGATGTAACATCGTTCAACCTCTAGTAGTATAGCAAGCTGCTGAAATGCTCTGATGTGAATGCCAAGGATTTGACAACATATTTCTTGAACAAAGGTATTCAAGAAGACAATGAAGAAGTGACTTAAAAGGCAGGGATGAAGATGTAGCAGAAGGACATCTTGATCTAGCAGAATATTTTTCAACTCCTATATAATAGACAATCTTCCCACACACACACCAGTCCCCCCACCTCCTCAATTACTCTTTGGGGGCAATAGTATTCACCTAGTTTTTTTAAAACATTATACGAATGAAATCACTTGATTGTCTGCAAAAGAGCTGTAGGAATTTGGCTGACAGAACAGAAGAACTAAAAGCAGCCTCAGGAGAAAACTGGGTAAATAGGAGCTAGTGACTGGGGATAGATTCTGTTCTGAATTTTACACTTAATGTTATTTTGCTCACCATTAGAAACTGCCTTTCTAAAACCTCTTGCTGTGCTTTCACATTTCAGATCTAAATTCCCTGTTGGGTGTTGGGCTGTCTTTTCCATTGGGGAAAAAGTATTCTTCGTGGGGAGTGATTTATGTTTGGGGAGGAGCGGGGAGAAAAAAAAAGCAAGCTGTGCACCCTGATGTTACATCTTATGCTCACAAAGCCCCATTTTTATGTTGAGAAGAACAAACTAAAAAGCATTTTCAGACAGTCATTCAGTCACTTAACAACAGCAAAAAAGCAGAGTGAGAACTACTGTCACTTTGTGCCTTCAGGGCTGCAAAACAAGCAAAGTTATAAGTGATTGTAAAAGGCAAGCTTCATTAGAGCCAAGCAACCAAAGAAAGTGAACACATGGGAGAAAATCAGTCATCTGCTTTTGTTGGGAGCAGGTAGAGAGCAAATTGTTTAAGCATTGCTAATATCAAAGGGTGACTTGTCAGCAGATGAACTGCATAGGAGACAAATGTGGACAATTGAAACTTCTGTGTAGCATGGAGATTGTGACAGGCCACTAATCAGGCTAAAGACTCAGAACCCCACTGAGGCAGAGGACCTGCAACAGATGCTTTCTTCAGTTAAGACTTCTGGTATGCTACAAAGGTGACCTTAAAAATTGCATCAGAAAAAACATTTTGCTCCTAAGATGCTGATATCTTTGTTGTAGGGATAGTGTCTGATGGAACCAAACGTAATATCAATCATGCTTATGGCTGGCTGGCCCCATGCCAAGCTTCTGATTGTAGCTTTTAGTTTTGCTAGGGTTTTTTTCCCCCAAGTTCCAAAAAGTCAGAAGAACCCTTTGGAATACTTAACAGCATTTGTCTTTTCTCTATGAGTTATTCCAAGACTTAGAAATATCTAGAGACCAAGAGCATTAGAGTATATGGACCTGCCATTCCACTTGCAGTGCTCTCTCCAGTGTGGTTGTAGGGGTGTGTTAAAACAGTCAGATCCCCAGTGTCCTGGCATTTGCAGTGCATTTACTCCTGCTCCCAATGATGGTGCACACTGCCCTGGCAGAGCAGCAGCATTCTGTCCTCAGCTGCCACTGCTGCTTTTCCTTGAACATAATTAAAGAGAGTGCAGACATAGGGAGAATCAGCCTCTAGAGCCATATTTGCAGCTCCGAATTAATTTGCAAGATAAGTCAGGAAATTTATAGAATCATTCCAATGCTCTGAGGAAAGATTAAGAAAATCCGTGATGCCATAATGTTAAATCAAGTTGTAGTTCTTTCCTAAGGCAAAGGGATTTTTACAATGCCTACGTATGCACCCTATGAAGTTAAGAGAGTGTTGGTAGATAATGGCATTTAAAATCTCACCAGTGTTTTAGTCTTTTGAATTACTTTACTTATCTCCAGCCTATATTACCTTCAGTACTGCAAATGCTGGGATTAACACATTGTGATCCTGAACATGCAGTAGGGATCAGGAATGTTGTAGGTGTGCTTAGTTGATTGAAAAAGTTGGTGTAGAGCTATGGGAATAAGGGGGATATTCAGTATGTTGAAGACTGTATCTCCCTTTGCCTGCTTCAAAAAGGGAGGTTAAAATTCCCTTACCTCCTAAAGGAGGTTAGAGTGTGCTAAATGCCAACTCAGAAGGCTCCGTATCCCTGTTAAAAAAAACAGGATTAAACAGCAAATATGATTTTGTTTTGTCTAAGAGTTTGTTTCTTTTTATGAAGTGTTTATCGTGCTATTTAGACATCTGCTTGGCCTGTGATGACCACCTCACGTTCAGGACTGCATTGTTCTTACCAGCATCTGGCTATGCAGCTGGGTCCTTTCCTCCTGGGTGAAAAGCTTCCTACTGTCATCCCCGCCTCAGCTTCATCAGTCTTGTACAGTTATGCTGCAGTTTACTTCAGGCTATACTTGGATCCATTTAAATTTAAGTCTTGGCAGAGAATATGGCCATTCTTAATGCTTTGTCAGAAAGGCTTATGCTCGTGTTGACTGACTTCACGTTGAGTAGTTCCAACTGGCTGCCTCTAGTTTGAGGTGGCAAGAAAAGTATTTGTCTTTACCAGTATTTGCATTTAGACACTGCTCCCTTCCTGGCCTGGGAGCTCAGTTTGAGCAGATGATGTATTTACACAGTAAATGCTATTGGAAGGGAAAGCTCCATGAACCTATTTTCGGTTTGGCATTTAATCCCATAGCCCAACAGTCCAGTTAGCCACTTGGCAGGACTGTGGATGAAAGGACCACCAATTTTTTGAGATTCAGTCAGTACAAGACCAGAGCAGGCATTACCACATTCAAATCTTGGTCTTGGTCACAGCTGCATTGTTGCATTAAATAGTGGATAGTTTTTGTTGGACTTGTCATTTCAGAGAAGTGTGAGCAGGTTAAGACTGTGCCATGAGCACTCAACTGGCAGAGTGGTGAAGATATGAAGGCACACCAGTGTAATTTTGCATTGAGAAATAGTGCACAAGGAACAAGTGCCTGAGGGAGTCTTTTGAAACCAATATCAATCTTCTCTAGTTTGAAAACAGCAGGACTTCTCAGCAGGGAGATGTTCTTTACAGGGTTCAGAAAGGCTACCACAAAAATGAAACCAAGTATGTGGGTATGTTTCTGTATAGTTTCAGTTCTTTCAGACGGGCTGAGGTGTGTTGGGGTCTGGCTAAAACTGTATTTTGAAGTCACATCCATTTAGTGTCTCCTGCCAGAAAGGAGAGAAGTAGAGGCAGAGCCTCCTTGGGAGCTGAAGCCTTCCTGGAGCTCCCTGCTGTGCCAAGGCCATGCACACTCCTGTGTGCTCTGTTTTGGGGGCAACACTTGTCCTCCCTCAGCAATCCTGGGGGTCCCTGTGGTCAGCATGTGTCATGAAGAAACTACGGGTCCTTTGGCTGCATGAGTTGAGGCACTATGTGGAATGTTTAAATGTGCTGCTGTTTTTCTGTGTGAATTTAAAAAGCTTAACCTTCATCCCTTGTAAAGTATATGGTGCCTATGCAGGTCTTCATAAAAAGCCTCTATCACCTTCCTTAGCAAAAGTGTGTGAGTTACTGCCAGGTAGTTCCACCTTTTGCGATATGCTGAGGTTGGTACTGCTTTAATCTGTGGAAATGTGGCTTTGGAAAGCGTATGTCAGTGGATGAACTCATTGAACTTCTAATTCACTGAAATCTCTTTTATAACCTATTCTTAAACCTGATTTACCGAATTGTTTGTCAATGGCACATTTTAATTTCTGAGTGCCTGGTGCTAAGAATCCATTCCTTGTCTGTTCATTCTGCATCCACCTGAGTTCTTCTAGGAAGTATTCCTGTAATCAGTGCAGCCATTTCACATGGGATGGATCTTGGAGGATCTCATGAATTTTGTTAAATGTAAGATAAACTACTTGGCCTGCAGCTTTGGCTTTCCATTCAGTAATGCACTGCATGTGCTAAACGTGCCACTGCTGTGAGCTCAATCTTGGGCACCAAAAATACCTTGTGGTAACAATAAAGTAGGACAGTTAGTCTAAAATTTACATTGTTTACTCCTGCTGCATAAAAGAATAATATCAGAGCCTCATCGTTCTGTTGCTCTGATCTGTGTATTTGCTGCCTCTCCAATTAACTTTTTTCAAAAGTTAATGAGAGGAAACATTTTGCTTTCTTCCTTTCAAAGATAAATCTGTTCTGTGTCTTAGAGCTGCCCTCGGATAGTTAATCAAAGCTGAAGCTTAACATTTCAAATCCAGCTGTTTTCAGCAGCAAATGCTAGCGGGTCACTAAATGCACTTAGCCTGGATTTAATATGCCTTAAAGCAATTCTCTTCGGTGGTGGAGGAAACCGTTTTCAAGCTAGCATTTATCTTCTGTTTATCATTGCCTTTCCTCTGACTTTGGAGCTAGCACAGATTTACGGTGCTCTCACAAACTGCCCGGCAGGTTTGCAGCAAACAGGGTGTACTCAAATATGTGATTGCAGAGGAAGAGGGGCACGTCTTCAGCTGATAGAAAACCACTATTGATTTGCTCTTTTTGCAAAGCTAAATAGTAGTCTGTCTATTTATGTCAAAACATACGGCTTTACTACTGCTAGGTTTTTTTAAATGTGATTTCTGGAAATATGAACAGTTAGAATAAGGTTCTGTTTTTCCTCTGTTTTTCACAGGCAAGCTTGCATGTTTTATTTAGATATCTGTCACTTAATACTGGTGATAGATGATTTTATTGCTCTGTTCTTACACTCTGGAGTTATGATCTGGATTTTACAGCCTTATTAAAATTGAAAGGACAAAGTAGCACGTTTAGAGTTTAAGATTGGAGTACTGTTCCATGTTACTTGAAAATAAAATCAAAGATCAAAGCAAAGTCTACTAAATGAAATAAAATTTCAGCTTTTTAGCAAGGGGGTACAGGCTGGACTTTGGAGTGCACAGGTTTCCAGCATTTGGGACTGCTGAGGCTTAGCTTGGTCACCTTTTACCTACACTTTTTGAGGAGATAAATTAACACTTCTGTTGCTATGCAGAAATATTCTCCATCATTTGCTGGGGGAAAAAAAATAATGAATGAGTCTTCCTATGTTTTTTTCATGTTTTTATGGCTTTGCCTTGCTGTGTATTGCTAACCAATTCCTACTGCTCGTATTCTTGTACAGCTAAAAACAGTGTGAAAGCCAGAGATAACAATACAAATCCTTTCTTGCTTTCCCACATCTATGATATGAAATGTCATACTGCTCCTTGTTCAACTGGTAACGCTGCAGATCATTGGAGTGAGAAGCTGTAAAATAGATCCTCGGTAATGCACGTGTGTGAATTTAATGGTTATGAGTAGATTAACCTTGATGCAAGAGGAGTGACAACCTTGTCTTGATTTATAACAAGTGGTTATGTTACCAAAGAGATTTAATTGGCTTGGAACATTCTTCTTTATATCTGTATGATACTGCATTAGCTGCTGTACTCTTCATAGAAAAATTCTCAGGGTTTCTCTGAGTAAACATCAAGTGACTTCTAAAACAGTTGGTTCTATCTAAGACTCAGCATTTACTCAACATTGAAATGCCTCATACAGATGTTTGATAGATGCTCACTGTTTATTTCCTTAAATTAAGGAACGTCGTATAGATTCAAAAGGCAATTAAATATTTTCAGAGCAGTTATGTTTTGTTAGCACTGTTCTGACCTCTCTGTGCAGAAATGTCACTTTTCAGAAATGCTGTCACCTTGATTACTCAAAATACTGTAGGTAGCATGAGCAGTGTAAAGTTAAAGGGATCACATTCCTTAGTAATAAACAAATCTTAATGGAAGAGCATTGAAACAAGACATTAGTGCTATGACAGCCTCTCTGTTAACACAGAGTTTTGCAGTCATCAAAAGGCACTTGATTGTACTGCTGTTGCATGGCAGCTTGAATGCTCAGTGACCTCTAGTTTTAAGTGAATTTATGATTTTAAAAGCCAAAATAATTTCACTGCATGAAATAGGCTATACTTTGAAGCAAAATGTTATTGCCTATCTTGCCATATCTTCACAACTGGAAACTGCTTATGGCTTTCACATTCTCATGCCCTTTTCTTTAATTCTGCATGAAGACTGTGATGAAAGGAATAGCAATAACAAGAATATCTTGAGCTCCTGGGATAAGAGGTGAGAAGATGTTATTAATCTCTCTTAATAGCTATATTTTCAAAGATTTCATTTGTTGAAGTTCAGTGAATGGTGAATTGCTTTGAAATGGCAGAAAACAATTAGGAATGCAATCTATATTAAAATAAATAACCAGTGATAGATGATTTTATTGCTCTGTTCTTACACTCTGGAGTTATGATCTGGATTTTACAGCCTTATTAAAATTGAAAGGACAAAGTAGCACGTTTAGAGTTTGATTTGAATACTGCTCCATGTTACCTGAAAATAAAATTAAAGATCAAGCCCATAATGGATATGTTTGATTTCATTTGCAGCAATGTGAATCAGTGGCTGCACTTCAGACAAGCTCACATTGCAATTTCCATCCCTTCAGAACAGCAGTTTACTTGGCAAGAGGAATTTGAAGCTGCTCATTAGGTTTTAAACTTGACTTTCCACCACCCAGCAGACCTAGTAGGGCTGAAAATCTGTGCCTGCTGTCTTCTGTGAGATGCAGGGAGGAGCAGGGAAGGAATAGCTGGGAAGGTACCGGAGACCTGTGGTTTTGTGGGGTGTCCTAAGATGCCCCCAGATTTCCTAAATGCTTGTAAAGATCAGTGTGTCAGAGCCTTGTATTTGTGAGTCTGTTGATGGAAGGTCGTTACGGACAAGGGCATCCCTCAATTTCCTGTGTAACCACAGAAGAACTGCAGTAATGCTTGTCTAACTCAAAAGTTCTCTAAGCCAGAGTACATCCGGCAGAAAGGCAAAGGGTTTCTGGTACACCAAAGTCGTTTCAAGCACTGTAGAAGTGTACTAAAAATACAGCTGGCCTACTTTTTAACTAGCTAGCTCTGAAATAAGCAGATGTCTTCATACTTAAGTTTTTCTTATCCGTTCTCCAGAGCAGGTTCCTGAGGATGACTGGCCAGTAATCCATATTTGAATAGTTTAATGTTTACCATTTCAGCTTTCTATTACATTTGTTCACTTCCATGTTAAGTAACTCACATGTACTTTTCTTTCTCTTTATGGTTGACATATTAGGGTATCTATTTCTTCCTGACTTTAGTGGTTATTAGTTGTAAGGTCTTTTTTGCATGTTTTCATTGCTCTTCTCTGTCTCGCAGTTGACACCATCTGTATCGTACAGCACAGAAGAAGCCTGTCTCAGAGAGATGGGTACTGGAGAGATGCAGTGCAGAAAGCCGATTTAGCTTCCACGCTGCTCTCTTGGCAGCCTTGTGTCAGGAGACCACACCTACAGGGTTTTATTCCTCACAGCGACATCAAGCGACAGCATTGGGTATTGCAGTTGTCCACCAGCGAGAGGACAGTCCTGAGTTTTCCGAGCCTTCTTGGTTTCTTTGGAAAACAGATTTAGCTGCGATATGAAAGAAAATATTGGAGCTTAGCTAGATCTTCAGAGATAAAGGGCACAAGTCTTCCTTATTCTGCGGTTATTTAAGAAGGTTTAGGACTTATTGGTAATGCAAGTGGGTTAGAGAACATCACTTTTCAATAGCTCTTGTGTTGCCAGTATCTCTCATACACCAGAACTGCAGAAAAACAATTCTGTGACTATGGAAGTGATTCATCTACAAGCTACAGGTGAAATAAAACTCCAGGCAGTCTGTCTATAGAAGGGTTATTTATATGAACATCCTTGATAGTACTTTAAAATCTGCTTTTCTTCTGATGTGGAAAATTTTCAAGGATGTGCAGATGGGACCTTTCCACAGCTGGAGGTAGGCACAGCACACTGTGCTAGCATTTCTGGCCCCTGTGCAGTCTGCACAACAGCTCCTGTGTCCTGGGGCAGGGCACAGCTGCAGTCGCAGTGTCTCCGCAGGCTGTGACTGTTTCATGTGCCCTGTGGCAGGAACCCAAAGAGTTCAACATCCTGGCTGAAGAAGGACATGAGGACTTGTGAGGTGGTGCATCTGCACAGCCTCCTGTACCAGGGTCTGTGAGCATCTCCTGAGCCTTTTCCACTTGGCTGACTGGAGCGTGGAAACATCTCGTGCTCCAAAACACTAGTTTTGTGACAAAACTCATGAAAACAGGAAGAACTTGCTTTGTTCTCTTGCCTGCTATGTATTTGCCTGGTTGCAACCAGATATTTTCACCATTCACTTGTTCTGCTTCTGTATAATCATGATGATCTTTGAAGGTGACTGAATTGGATTCCCTGTGCCTTGCGCATGGGAAGCCCTGCAAATTATCGCCTGGCTTTGAAACTGAAGGGGTAATAAATTTATGAAAAATTGTTCCTGTGGTTTAAGATAGCTAATGTCGCAGGACATGTGATCCTCCAGTTTTCTGCTTGGCTCTGTGAATTTAACTGGGTTTATGGGATGTGGCTGCGCAGTGAGAACAGTGGCTGTAAGAGATGGAAATCCAATCTGTAAATAACTTTCTTAAAATCAACCCTTCCTTGCTTGACTTTATATGACTATATACTCACTAGCTTGGTTACTTCGATGGGATTACAAGGTGTTACTCGGAGAAAACTTGCTATTTGAAAGGGCAGCAGTGCTGTGAGGAGGAGGCAGCCACATTAGCATTGTCACCTGGGATTTGTTAGTGCTGTTGGAGCAGCAGATCACCTGCTGCAGAGGCGTTACATAGATTGTTTCTCTCCTCTTTCTCTCCCTGTCCAAGCTCCCAGGCATTGGCCTCTGCTCTGGAGTTTTTAACCTGATACGATTTCCAGCAGCTGCCAAGCGTATGCTTTGCAAAACTTGTGAAAAATGAATTGCTGGTGTTACCTCCCTGGTAAAATAAATGATCCTGTGGCTATAGAAATGTGAGGAAAATATGTATAACAATGAAACCCATGATAGTTTAGTACTCATAGTTTTCAGAAATCATTTTGCCCTGACCAGTTTTTAAAAAAATAGGTCATGCTGGCTGCAACAGCAAAATTGGTAGCTCTGTATCCTTGGACTTCTCAGATAATTATCCTGAAAATTGTCTAAATAGTCTAAAAGTCAAAAGCTTTTGAATAGAGTATACTTAATTACATGTAGATGCATTATTTAGTAGATATTCTGAGAGTTTATTTGACACCCTTCTTGTCTCTAAAGAATTGTGCAGAAGAGACAAGCTAGTATCTGATGTTTGCTCCTCTTTAATCCATGTAGATGTTGTATATTGGTGGCAGATAGTTTGTTTTCATACAAAAAACATCCAAACTGAATGGATCATCCCACTAATTCATGTTCATAATAAAGCAGTGACTGAGACCTTTTTCGTCATGGTCATCACCTAACCACTCCTCTGCTTTTACTTATCTACTCCCACAGCTGTAAGATAACTTTCCAAGTGCTTTACTTGAGCTAATCTAGAGTGTACACGGTCCAAGGGATGATTACAGCACTTTTACTGCCTGCCAGACCTGAACAGGTCATGTTCTGGCACACGTTTCATCCATGCTGACAAGCTTCCTCCAAACATGCTCAGAAGGAGTAGCCCAGATAATGAATTGATCCTGAATGGTGATATGCCTCCACATGTGCTCAGCTCTTGGCGGTCATTGCAGTGTTGGCAAGGGTGGGTTTATGGCATTATTCCTTGCTGAAAAGGTAATGGGGAATGAGGTGGGATTTCTAGCATGTTCATGTTGGTGCCTGAGCCAACGTAGGTTGAGAACAGGATCCAGGGAAAAGGGCTAAAAAGCAGAGAGGATATAAAACTGAGAAGAGTCTTTAGAAATATCCCCATCCATAGACAATCAAAAATTAACATTTCTGATGTGTATGATAATTGACTTTGTTTTCCCAGGGAGGCTGGATTTCAGCATTACATATCTGCCCAGCTTGCTCTTTTGTAATGATCTGATTGCTGTTGATTACTTGTGCGTGTCACAAAGGACATAGATATGAATAACTATAACCTGTGCATTTTGTTATTTGGAAAAGATAATCTGTTTATCTCTGAATGTAGAAAAGCAGCTTAAATTTTCACATAGTCAGATATTCAGAAGCAGAGAGCTTTGAAGTTCCAAACTAATTGGAATTTGTGTTTTGAGATTTGTGTATATTTTGAATGCAAGCATTTGGAGGAAGAACTAGCTGTAAAATGAGAGAGACAGAAAAATTACTGAGTTCCCTGTGGGTTTTCTTTTTTTACAGGGAAGAAAAAGAAAAATCAACCTTTCAAATATAACCTTTATTCTTCTCCCTCACCCACTTTAAATTAAACAACTGAAATTTTGAGCTTTCATACTTACATTTGGGATTCTTCCATGACTTTTGCAAGAGTCACACAAGTAGCTTTCCCTGAATAAATCCTAGACATATACCTGCTGAAACGCTCCAAGTTACTGTGCCCCACAGGTTGTTGCTGGTCAAAGCCTGCACTGGTGAACTTCTCCAGCAAAGCACAGAACACCCTCCATCGACCCTGACTTTGTCTGATGGACAAGATATTTCAGCTCTTGCCCATGAGAAGTTCAGGCATGAGGGTTTTCCAAACAGCATGGGCTGCCATGCCTCCTATTTGGTCTTAAAAAACATTATTTTATTTTCTTAGATAGGATGAGAGTATTTCAAGAAAGAGTTCTCAGCCCCGAGGAAACTCTTCTTCCTGGGAGTTCCTTTCCCGTGCTAAGAAGATTCAGTGGCACAACTGTTGGTGGTTTTCTAATCATTAACAAAATTTTGATGTTTTTAAAAAATGTGTATTTTTGGTCCTACATGCACTATTTTTTTTTAATTATTACTATTTTTTATTTTCACAGTTTTTCTCTTCAGTCACTGCCTTATATTGTCACTAATGAGGATAGACTGGAAGGAGTATATGCCAGGCTCTCATTGGGATTTACAGGGTGCTTGGATGCAACGTGATTAAGCACCCTGATCTGAAACTCTTACAATTTGGAATGATTAAGGTTAGAATGTGCATGTGCTTCATTGTAGCTCTCGTGCTATTTCCAAGATTTTCAATCTTGATATCCTTTTATTACAAATGATATAATGTTGTTTCATTGACTACGCGATTAATCCCTTTTTATCACATGACAAAGAGTTACCCCACAATGATTCTGAGAAGATTTAAGCTTATTTTAGTGAAGTTTTTTTCTCCTCTGCAAGTCGTGATTGTGAAACACACATGGACTGCAGGAGCAGTTGCCTCCTGCATTTAGATGAAGAGAGCTTATGCCCTCTGCTTAGCCATTACTTTTTAAACTCAAGCTGGATGATAGATGCAGGGGAAAGGTGGAAAGGCAGAGGGAAAGTTGGAACTTGGGAAATAAAATACAGGTTAAAAGTACTTTCATTTCTCAGTAGACATTTTTATTAAGAATACTGCAGAGTTTTTGACAGCCTGGAGTTCTTTGCACAGAAGTCAGAGTTATAACTCAACAAATCTGTTACTATAAAGTTGAGTCAGAGAGTCCTACTCTTTTGGAAAAGTCTTTCTGTGTCATCCATATGTGGATAAAAAATGGATGGATCCTGGACAGCAAAGACACAGAGAAGACCTGTTCTTGAACTCTTAAGCCATCACCACAGCTACTTTGTGAGAGATCAGTCTTGATGATTCAGAGGGTTGTGCTGAAGAAGGCAGACTTTGGTTGTTTGGGTTTTTTTCTGGCAGAGGCAGGCTGTGTGAGCTTGTGTTTTTATTTAGTGGGGGTTTTGTTTGTTTTTTCATTGAATACCTGCTACAATGTGATAAAGCCCCTCAGGGCAGGAGCTGTTCAATTGCAGAGGCAGGAGGGCTGGTGGTTTCTGGGGTGCAGACTCAGGATGGGGCAGGACCTGTGTGCAGTAGAAGGTTGTGTGCCCTGTCTTGGCAGGGCTGTCAGTTTTATGAATACAGAGCCTGAAGTGGCAGCTTAGGTATTCTGGAGTTTTTGGTGGTGTGTTCTTTCATTGGCTTTTAAAACTAGACAGCATTTTTGCAAACTGAGTAGTGCTGAGTGAGGGAAGATGTTTCTTTGTCTCTTCAGTGAGAGTTAACTGCTACCTGAGCTGACATTCCTTCAGAGAGATCCAGCCTGCTGCATGCCCAAGCATGATGGGCTGCCATTATGGACCCATATGATACTGGCCATAAGCCTTTTCATAGCTTTGAGCACACAGAGAGGACAGCTGTAACGTGCACGTTGTTCATGGAGGCAGATTTGCTGCTCCCCCTGAGATCAGTGCAAACATACTTCTGTAGGCTTGGGAGCAGCAGTGGCAAAGATGTGGATGAAATAAGTATTGTAGGGAGTGAGGCAACAGCTTCTATTCCACCAGATGGAGTTGAGAAAAGCCTTGTCTCTTCTTGACGTACCATTTGCTCCAGGAAAAGAATATTGCTGGTTCTACAATCCTGCTTTTGAAGTGCAGGAGCCAATTTTAAACAGCCATTACACATTTCAGAAGCTCTTAAAAAAGATGACAGGCTACTTATGAATGAGACATGGCAAACTTCAATGCAGGCCGCATGTATTGCACAGTCTCAATTACCTGGTCTAGTTTCTTGTTTTTCTCCCATAAATTATCTATTTTTGCATTATCACTCAAGTATGCTGCATGATCATATAATTACATAGCTACATAGTATAATTACATCTGTGATTCTGTGATATATAGAGTGAAGTGTCACTTAGTAGTGATGCTACAGCAGACCTTTACAAGTCAGTTTAACATGCATTTTTCCACTGTACACATTAATTATTAGCATAGTATTTCTCAGCAACTCCTCCGCTGTCTAAGTGACAGCAGTACAACTCACCAGTTTGATATTTCTGTTATGTCCGTACAGAAAAACTGCTGGAAAAGACAACCTATCCTTTTAAAATCAGCTTGGGGGAGTTCCTACTGTGTGCATGCCATGTTATAGCAGAAACACTGGAAAGAGTAACACAGTTGGAGGCAGATCCATAGCAAACATCAAATGCCAAGCAACCACTCAAGAAACAGTTGTGGGGAGCACCAAAACAACATACTCTACAGGCAGAAATACCAATTGACATGTTCTTTGAAAAGAAGGTAAGACTGGTGAGGCTTTATTCCCATTACTTAAGCTAATAATTTATTGTATCCTTAAGTGTCTTTATTTCCAGTGAAGAAGGCAAACATGTTGTCTAAGTAATTATGGAAGTCAATGATGTGTTCACACTGTTCTATAAAAAAATTGCTCAAATCTCAACAAACCCCCTATATTTTCCAGTTCTTTAGTTACAAACACTTGCTGCTTCTCCTTTACTGGAGGCTTCTGAAAGTGTGAGTGTTCTTTGTACATGATATTGAAATGTGCTGAAACAGGTGGGTTTTTCCCCAGTTACTTTGTAATTACAGTTGCTAAAGTAATAGTAGACCTTCATCTGTTTGACATCAGTCGTGCTGAGAATATTGAGAGGAGGAGATCTGTAAGATGTTTATCAAAGATGCGCCATCCAAACTTTTGATCCATCTTCATTTCAACCAATATGAATCATTGCAAGTAATGAATGTAGATGTATAAAAGTGGATATGAGAGACTACATGTTCCTAGGCTTTATTTGTACATAAAGAGGGTAGATAAATGCCTTTTCTGTGTGCTGGCTGCAGGGTGAATAGATTTTAAGCAGAGGCTTCTAAATTTGTGCTTCTATGCAGGCTGTACCTTTATTCTTTCCAAGACTTGATATTTTATATTGTGAATTAGCAGATAGCTTGATTGAAGTTATTTCTACTTTTGAGTGAAAGAATGCTCGTTTCAGTAAAAGGTTTGAGGGTGTAATTGTGAGTAGAGAGCATATACAGAAATACTGATCACACTTCTTTTCGCAATGAACATCTGTGCAAACAAAATCATTCCTTCCAATCATAAGTGTTTCCAGCAATGGCAGCAGCACATGGATTGTGTCAAAGTGGATGGTTATGGTGTTGTTCATACATTTTAACTGTTTCTCCAAGGAGAGAACAGCTTCTCTTGGTCTTCTTGTGACTCTTCAATAATGTATTTAAGATAATCCTCGCAAATTAGGTTAAAAGCAACATGCTTTGAATAGTGAGTTGGTCTGATGTCCTTTCCAACCTAAATTATCCTATGATTCTTCTATTTATGTGAAATCTCGTTATATCTAAAGCAGCCCCATCACTTATTAAGACCTTTCTAACTGCCGCTTCACTCCATCCTGCAATTGTTTCTTAAAAACTTGGATAAGATACAAGAGAAACAAGAAAATTCATGCCATAGTGCTCAAATATTGTAACTGAGTACGTGCCTGTGTCTTCTTTGTGTCAGATATTCCACAAAGTAATAGTGCTTGTGTAATACAGGAGGGTTTCCTTCAAATTGTGTGTTTGCTTTTGTGGGGTTGAGCCATAGTACCCTGCTCACTAAAATGTACACTTGTGGGCCTTGATTCATGCCCCTGCAGCTTAGCTCCTTGCTTTGCAAACAGAAAATAGAGAACCTGGAGGCAGACTGTTATGTGTTAGGCTAAGAACTGTGTTGAAGTGTGGTAAAAAAAACTATCCAAGTTTAGGATTAGTGTCTCTTTTCCTAATATATCTTGTAACCCAGCCAAATAGCATTTTCTGAGGGGAAAAGTATGCTGATGGCCTTCAAATCTGTGTGAGACATCCACTCCTGGAACAAGTGCTAATTCTGCTTCAGCTGCAGCTGAGAGGTACCGTGCTGGGTGATGGAGCAATCTGTCATCTTAGTTCCTGGATCCATATATGTTCTCTGGGGAAATAAGCAGATCATCTCACTCTTGCTTCTGCTCTCATCTCTTTCTGTTTCGGTTGGGATGTACGTGGGGCTTATTAAGACTGTCAGCATAGGATGCTGTAGGATAAATTATGTTTTGCTGTTGGGATGAGTTCATGTAGACCCTTTTATTCGGATTCTCACAAGCTGCACATTACACTGGCTAGTTTATTTCTGACATCTGCACCAGCTCCCATACCTCAACACTGTATTGACATCTACAGTAGAAACAAATCTTCTTTGCCCTTGCTTTTGATGACATAGCAGAGAGGGACCCTGGCCTCAGATGGAACTTCTACATGTCCCTGTAAGACAAATGAGAGTGGCTGAACAAAAGAGCTGTGGCTTAACTTTGAAAGGAGTAACAAAGGAAAAAAAAAAAAACCCTCTCAAAAGACTGTCAAAATGCAGATTGCCAGTGCTTCTCCACTTGCTTCCCAGGGGAAAAGCTTGCTTCCTGCCCCTGTTCACTCACCCTCCTTAATATCAGCTAGACTCAATATTAGGACACTTGGATGACAGCTCTGTAATGACACCGAATCTATTCGTTCTCTGTGGGGTTTCCTGGCGGGCAGTATCATGCTACATTAAGAAACTTCCTACAATGTTAATAAGAAATCACCAAATTGTTTATTTGCTATGGCTTCCCTTTCATTACTCTGATTAGAATGCATGGTCTTTATGTTCCTCCTTAGTCTTATGTGTTCCTGTTTTAAATAAACAAACAAACAAAACCCCATAAACCAACAAAAAATAAAAAAAAAAAGCAACCAAAAACACCCAGAAAACCCCAAACCCAAACAAAACCAAAAAAACACCACCTGCAACATAAACAAAGGAGAGTATAAATCTGACTTATGTGACAGGAAAGGGGGAAAAGGTAATTACAGGACAGCAACAAACAGGCACCAGAGAAAAGAAAGAGACAAAATTAGAAAAGTATTGATCTTTTAATGAGTTGGGTAGTACTAAAGCAGATGAGGGACTGTGCAGGTAAAGCTGAATAGCTTTATATCAGTGGATAGGATGGAATATGTAATAAAACTAGTATGCTTTGAGTCCCTCTTAGTTAAGCTTTGTACTGCAAAGCAACAGAGCTGAACTGGCGTAAATTAGCCTAAGGCAGAAGGTGTCACTGGCTTGAAGGGCTCCTCGTTCTAATTGTATCTCATTCTTATTTCACTTGGGAGTAAACTCAGTGATAAAATACGAATTGTTTCATAATTACTGTTTCTGCCAGAGGAGCAGTTCTGATTCCTGCAGGCTTAATGTGTTTTTGGTGGTGTAACAGCTGGGTTATCTCTCCCCGTATTTTCCCTTTGGAATAAGGCATGGCCATTAGATGTTTCTCCCTGAACCTAGCAACAGATTTTTGCCAAGTGTTGATGATACGCTTGCTCTCTTCAGTAGTATGGCCTTGCTAAAATGCTCACTGGATGTGGGGAAACTTCTGCAAGCTGGCTACAGCTCGGGATGGAACTGTTTCATTTCATCCTTTGCTTGAGTGAGAAGATAAATTATTTTTATGATTATTTCTTCAAGAAAATATATTTGTTATTCTCCTTCAAAGAGATTCTATAGAAACTCTACTTCAGTGATGACATTTAGTTCTCAAAAAGCACAGCTTGCAGGGCCATAGCATACTTGAGACAAAAGATAGGCCCATGACCCTTCAGTCTATAAAACCTGCATTTTTCATTGCTGAACACCTACTTTTTCTAACAGCTTTGTCAAAACCCAGGTTTTCTCCAATTCTGCTCTCAATTCTCACACATAGATCAAGATTATACTACAGTTCTTAAAATATTCAGTCAGCTCAGCTACCTTCCTGATCAAAAAACCCAAACAGCATAGACCAGCTATAGGCCCACCACAGTTTTATTTTTATTCCGCCCTGCAGCTCTTTGTATACATAGATGATAAAAATAAATGTAGGCACTTGAAGGGGATTTTGCTCTTATTTGCTTGTGTGCATATGACATCTGATTCTTATGCCCGGGACTCTGCTACTATGGTAGTCTAAGGGATTTTTAAATACTACTACCTCATTTTGATGGATTACCATAAAAAGACTTGAGTGTAAAAGGGAATCAATTCTGTTGTGATTGTAGTAGGAATAAAGTCACTGTAAATTCACGATAGTCTTGCTCTTCTCTTCAAATTTGTGTAGTCATTAAGAAGGGATAGAAGGAATTCTTTAAATCATTTTTTTTCACTTCCTAGAGTGGATTCTCACAGCCTCCACTGTAGGATCCCAGATCTTAAAGTCCTGTGCCATTCACTGGGTCTGTGCAATTCTGAAGGAAGAATAATTTTCTAGCAGAGATGGATGGAAACTATTAGGATCAAGTTTTGGAAGCTCCTTGTGGTGATCATGTGATAAAGACAAGGCAGAGAAATGTTGGTATCAGGTGGCTATCAGCAGCTAGATGAACCTTTCAGTATCTGTAGAAAGTGCTTCTGTACGTGGTTAGAATCAGCCTTGATTATCAGTTGAAATAACTTACAAGTAGCATAGTTATTTTCTTACTATCCTGGTCATTGCTTTTCCCCAGGTATCACTTCCCTACTTTCTGCTGTGGCAGCTTGCCTTGCTGAGTGAAACCTGGGTTCCCATACTCTCAGAGATTTTTTTCACATATACCAAAATGAATTTAATTGCAAAAGAATGCAGAATGTTAACTACCAGTCACCTCTTCAGACAAAAGGAACTCCAGAAACCCAAACCGTAGCAACTTTTTGTATAATTTCCCATATACCTGCTCTGACAGAGCAAAGCACATTTAACTGAGATCTTTGTGAAGGAGTTGAATTAATCATTTTGTCCTGAACTTAATGACATAAACATTTAACACTCAATATAGCAGATACAGACAGTAAAGTTATACCAGGCTACCAAGTTCAAGCAATAACTGTTCTTTGCTTTTCCAGTAATTTTATGCATTTAATCTCTTTATTTTCTGAACACTTTTTCATGCTGATATTAAACATACTTCCACTTCTGGTAGTCACATCAGTTAATATTTTCTATCAATTAAAATCCCTAAACTCTACATCTTCAAAATTGATCCAGCATTTTTCATGGATAAGATACAGACCAATTTACAATTATTTTTTATCTATTTATATAAAATGTCACTTTTTTAAGCAATAGAGGAATATTTATTCAAGTCTTTTTTTTCCTATGCTTTAGAAAACAGTGTTTTGAGTTTTGTGTTGATGTGAGGGAGCTCATTATCATTTTGATCATAACAGCGATAGCCACTTGTTTTTGTGTAAGCACAACAGCTGGCCACAATGTTTTATGAGTATATACAACTTAAAAAAAAAAGAAGTAGAGGACAATGATTTCTATAGACTTTGCCTCACTTTTTGTCATCTTTCAGAGGGTATTCCAGCTCACTGCTTTCGCATTTGTCAATCCTTTATTTTAAAGAAAGGAAATCAGTGACATTCTCTCACTTATGGATGTAATGAGCTAACTCCAGCCAGAAAACCAGCACATTATAGCTGCTCCGGGGAGCTATGCAAATCCTTCTTAGCATCATCATTCTTCCACAAAATTCAAAACAATCCTCCTGATTTCAGAGACATTATTTCTATACTCCCTGATTTCACACACACACAAATGTCTCAGTGTTTTAAATGCTGACTGTCCTCTCAACTTTGGAGTTTTATCAACAGTCAGGGAAAACTGCTGACTCCCTAAATAATCCAGTTTGTGATGCTGCTCAGCCACTGTGGGAGGAAAACATTATGGTTTGGACTGAATGTATGTTTACTTAAACAAACTGACAACTAGATTTTCAGAATGAAGCCAATGCAATTCCTCCAGAATCCATAGTGCGTTAAAGCAGGCAGGACATTTGCTCCTGCATGAGTTCTGGTCTTATCTTCTTCAAACCAACACCTAATTTGAGAACTTACTCCTGCTTCAGGCACTTTGAAATCACCTTGTTTTAGGAGCCACTTTAGTGTTGTAGTATCAGCGCCTTAAAATCTTAATAGTCACTTTTATTCCCATTCTTTATTCTGTTTGTTTATATATCCACAGTTTGGTTTGAACAATTTCCTTTACATGAGCCAATTGTCTCTCAGTTCTGGGAAGCTGCCCTAGTCACATTGTGCTTGTGTTGTCTTCTATCAGTACCATGTTAGAAAATACTTGTGAAAACTCAGGACAAGAACATAAATACTCTATGGAAAAAAGCCCAGAAGTATAGATATTTTGATCCTGATTGTTAGGATCCTAATAATCCTGATTTTCTATCTATAGTAATATTTGAGAGTTTTGTTCTGAAATTTTTTTTTTTTAAAAAAAATCATAATCTAGAACTTAAACTTTCTTTGAAGGTACTGCTTTATTGCCTTGTGAAGGAGTCTCAGAATATCTCTGGGGTTGGAGGATAGGACATTGTTTCATTTTATGGGAGACTTACAGGGGACTTGCACTGACTTTCTGTGGTACCTTGCAATAAGGCAATGACTGACATCAAATTGCTGTACCCTCACTGTCCATTCAGCACTGATCTGACCTTTCCTTCATCTGATGATCTCGATGTTAAATGCACTAATGAATGACTAGGAGAGTTAAAAAGGAGCAGTGGAATGAGGAGAGGAGAGGAAGCCTCTGACAACACTTAAAGACTTGTGTTCCCTATAAGGATTGTGATGGCCTTTCTTGGGAGATATGAGCAAACAGCGCAATAGCAAGTGTCATTTCAAGGTCATGGTCAATAAATTAAAGAGATTACAGTTTGGAAGAAATTGCAGCTACTTGGGCACCTTACTGTGTGTTAGGGTAATGGCTGTATAATGATATTTGCAGTATTAGTGGCTCGCTGGCTGGAAAGGCTTGGCACATAGGCAGCAGCCATTGAAGAGCAACAAAATAACAGGGTGCATGAAGAGTGGGAGGATGATACCAGAGATTTAATGAACCAAAAGTAAAGCATTTGAAATATAATTACACAAAGAACATTTGTTTTACCTCCTGTGATTATGCTCTTGAATAACAAGGACTGCAATATCTGTAAAAGAATTGGAAGTAAATAACAGCTAGGGATTTGTTTTCTCTAGTTTCAAGAAGGGACATGATTTAAAGTGCAGCATTTGATTTAGATGGTCTCTCTCTGAATCTGAGGAGGGAAATAAACTGAAATCTATTTAAGTCAGAGAGACCAGATCCCTTGTTAGTGTGTACACAAATATACTTCCAATTAATTTCAAGGCAGTTGTTTTGATTTATTCCAACTGTGCTGTGCAACAGTCAGAGGCACTGAGCTGCCTCACTTGCATGCAATTGCTACTTGTGTCTGGTTTTTACTAAACCATGCTCATGCATCTCAGATGAGGGAATGAGGTTTGCCATGTAGCCTTTGGATGTGAGGCTGTGTAGCAGGGAGGGGAGAGGGGCCAGACGGTCAGGAAAGGATGCATCGCACCTTTTTCTCTTGCTTCTCTGATTCAAAGTGTTCCTCCCACCGTCACCAAGTGCAGTCTAATCGAAGAGCAAATAGCAAGTAAGGTGTGGACTGCCCAGGGGCTGTGCAGTCACTCTGGAAATTGCTGTGAGATTGGTTTAATTACATGAAATATGTTGCTTTGATATACTAGGGTTGTTAAAAAAACAATATTCCCAGAAAAGAGGCTGGTATTTAAAATTGAATGACTGAAAACAGCAATTCAATTAAAGCTTTAGCACTTCTGGGAAGTGTTTTATGATGTAGCTGGAAAGACTGAGTTTAGCTAGTTCTGATATTTTTCCCCCAAACATTGGCTTGCTGGGACCAATGTGTGCCAAGTGCCCCCCCTGCATCCCACAGGAGGTGCCTTCAGGTGTCTTGCTCATATCTGAACTGTGTCCTGGAGGTCCTGCCAGCAAGACACCCATCCTGTTGGTCCCTTGGGTGCTGCTGGTCAGGCCTGGTCTGCTCTTCTTTTCTTGCCTGTGCTTCATGTACCATGGGTGAAAGTGGTCTCCCCTAAACTTACACATATGTCAGTTAGATGCCCAACTCTAAGCAGGCTGTCCTAGGCAGGACATTTTAGCCAAAACTTCATATCATCCCATAGTAGTCTTTGTCAGACAGTAAAGAATGAAATACCCTTTGCAGGTACCCTTTGAGTTGCTTGACCCTGAAGAAAGCAGGTTGCTTGTTTTGTGAAAAAGTCCATTCTCAGTTGCTGCTTTCTGCTGCAAAAGAGTTGAGCAGCAGATGTCAAGATACCTCCCTGGCATATCTTCTCAACTCTTTTCTCTGTGTCATTTTAAGTGATAGCAAATTGATGGTAAGGTATGTATGAAATGGGTCTGCTGGAGTCTTAAATGCCCAGTTTAGTGTTCACCAAGTACAAGGTAATTTTTATTTTCCATCAGAAATACATGCATATTATTTCTCTCTCTCGTGTCTAAGGAGGATGATGCTTTTCCTAGGGAACTGTAAAGGCTGAATTAGGTTATTTTATAACAAAAATATTTCGTCTTCAATCTACTCCTAGGTGCCACTCAAATACAAAAGACAGAAAGCGTGACATGCAGGCTGTCAAAAAATGCCACCTTTAAAACCTCTGTTTAATACCCAAAGGCTCTTCTGTCACTTGGCTGTAGCACACAGTGCTGCTTTAAGTCTGAACATTAGGATGAATGTTTTTTTGAATTACAACCTCTTCTCTGACAGACCAGGAAAGCTTTTAACCACTGTCACTGAGGCTGGAGGCCAAATCCACAACTACAAATTTCTAGCAAGGTGCACCTTCCTTAACTTTGCTTTCTAGTAAACCAGAAACTTCCACCCATTTTTCTCCGTCAAGTCAGTATCTTGACATTTTCTCTCTTCTGCAAGAAAATACACTTAATCTTACAGCACATTAGTACAAAATAATGAGCTTTACTAGCCTTACCCAGCCTGGCCACAGGTTTTTGTACTTGCAGTTGTGTTAGGCTGGGGTGAGAAGGTTTTCTGCCTGCTTGCACTGGGTGTTAAAGCACTCAAGAAGGCCAGGGTAGAGGTGAAGCTGCCTGGCTGGGCACCCACCCCAGCATTTGCTTCCTTTGCTCTTTCTCTGTCAACCAGCTGGTAGTAATACAAATTTGCAAAAATGCAAAGCAGGAAAACTGTATCTAGCAGAATTGATCAAAGGGGAGCTCAGTCTAGAAATGTTTGCAGATGGAAGTTATCTAGGACCTGGATTACAATAACTAAAAAGGGGGGCGGGATAAATGAGTTGGTTTCTTTGAGGCTAGAATGTGTGGGTTGTTGGTGGAATTTCTTATGCTTACAGTTGGACTGGATGATCTTAAAAGTCTTTTCCAACCTAAAGGATTTTATGATTCTATGCCGAGTAACAAAGATTAATTGTAGTTATAATACAACTACACTACTATGACTAACGATAACACACAAAAATAATATCTAATGAAATTATAACATTGATAATGAATGTTGAAGACATTCTAGCCTAAGTAGGCTTAAGGGCTCTCTTCTGCATCCTTGGTTCTTCAGGGTGATATCCCTGGACTCTGCAGTCCTCCTGTCAACCCTGTTAAGATGGCCTCTGACCACGTTGGCACAGAGCTCTTGAAATAAGGGCCATACATCTCAGTCTCCTGCATGGTGTCCCCAGTCTCTCTTCACCAAAGAAATGCCCTTTCCACTGAACTTCTCATGGAATGAAAAGCCTTGAGTGCAAAAAGCCTTGAGCAGTGCTGGGAGGAGCAGTGTATTTGACGATGTGGATATAACATAATGCATTCTGTGCCCTTACATTTCATGCCCTTTCAGAAAATCACTAACTTTATTTATTTATTTAAAAATACATCTAAAATCTTTTCATTTAAAAAATATTTTCCTGGCATACAAGCACATGAGGAATATTTACTTGGTAGATGTATAAAGCTCTTTCTTGGTTATCTTTTATGGTGCCTTCCAAAATACTGGGATTATTTAATATTTTATTTTTCACTTACCCACCTCAGCAGAAGACACACCAGCCCTGCTTCATACCTAGTTGCAGAGGATCAGGAAAAGGATAACATAAGTATTTATCTACTAAACAGATATAGTATCCTGTGCTCAGTGCAAGATGACCTTGTTTTCTAAAATTGTTTTAAAGAGACGTATTTATCTGCTGTTGATCTCAGTGTATTGAGTACTTCTTTGTGATGGTAGGGGGGATGGTATTCTTGGTTTCCATCAATGAACAATTCACAACTCTTAGTACATACATGAAATGGCAAATGCACTCTGAAGAAGCCATTTATGTCCTTTAATTTTCTGATTATGCATTAAACTCTGTATGGATGGAGCAGGCCCTCATGTCCCAGAAGGCCTGAACACCGTGATATTAGTCAGACAGAACAGACTGCGTGACATTATAATAAACGGGTACTCAGGAATGGAAAGGTCAGAAAACATCTTGCACTTGTGACTGCTGGCTGCTCAAATACCTTTTAAGTTTTGACCTCTGCCTAGGTGAAAATGTATCTTTTTCCATCAGGAGAACAGAAGACTCTTTGCCAGAATGGAAAGTACCAGAGCTGTGCTAAAATTCCTAAGTCCAGTGCAGTGTCTCCCTTGAGGCAGTGTTTGGGAGTTCTCCATCCTACAGGGAGCCCTATAGCTCCTCACACTTCCCATGAATTGCAGACAGAGACTCCACATTCCTGGAGCTACATCAAAGCTCTATGACCCAAGAATGCTTCCCTCTGCTTCTCTGCCCTGGTTTGTGGTGATGTGGATGTAAGACTGTTTTAAGGACTGAATGCTGGCAAAAAATTGGGTTTGCAAAATTAATGTATCTATTGCACTAAGCAATTCTTTCCTGATCAGCCCTGGCATGGAGCAGGTAAGGAGCAGGCTGTGCCTCAGCAGGAGCATGCAGGCAGTCAAACATTGGCTCAGTCCAGGCTCTGATCTTGCCTCGATGTGAACCAGTTTGGTCCAGAAGTGGAATGGTTGGGTTGGGGTGATGCTGAACCCATGCAGATGTGTCTTCCCTGCCAGCAGTGCAGCCATACAGCAGTCGCACAGCTCACCAGCCAGAGCTGCTCATACCTGCCTGTTTCTGAAGTGTGAGCAGAGCAAAAGCACATCTGTCTGCCCTCCTCAGGGTGCACGTATCCTTTCTGCTAACATGGGTGCATGGCCACAGGCAGGCTTAGAAACAAAAGCTAGCAAAATGCCCTTACCTGTCCACCCCTGATGGCATTAAAACACTGACGACTACAAGTTAATCCTTTGGAATTGCTTGGCTTCATGTCCAGTCATCTGTGAAATGCCTTTGCCATTGCCTGGGCACCTGCGTATGGCTCTAGTATAAATCTTGTATATTTTTTTTTTTTCTGAAGCACGTAGGTTCCTCGGGCACTTAATGCAAAAAACAACAAAGCCATTTAAAAGCCTCAGAACACACTATCAATGTGATTCAGGGTGTGTGTTGCTTTTTTTGACAAAGGAGATCTGAGCTTCTTAATCATGAAGGGTATATCCAAATAGGTTCCCAGTGAAAGGTGCCCTGGCAGAGCTGAACTGAGACACTCTGAACAACAGACTCTGCTTAAAGTGAAACATGCCTAGGTTTTTCATGAAAAATCAAGAAAATAAGTAAACCCAGCATTAAACAACCCACAAAAATCAGTGTGTTGTAGCTCACCCACCTTGCCCCAACAGTATGTTCCCTGCTGGTTAAGACGTGAGATAAATCCTTTATTAACCACTAAAGGAGTCAGTCAGCAAAGAATCTCTGTCAGAACTGTCTGAAAACTTTCTGTGCCCCATGTCCTGCCTCTAGCCCTTATAGCTGGCGCTGGGCTTCAGCAGACACCAGCATTTTGAGGCTAGAGAGGATGGTAACCCTGCATTTTAAATTTTATTTCTGTTATACTATTTTCTTTTTCTTTTAAACTGAGCTGCTTTATTTCACACAGCCATGCTAAATAAGTGTGTGAGTGACAGGGGGTCTTGCTGGGCAGTGGTGAGGCTGGAGTCACGTTAGAGTCATTGAGTAAAGTGCAGAAATAGTGAAATCTCCTCTTCCGCTGTGTGTGCACTATTCATGACTTGAGGCCCCAGGAAATCAGACAGGCTGGTGTCAGGAACCAGAGTTGTCCAGGATCAAGGGCATCTTAGACAAATCCTGCAACAAGTACCACTGGAATAAATCCAAATCCTGAGCTTTGTCCTCCCTTTGCAGAGGAGGATTTTTCTGTACTTCAGCTGCTGTATACAGAAAGTGCTTGTGTGAAGGAGACAGCAGCTTCTTATCCCATCCTGAGCTGGGGAAGGGGGAAGAGAGGAATAGAAGCAGCCTTTGCATCCAGAACAGATGAAAAGATCCATGTTACACTTGCAAATTGTGTTTCTCTGAGGATCACTGAAAGGTAATAAATCATTCACAGACTTTAGAGCATCTGCCTGCAGCACACCATCTCTGTGGATGGAGCTGAGCTAATCTTTATAAAACCAGCTTCCCAAAAAGTGTGAATTGTTCCTAGTTAACCTAATACTTTATTTCAAAACTGTCACTTGACAGCAGATATCTGGAATTTTTAACTAGTCTTTTAAATAAGTCCTTTCTCTTCCACTTCAAATGGATGTTTTCCATCAAATGCTTTCACCACTTTTTTACACAAATCAAAAGACAGATATCTGTTTCTTTGGAGACCATTCCTAGATTCATATTCAACAAAGCACTTTTGCACATTTTTAATAGAGCAGACAGAAACACTTTTCTTGTTTTATGATGTTTTTAATTTAAGTGAAAAGTCAGTGCTGAGCATTTTCATAAATTGAAAATTAAAAAAAAAATCTGACTAGGTCTGAAACATTTTGCTTTAATTCTACTCTCATTTCTAACATAGACTTTCCTTTTAAACAAAAAGTGATTTTCGAAGAAGAAATGAAGCAGTGTTTACCAGAAATAGGAAGAGAAGCTGTTTCTACAGCTTCATAGCTTAAAGCTCAAATGAGAAATTCCTCATTTGAGAAATGTGTATAATTTGCTGTGTATAATTTTGTTAAAAATAAACCATAAATAAAGATTCCAACAATAAATTGGAATTTATACTCCAATTCCAACAAAATATTCCAGTAAAAACTATCTGTTAAAAAGATTTTGACCAGCAAAAGTACCCCAGCTTGTGCCTGTGCATGGTCCCCCTGTTCTCCTGGAGGTCTCCATAGAACTTTTTGCGTTGTTTTCCAAGGCAACTCATCCCATGCATGTTTCAGATGCAGTTTTCTACGGGTAGGAAAACCTGGGACACACCCTAAATGCTGAAACACAGGATTGTTTTGTTGCTGTATGATTTTAAAGGATTTTGAGCCCTGATGTGCTGGTGGGATTTTTCACAGGCTGTGGTGTCTGTCTGTGTAGCAGCATGTGCCCCGTGCTGGAAGGGCCAGTGTAGCCCTTGGTAAGTGTGGTGTGAAGAAGCAGGTAGCAGCATTAAATTAAGTGAAGGGAGAGGGGCACGTGTCTTTGCCTAGCTGTCATTTGAAATTTCTAATGTGTTGCACAAACATTAATTACACTGTGCATTTACTGAAAAGATAAAAACTACTGCTATTACAAAGCCAGCGTAGGTAAGAGCTATGATACAGTTATTACTGCCACTATCTCTCTTCCAGATGTAGGACTTATTAAGCTGCAGCAATCCCCATTAATGTGAAACTTCGTCTAGCATCAGAAAAATGGGATTTTTCAAAAAGATTCAGCTTCTGTTGAAATTCTGCCAATGCCATGTGCTTCAGAAAATTAACTTGAGTGTTTTATACTTTGGGCATCTTGGCTGGGCATGAAATGAGAAAAGGAAACAAGGAGCAATGAGCAGCATTGCCAACCCAAATGACTTCAGCAGACATCTTTATAATATTTGTCAGAACACTGTCTCTTGGAAACCTGTGACAGAGAGTCATTTTTTATTTAAAGAGGACAGAAGAAACTCTAAGCTCTCAAACGTTATGGCTCTGGGGAAAATGTAATTATTATTTCTAGAATAATTTGTTATACAGTTTTTAAAATCAATCCTTCTTATGGCTGCTGTGAGGATTTGCCCTTTTGACTCCTCAGAGTTGGCAATTACTGTGTCTGGAGAGAGGGGATGAAGTCTGTTAAACTCATCCCTGAAATGAGGTGCTGCGGGGCAAGGACTGAGATGCAAAATTAGGAAGATTGAAAATGCATGAAGTTTAGTTAAGTGGAGATACTTGCCTGCTGAAAATCTATGGTATTTAAAAAAGAAACCTACAACAAATGTAACAACTGTATGATGGCTCTTGACCAAGGCTGGCTTTTTAATGGTAGCCTAGACTTTAAAGATTCGGGTTTTTTACTTCAGATGAGTGTGAAGAGAAATCACCTTCCCTGACACACAGACAAGGAAATTCAGACATCAGTGAATAAGGGAGAGTTCAGGAGCTATGAAACCCTGGGTTAGACACGCTTCTCTCTGTTACCTGTCTATTTAATTAAAGTTAACTGTTATAGAAGATAAGTAAATCTGTCTGTGTGGAAAGTAGACCGGTTACAAACACTCTTTAAGGCTATTTAGATACAGCTTATGTTAGTGACTGTTCTATTCCAAGTTTGCAAAGTATGAAAGGATCAACATTTATCTAAAGAAGAGATTAATTTGCAACCCTAATACTGGTTGCAATTCTTGTCTCCAGAAAGGTGGTTTTACCTCCAAAGGTTCTATGTATGGGTGGGCAAAAAAGTTTTTATTTGTGCAAGTGGAGGTTTATTCAAGAATAGGCTAAATATATGGCTCTTCCTCATATTCCAGCTTTCCATGGGACCAGGAGGGCTTGTTTTGTTTGCGTAACAAGGAGATGAATCTCATCCCCGTTTGGGTGTACATGCTAGATGCTCTGCCACAAGTAGTGAATGCTGACCTGTGCAGGCAGCTTACAGACCAGCAGCCACATAGAGCTGAGCATTCTCGAGAGCAGAGAGACTCTGCTGTCAGCTTATATTCAACATTTAAGAGAGACTAAGTCATGGAGCTGTACTTAAAGAGAAGAAACACAGCTTCCTCTTCTGAAGCTATTTCATTGGGTAATTCTTCGCTTTCCTCCCTTCAGAAGTTTGTTGCAAACACTGTATTTCTGGTTTTGTGCTTTGACATCCTGAGAGTTAACACACTTCTCAAAGCAACTCTGGTTCTCTCTCTGTTCCTCTCTGTCTTTCTGGCAGTCACAGATAAGAAATGCAGAAAGTATCATTCTGCACCATATCACCATGCTTCTATTGCTGAGAGCTCAGGTTTTGTTTCATTTCTGGTTTCTGTGGTTACCATCTAAAGGAGCAAAACACAGCAGGAACACAAATAACATACAATGATGTTAGAAAAGCTATTGATAGCAATTATAGAAGTTATGCTTTTTGGGCCTTGCAAGCACCCAAAGCATTAGTTTTTCCTCAAATGCCCAAACCAAATTTAGATTTTTTTTTTTTCCTTAATTTTCTGTTGTATTTTAATTTTTGTCATCCTCTACCTCCTGTACTCTGGAAGAGGCCCACAGCTGCCTATACCTTTCCTCATCTTCACATTGAGTACCACATCCTGCTGCACTGTCCTTACCTATAGAATGGGGAGAATGACCCCACTATGGCAAGTCATAGGGAAAAGTCACAGGAGAAAAACCAGCATGTGTGAGCTGAGAGTTACATTAAGATGGTGATGGATGATGCTCAGAAATGAAGAAGTAACAGCAGGGAGAAAAAAAAAGGAAATAATGGGAGAGTGCCTTGCGGTAGGAGATTTTTTTAGTGTGCCATGAAACGAGTGGAGGACTTCCATGTGGTCTGCCTTTATTATCTTGCGGGCTGGGCAGCGCTGAGGAAAAGTGATTGCCTGCTAGATATTTGCCATGACATCAGTGGGATAAGGTTAAGACCAATTAAGCTCATTTAAGAAGACAAATATGAGAAATTAAGAAGTAAAAATTGTTAGAAATTAAGCCCTTTTATTCTAAGGAGGAACTCACTGTAACTCAGCAATTAATCTGGTTTATCTAAATTGGGCAAACTGAGAGAAATGCAAGTTAATAAGCTTCAGTCACATACATGTTGTAGTTCCATTTAGTAATTTCATTGTGTATAAACTTCTTTTATGCCAGGTAGGAATAAAAAACCTTTTAGGTGAACCTGCTGTAATTTGCTGAAATTTATTTTTCAGTGCCTCACATGTTCATTTGATAAGGAAATTTATTTTTCAGTGCCTCACATGTTCATTTGATAAGGAAATCCTTCAGCTTTACTTTCCTGGCTGTTTAACAGAAGTAGGGACAAGGATATTTTTTCACATAAATCTATATTGATTTCCTGTTTGGCATTATTAGCAATAAGTTGTTCTAACAAATGCTTGGGGCGTATACATAACAACAGGCAAAGAGTAAACAACAGACTTTGTGACAATGAAATATCGCAAGACCATGGAAATAGCAAGCAGTCTGATTCCACACGTTTGCTTTGTGCAGACCCCTTTCTTGCATTACTTTTCCACCATGTGAGGATGTGTCCAGCATCCCAACTTTGACCACTCGGAGACAAATCAGAGGCTTCATCTAAATTCTGCTGTAAAAAAATGCAAATGCCGATTTACTAACGAGATACTTACTGGTATTTGCTACAGTAAGTCCTATTTATCTGCATACTCATGAAGACATGTCTTGGATCTGTGTAAATCAGTTGGAATTTTACAGCTGTCTGGCCAAGTGTTCAGATTTCTAGACAACAGCAGTGTGGGGAGCTTAAGAAGTCCAACTGCCATGAGACATGATTGAAGCTGGCACGTAAACTATACGCTGTTGTAGCTTGGAGCAAATCTCAGTTGCAGAGGGCCTGTCTGTCCTTGGAAAACAGACGTGAGAAAGGTATAGAAAACAGAACAGGTTATTTTTCCCCCAGAGCACTTAGGTAATTCATGGTTACTGTCTACAGCAGACAGAGCAAATTCATAAAAACCAGTGAAGCTGAGTTATTTGGGGTTTTTTTGGAAAGTAGTGAATGACGTGCTTTGTCCTGGCACCATGTAAGAGATGAGTTTGGTGAGAGGGTGCACAGAGCCATGGCAGCACAGGGCAGTAACAGCATGGGATGCAGGAGCTGTGGCCAACTGAACCCCGGGCCTGTGCAAATTATCTGTGCCTCTTAGCAGGAAATGTTCTCATACCTGAGCAGAACTAATAATATTTGAGGAAAAACCTGAACATTTGTAAGGTCTATCTGTGAATGAGGGCATTTCTTCATCTGTTCAGGGTCCCAAGCCTGCTGCTCTGATCAGTGTCTTACAGAGTCTGGCCATCTTCCTCCTTGTTGCATGCCTGTGCTAGGGTGCTTGCTTCTGCTTGCTCAAGCTTCAATGCATAATGCAGCCCATGGGATGATCACCATATAAAACCCTGGTTTTAATTCAAGGGCTTCCACACATCCACATAAACCATCTGAGCCATGGGAGCCAACAGCATGTGTGCCCTCAATCGACGGTCCTGCTGGTGGAGGCTGGGAGAGCACTTGGCAGATGGTAATTCATATTTGCTTGTCCTGACCTCATCCTTCTCCCAAGGCATCTGAGTTTGGCTGCAGTCAGAGGCAGGGAGGTGAGCCAGATGGCCATCCTTTGGTTCTCGAGGCAGCAGAGTGGTTGCAAGTAGCGTTCAGCTTTTCATTCCTGGAGGGCATGACTCAGATGACGTTTGCTGAAACTGAAGAGCACAATACACATAGACTCCACAGCTCAAAGGATGTGTGAGAGTTTGTCAATACCCTCGGGGTATTGGCCACAAAGCTTGGATTTCCAAAATTACTTCAATCTGCCCAGCTCTGAGCAGCCAGAGTGTAATTTTAGCTGGTGTAATCCCATGTAAATTGATAGATACTCCTGGGTACAAGATCCTAGTCCATATGAAACCACACAGAGCCACTTTCATTATTCACAGCTATGCACTTTTTTACACAATGCCAGGACATGCCCCACTATGGAAGAAGCCTCCAGTGTCTTACATCAGAACTTGCCTCCTTGCATTACTGCTCACTGGTGAGGTGCTGCACTCGGGCTGTCCCATGTGTCTGAGATGGCAGGAAGCAGCAGGGAGGTGTGTGTAACCCTGGCAGGGTTCTCAGTTTGGTAGAGGCTCTGGGCTGGTGTCAGATGATGCTTTTACAGTGAGCCTCTCCATGGCTTTCACTGCAGCTTGCCTCAGCTGCACACACTGTCCTGGTGCTCTACACTAGTCATTTAACTCTCTGTTAACTGCAGAAAAGCAGCAGGCCCAAACGTCTCTTAGCTAAGGGAAGATTAGCTAGGGAAGACTTCATTAAAAAAACCACAACCTCCAAAATTTAGAAAAGCAGTTGGGAAAGGGTAGTAACTCATTTAAGAATCTAAAAATTAATTTAGCAGCCTAAAATCTTACGATCCTGCAAGATATGACTGGATTTATTTTTCCAGAAACAGCCTGTTCAACATTGCTCTGCAGGATTTCGACAGGTATCCTTGATGCATTCTGGCCTCTGGAAACCAGAACAAGTACAAAGTTCCTACAAAAGAAACAGCAGAGAATGCCTGACCTCTCATGCAATGAACTAGTAACCGAATGCATTTCAGAAAGGTTTGAATGGCAGGTTTTTGTTCTGCTACATTAGTCTGAGCTGTCCATTGCTCTGTAGTTACCTTTGGAAAGGGCAAACATCTCTCATGTTGAAGGAGTCTCACGGTTACTCTTAGCTGAAACTTTGCAGTTCCTCCTGTTGGGAAATCTCAATGGCACAGTGAAGAAGATGCAAGCACAATAATGAAATTATTTTATTTTTTGTTAAAGCAGAGGTATATAAGCTGAAAATATAAGGACTAGGTGAGCTCATCACGTTGCTGCAGAGGAAGCTTGGAGGACAAGAGAAACTGTATGAAAGAAAGGCAAGCAAATGAGCTGCTGTCCATCTTTCTTGTAATGCCTTACAGCACAGCCCTCTGCTTGGTGGGTTGGGTTTCTGCTGTCTTCACTCAATCTCATGCAGTGCAAGGAAGTACGCTGTTTTCACCACTTTTACCCATCTCAAGAATTATTCTGTGTGATCCATCATTATATTATTTACTTATGAGTGTTTTCAGGTTTACTACATGAGGTCAAGGGAATCAGGAATAACAGTGCTAATCACCAAGCTCTCAGTCCTGCTCTAATAACTTTACTGTTGTCATCTGCATGTAATTAATGTTTATCGTGGTATTTTAAAAGATCATATTAATCAGCCAGGAAGATTTATAGTATTTTTCAGTACTGTTACTTTTGACGTGTACAAATAATTATTTTTTATATTTGAGGTAATTTTTTTTTCTTGACAGATCAATAAGGCAAAAGGCAACACTTCATTGATTAATAGTTTTTCTTCCTCTCTCTGCTTCCTTACTAGATTAGAAACCTACAGAAATACTTTACTACAAATTGTTGTATTTACTGTAGATTTTTTTCTTTAGCTTCCTAATTTGATCAGAAAATTGAGCTGAAAAATGGTGGTCACTTGATATGTAATACTACAGCTGGATTCCTAATCCAGACAGATCTCTGCTACTACCATTACTTCACTGAATTACTTTGTCTCTGGCTGTGCTTTAATTCACAAGGAATTATTTCCTTTTGTGTGCGTAGATTTCTAAGTTCAGGAAATCACCATCCATCCACATTTCGATTCTTTGTTGTATAATTTGCTGTTTCATTTTTGCTAGTTGCTCCCTTAGTCTTCATTATTTTTTCATTATTGAACATTTTCAGATGTCAGAGAGGTTAAAAGAGAGATCTGTCCCTACCAGTGTCACGTATGTAACAGTGTTTGGGGGCTTCTTTTGGTCATTCAATCTTTCCATCCTGAAATGGGATCCTTTATCTAAGGGATCTCTCCTACAATATTGTTGAATTGTAGGCTGCTCACTTTGTAGAAACTGTCTAACCAAGTAATGTCATTGTCATGTAAAGAAGTGCTATAATCACATTTTACAAACAGGGAAATAAAGCACCTGCCCACACAGACAAACAGCAACAGATGCAAACCAAGCTCTGCTCGGTAGTGATAAAACAGAAGCTGTTAAATGCCTTGAGGTATTGAAAACTTTGTAGGAGATGCATCTGCTTTTACTTGGAGGCTCAGCCCTGCCAAAACAAATGCTGGATACTTAAGGGAAAAGGTCTTTACAATTCTGCTAATGAGAAACTGTGTGGGGTTTACCAAGAGGTAAGAGTTTGCCATTAAGCAGTAACAAGCTCTTTACTGAGAGGCAGTGATTTATTACACACAAATGATGCCGAAGCTGGTAAGCTTGGAGAGGCACGTCCATGTGTGGTCGCAAGTGTCTGAGCCATTTTCTTCACCCTTGCCCAGGTCTCCTGTACTGAATGCTAGAGATGTGTAACTGTTGACCTGCTCTTTCACAAATGTGGTTTAAATGGTGCAGTTCCTGCCCTTGGGTCTGCTTCTGCGAGGCCTTTTTTAGGACTGGATTTGAAATTTTTTTTTTTCAGTGCAGGGTAGAAGGACACTTTTAACACATTTATCAAAAGGAGAACCTCTCCAAATTGGACATGAAAGCAAAGAGGAAAAAATGCTTTCCAGTGCAGCAAATGTCAAAGTTCTCAAGAAGAAAGAATTCTCAGCCCTTTCAGCTTAACAAAACCAGGGCTCAGCACTGGCTGCAAAATTTGCTGTAAAAGCTGTGCTAACTCTGGGTTAATCAACTCAGAGTTAATTAACATGCCAAGCAAGATGTTACTGTGGCTATACAGCTGCAGCAGTGTCACGATAACTTGGGTATTTTTACTTCAATGGTGGCACTGTGGGATGCATCCAATAAGTTTATCATAGTCATAACTCTCTCTTTTAGATGATAAATTGATTCTGTTTTCTCTGTTTCACATTATAAAGCATATTCTCTGGAATCTGGAGACCTTTTCTTAACTTCTCAAACCTTCCCAAGGTTGCAGCAGCATGGAGCTGTTGTTTACACATAGGTAATAACCCCCTATTGCAGTTTGACAGTACTCATACAAGGGGATTAATGATGGGAAGAGGTTAATGAGGAGAAAAGGTGGAAAGGATTTTCATAACTCCTTTGGACATGGTTGTAAAAGTTTAAATACAGGGAAAAAGACAGTTTTAAATTATTTTGACTTAATGCTATATTTTAAGGAAGATGAGTATTATTGTGAAAGTTTTCATTTCTTTGAAAAGTTTAATTACTCTTGAATGCCTTGATGGTAAGTCTTCAGTCAGCTTTGATTATTGATCAAATGGCTGAAAGCCAGGAGTTATTTGCTACCCAAGTGTTACTTAGGCCATAGCACACAATCAAGGGCATTATCCCAATTATACAATGATTATTTTGGAAGAAGAATTTGCCATTTGAAGGCATAAATAATGCACTTCACCATCTTAACATTGTGAAGGGGGGCACTGGTGCTGACTAACTGCAGACTTCTGAGAAATTGCTTTGGAGAGATTTTCAAAGATACCATCAGGGAGGCAGGCGCCTGGCTCCTGGAAGTCAGGTGACAAATGGATATTGCTTGATCTTAGTGTACCTGATACCTGGTTACTTCTGGATTGCTGCTTTTTGCTGGGGACCACCATTGCTGCATGATCTTTTAGGTACTCTGGGGACTCAGAGTCACAGCTGCTGCTTGGACCTTCTCTATATTCCTGGTGATGGACACTAACTACTCTTCTCTTGGCTGATTCACGTCCGTTTGTGCATCCATGCAGACTGACTGTGTTGCAGGATAGGAGGTTTTCTTGGGGCTGCTTCTCTCCTTGTTCGGAGCAGCTTGGTGCAGTGCTGGAGATGCCGGTTGTCCCCGTGGATAGTCTCTTACACCATGGTCTCACAGACAGACCTAAAGGTTTCTTGTTGTACCTTCCACCTCTGAAGGTGGTTACTTCGCCCTGCCCATACTCTTGGCTTTGTCCTTCAAGCAATTCACCCATATCAGCTCTTGTGTTTGGGTAGGTGCAAAATGGGTAGAATCAGTCCACCAGGACAGTGGACAACTCTCCTGGCACTGCTGAAGGAGCAGCACAGCCTCTTGCCAGGTGAACTTGTTGGTTTGACTCACTCTGCAGCTGCAACATCAATAGACAATATAAGCAAAGAGTAGGGAGATGCAGGACTGGTTTGATCCATTACATCGGATCAAGTGCAAATCTTGAGTATGTGCAATGAGTGTCTAATACAAGACACCAAGGGTAAAAAATATGTATTAATTCTGAGTAATTGTTTATGGTGGGGGCTAGTATACAGAATGTATAAAATACTGTAAAAATGCCACATAATCTGAAAAATACCCAGACCTTTCTGGTCTGATGCAGAGCAATGCTATCGTAATTCATGGAGTACCCACAGGGAACTTCTTAGTGCTGTATTCAACTTAGGACCTGCAATGATGCTGAATAATTTAGGCTCTGGAGTCTATAGGTGTTCAGTGAGAAGGGTAAGGTATCCAGTAACGATAGGATGAAGGATCTTTAATGAAATAGTGTAAGATATGTTTTAAAAGGCTATATGCACAAGAATATGAATGATACTGACATTTCCTGAATTTTTTACTGAGCTTTAGTACTTGCTATGCATTACTTTGATTCTATTTAATATTGCTGGAGCAGTGGCTTGCCTATATCCTTGATGTCCTTTCACAGTTCCTGAATATGAAAGCGAAGGTAAATTTTGAGTTGAACACTTGGAATGTGGACCTTGAGATGCAGATTTTTTACTTATTTGTATGAGTAAATGCCTCATCTTTACATTGTCTGTTCTTGTCATGGTACTAAACTGACTTCTCTTCAGTTGGGATTTTCAGAAAGAAAAAATTCTAACTGTTTACCTCTGTTTACATGTACAAAGCTGACATTTGACCAGTTGTTTGGCCGTGATATTTTTAGGATAAACAGAAGCATCCCTCTAATCAGCACCTCACTTCTTTGTCTTGGCTTTTTCAACTTGGGAAGTCAGTGGCAAGGTCAAATAGGAGAAATGGGAGAATGCTTCCTACAGGAATCTCTGAGCAGGATTTCAGTTAGTAAGGTCAGATTTGTGTCTTGCCCATCTTTCCTGACTGCCCTGGCTCAAGTGACAGGAACGTACTGAAATAACCTTGATCCTAACAGGGATCATCCTGTTACATACATTGAAGATACTCTAGACTTGTATTTGTGTAAAGAAGTAGGGACACCACGCAAATTTTGACAAGACAAATGAAAGCCAAAAGAAATGATATTTGAAGTATATAGACTGGAAGATTGTTCCTAAGGCTAAAGAGCCATATCAGAATATCTTCTATAAGACACTGGCAATACACAGAGAGGATATCAATGCAAATCCACGAGGACAGGGAATGTATACAAGTCAGACTTTCATCCCAGTTAATTTTTTAGAGATTCTTCTGCTTTGGGGACAACACTTATTCCTTATATTCCTAGTTTAAGAAGTTGTATTTAATAACTTATTTTGGTCATGAGCTCCTTAGCTGGAGCGTAGTCTTCTTGCTGGCCTTCCAAGGTAGCATATACAGTATTTTTTGAATGCAAATATAGGCTGCACATTCTGCTTTGTTTCTCAGTGATGACTTTATTGTGAAGTACTGAAAACTCAGTGAAGTCTTGTTACCTGCACTTTTTCAAAACTGAAGTCACAAAAGACTAGCAAAACCATCTACCAGTGATGCTATATAGGAAATAAATGTCACACCTGTTGCACATTTTAGAAACAATGTTCATAGTTTGCAAATTCTTGTCTGGTTTTGCTTTATATTTATCAATCAAGCCTTGTTTTTAATGAGATCCAAACAAAACCAAGAGAACCTGTAACTACAGGTTTATGGACACAGAGAAAACATTTCAAAGAGCCCATGCAAGGCTTGATTTTCAGAAATCCAAAACCATCTCCCAAGCCCACTGAAAAGAGTGGGAGCAGAGTCAAAACTGATTTACCAGAGTAAAGACACTATTATTTCATGCATTCAAAAGTTACAAAGAAAGTTTAGGCACTCTTTGGAAAAACAGAGATAAATGCTGTGTTGATTTACCACACTACATGGGTTCCTTGCCCATGTAACAGGCAACTCTATGTATATTGCATTCATAGGCTGAGTTATTACCTATTTCTAACTAAAATATTCGTGGAGTATCTCTGAACAGTTTCAGAAGTCATCTATTATAGATTCAGGTCATGGTTTGCAATCTGTATTTACACTTGGCTTGATGCACAGCAGCAAAACCTCTGCTTTGCAGCTCAAGAGAGAGAGTAAACCCAGATGCTGCAAACACAGGGGGAAGGTGAAGCCGAGATTCCATCCTCTGTACAGGTCTGATTCTCTTTGCTCTGTTCTTGTGCTCTTCCCTCCAGTCCCCGCTGGATCCAGCTGATATGGCCAGGCATGAACTTAACTAAATAATGAAGTTTCTGAGGCAGGAAAGTGCAAAAAGAGGAAAATCAGAAAACAGGGAGAAAAACAACCGCTGTCATGGGACAACAAACAATAATAAAGAGGATATAGAACAGCCTTCCTCCATGTTCACAATTAGAGAGAGAATATTGACTGTGTGGACCTTTGGTTTGATACATATTACCTAATTTCAAGTTATTTCTCCTGAGTCTGGAGGTGTTCAGAGCAAAACTGTACACTTACATAAAAAATTGCCCTCCAAGGAAAATCTTTTACTAACTTCTAGAGACAAGAGTTTGATTATACCTCAAAATGAGAGAAGTTACATATCTTTCTAGACAAAATGCATGATTTCACTGATTACTTCCTCTTTTGCAGTTTTTTAAAAAGAATGTGTAATTTAAAAGTAAATGGAATAAACAATGCAGGAGGTATATGAGGGCTGTCCCTGTGTTCTCCAGCATGGAAGAACTGGTCAGGAGGAGGGAGTACAGCCACCCTTTACTGCAGAGAGCCATTGCTACTTCTTCTTCCTGAAGTATCACTTTCTTAACCCACTTAACATCTTTTTTTTTTTTTTTTTTTAAACATCAGATGCCAACTGCTGTGTGCTGTGAAGCAATTGTTATTCATGTGCAGTGCTCTGCCTTAGGCCACCTCTCATGAGATTTGATATCAGTCGGTTTCAATTGCACTTTCAAATGGGTTTATCATCTGAGGGGACAGGAGCTTGTTTTGTGAAGGATTATTATTGCCAAAATTCACTCCTGGTTGCCAATCTGCAGAGGGATGTAGTGCAAAACCATGCCAAGTCTGTGGAGATACCTGTTTAGAGAGCCATGAGTGAGGCAGCAGAGCAGTAGTACCAGATTTCTACCTGCACTGGTCGCCTCGTATATGTTCATAGTCTTCTTACCAATTTGTCTTACTGAAAGCAAGATGTGTGGCCCAAACACAGCCCTCTTCATATATAACTTTTTCTCCACTACTTTTATTGTCCTTCTCAGCTTCTCAAAAGTGAGGATCTCTCTGCTTTCTGGGCTGTTATGATGAGCTTTGTGTGTACTGTGTCCCTCTGACAGAAGAAAGAGGCTTATACTCACAAGCCTGGCAGAGAAGGAAAAGAACCTGTGGAAAGAACCTTGAGTCTGTCATGTGTTGTTTGTATCCATTGCCCAGTGCCAAAGTTATTTTTTCTCACACTAAAATAGCTCATAGCAGGATGTTCTCACCCTAGATGTCATAAACAAATCATGTTTTGAAACACATTCTGCAAAACAAATGGATTTTCTACCCAGCTCCCCATTTACAAGCTTAATAGGTGTGTAAAACTTCTCCCCAGATTTGGCCAGTACTGGGAAGTGAGTTTTTTAGTTACTGGGAGAAAGGATGTAGTGCTGGAACTGGCAGTGTCGTGGTCATACATAGCAGTGCAGTTGTATGAGCTTCATTGCTGCAGGAAATCCTGCTATAATCTGACCCCTCAAAGTCTGTGTCGGAATTTTGTTTCATGAGAACAACTTCTGTTTTTTCCAAATTGAATATTTAAGTGGTTTTATTTTTTTTTCCCCTCTAAATTTTTATGGACTATAAGAAGAGTAAATACAATGACACACATGGAAACACCATGGTGATAACTCAACATTCCCAATGCCAGCATTTTGCCTTGAGATTAATGTCAAAGCCATTCTCCCATGTTCTGATTTAAGCGAAAACTAAATAGCAATATTTCAAAATCATTCACACAGGAAAACTCTTGTCTCCCCATAGCAGCAGATCTCAACTTTATTGAAACATTAGAACAAGCTAAATGCTTCTCTTTGCTTGAAATGGCTAATAAAGTTCCAGTAAATGTACAGTGGGCACTGCTTTGAATAAAACCATCGGGGGACTACTGCCAAAGGCAGATAGGCAGATATTGCTGTATGGCTGAGCAGGCCTGAGGACTGCCTCCCAGGGAGGACCAGGGTGTAGCCCTGAGGGTGCCTCTGTTTTGGAGGGATGCTAACAAGGGGACGGGACCTTCCATCTGGTCCCAGCACTGCTTCTTCAGATTCTGCTTGTTGGTTTCCCAACCCTTGGGGCTTCTCCTTCACTCACAGTTTGAGAAATGAAAGGCTGAGTGAGCCTTGAGGTTAATCTTTTCTGAAGGTAATGGGAAAGGAGGAGCTGCTGGGAAATAGGTAGCATGAGGTTTTTCTCAAGTTTCTGCTTTTCCAGTATGTGTTTTGTGCATCTTATGCCTCAGGGCTGATAATCCGGAACTGCTCATGAGCCCTGAATTCACGGAAAGACCTTTGAAGTGCATTTTGCAGAAGGCTTATTGGGTAGAAATCATTAAAGACAAATGAAGGATGCTTTTTGTGATCCTACACTGAATTTATCACCTTTACTCTTTGCAGCATCAAGTACACTGCCTATCTGTACCCACAAATGCATTGGCATCATCTGCCTCTTAAATTGCTCTGTGTATTGATTGAGTCCGTGAGTCAAAGACAACAAGTGAAAGGTGCTTTTTACCTGACTTTCAGCAGAAGTATTTTGGAGGAATTCTCTATACATTTTCCCTGTTCCCCAGTTTTGCCCAGTACTATGTTTAATTATTTGTTACTTGAACAAAGCAGAGAACTGTAGCCAACAACAAAAGCTGGGTTAAAATGGATTTTCTACATCTCTTCCTCCAAAGGGAAACTAATCATTCTTGATTGCTTCTCTTTGGGCATGGGTATTTTCAACTCATAAATAAACAAGGCATAAATAAACTTTAGCTGAAACATCTGAAACACTAATCTTGTAGACAGATGATCATTCCTGAAACCACAAAGCATCTATATCATAGTTATCTGTTATCATTTGTCTTATAGTAGCAGCTAAAAGCCTCAACTGAGATTAAAAGCAAAGGTCTGTGCTAACACACTGTGAGAGGCAGCTCCTGCCCAAAGAGATTTATTATCTAAACAGCCATGGGTAAATCACACAAAAAATGTGCAAGGGGCCTGTGGGGAACATGGAATTGTTTCACATCTAGAAATGTGACCCTCTATAGAGCTGAGTGCTCTTTGGGAAGAGGTTTGGTCCTTTGGTTTCCAGCAAGTCAAGAGCAACCATCATCTGTCATGATGCTGCTAAGGAGACATATGGCCCTGATATTATTCTGCAGAAAGCAGGAGTTTGAGTGTTCACTTTGTAAATATCTCCCTCCTCTTAAAGGGAAAACTGCAGCCTGCTGCTGTCACTTTATTATGTTTTTACTTGTAGACCCATTGATTTAAAACCTTCATACATTGTTTTTCTGCTCAGGGACTCTAATTAGCTTTTAAGTGCTAACACTTGGAAGATGACTGTGATGTTTTTCAGTTTCACATGGGATATCAGCTGGGTTCTCTGTCACACAGCTGCTGGGAACGTGTTACAATTTAGGAGCAGGAGATGCTCATTTTGATTTTTATCATACCAGAAAAATCCAAGATTTATCTCATTGAGAGTGAGAGAGAAACGCCGGTGATTAATAGTGACCTGGAAAGGTCCAGCATTTGAATCTCATTTGCAGGCTGTAAATGCTCATTTGCTTTTACCCTGTGCCTGTGGGCCTCTTAATGTCTGCAAAAGGTTATAGCTCAAGCAATAAAAACTAGATTCGGCTTGTGCTGGGAATAAACTACAGAAGGCTGTGAGCAAGGCAATGGATTTACAGTGCATATGAAGAAACCTCTTTGAGTAAAAGGTGACTTATTTCTCAAAGGGTGCAAGTCAAAGGGTCTGAGAGTGTTTTCAATAGAATTTCTAATAGTGTGAGTCACAATATTGTGATTGTAGTTGTAGATGGGTCTTGAAAGTGCCCGTGCTGTGATAGGTTCAGAGGTGAGAGTGGCTTCTTACATTATAGCTGGAGGAGCAGATGTACCAACCATGCAGTTGCCACACCTCCCTCATCTGTCACCACCCTGCATCTTGCACGTTCTAAATAAGCATTCAATGCAGTCCAGGACAGAATAGCATCATTTATCACTTCTTAGCCTCAAAGTGGATTATAAACCCTCATACTGTCACTTACTGCAGCTCAGTAGCTTCTTAACTGCACAGAGATCTGATGATATAGAAAGGCTTATCCTGCCTGTAAACCCCACGCTGCCTGGGCATCACAGATGTGATTTTCAAGAGGATCTAAAAAGCACACATTTGGGAAAGGCAGGGAGTCAGGGCATGTGGTACCCGTGTTGGAGTGAGTGCTGGAGTCAGTTGAGGCAGGCAGGTTTTTCCAGCCCTGGTCTCCAAGCATGCCTTGTGATCCTGTGTTGAGTTGCTGGGTAGAGGGAACATTACACAAGCTGATGGTGTGAAACCGTTGCAGCTCCATGGTCAGTGATATCCTACTGGAAGCTGAGGACCTTGTGGGGGTATATGTGCTATGTGCCTTCACTGTGAAATTCCTATTTGTACTGCTCTAGGTGTTTGGAGTTTCTTTAAAAGCAATCAGTATTGTGGGTTTTAGCAAAAGCTGAAGAAGCTTTTTTCTCTTCCAGCATGAACGATACTTTTCAAATGGTAATCACCAAAGTAAACTGTTTTAGTCACCTACTGCTAGATGGTAAAATCAACATGAAATAATAAGGCAGCTGGGACCAGATGAGGCAATAGTAAAGCTGGAGTGAAAGGCATGAATCTAAAATGGGTATGAGGTTGATTTTTTTTTTTTTCTCAGATATGTGGAAACCAGAAAAGAAAAAATAGAAATGGCCAGAGCTTTCATACTGAGTGAGAATTAATGTGAACCACTGACCAGACTTGAAATGATTGTCTTTTACTAGATTTTATAAAGCTTCAAATTTTGTGGGTTTGGTTTTTGGTTTTGTTGGGATTTTTTGGGTGGTTTTGGTTGTTTTTTTTTTCTTCTATTATTGCTTTGCTTTTCATTAGAAATGACAGTGAACTACAAGACATCTACCTAAAGTTTATTCCCATGAGATAACAAATTTATTATTCAGTTTCAAATTTGATATAGTGTGAAAAAATATTTGTGCTCACCTTGTCATATGTAGCCTTACCAATTATTTTTGGCTTTATACTGTTCTGGGTAGAGCTCGGTCCCTGCTGACCAACACATCCTATTTTAAAAAGGTTCTGACTACATATGGCAAACTTCTGAACCTTGTGGATCACTCCTTGACTAGCAAAGAGCAAGAAGTCCATTTATATGTTTTCAAATTCACATCTACAGAAGTGTCTAGGTGAGACAGTATAATCCATTATATTAATGACTCTTCTTAATGGGTGGAAAGCATTCACCTTCTTAGCACGATGACAGCATGGTGATTTTCTGATCTCCCTCTTTGCCTAGTTCCAGGAGGCCCTGCTGTATCTGTAGGGGCATAAACTGTCACCAGCGTTTAGGTTCGTGTTTCTTGAGTTTGTCTCTCAAACTCACTTTGATCCCTTTCCCTCAGCAGAATCCAAATAATTAATTGATCATCTGGCTTGTTTCTTACGTGAAAAGCTGCTTGCCTGTGTGAAGTGATCTATCATTTTGTTACCCTGTGGTGATCTGACAAGAGGATTAGAGACAGACATTTCTCATCCATTTATATTTAATTCAAAATAGCCATTAGCAAGTTTGGGACTTTCAATAATTGTGTGTTTCCTGCTTGCATTTATTTTTCCTTATCATTGCTTTCCTGTAACTCTTACATTAACCAGTAATGCTGCACTAATTGATTGTGAGGTTGGTGGTGGTCAGAACTGGTGAGTGCTTTTGATTGAATATAAGAACAGCAAAGCTTCTGATAACTGAGAAACACTGCACAATACCAAACTTTTGTATGTTTACTCATACTGCATTACACACTTTTGTTTAGGTACTTCAAATGGTCTTGATGGACCTTAATAACTATGTTGGAATAAAACAGTCTCCAGAATGCCAGTTAGAGTGTCAGAATCCCAGCCTAAGCAGCTTACCCAAAACATTTGCACTTTCTGAAATGTTCATTAAAACACTGAAATCAATTCTCATAAATTTTAGAATAGTGCATTTTTATTTCAGTAAATGCTAAGCACCACAAAGAGCTAAGTTGCTGTTAGCAGTTACTCTAGACCAGATTGGCTTGGATGCTCTGCAAAAAACCAATTTGTACTCATTTTAAAATAGTGTGATAATGAATTGCATTAATTGTTAATGTTCACTTTCAGTGTCATTACAGAGCACATCCTAAATCCTTCCCCACAGGACAACTAATTGGCAGTATGTGCTGAGAAGAGAAGTGAAAGAAGCCTGAGTATGATTATTTGTTTATAATAGCTTAAGCCCCATTACTTAGGAGAGTGATTTTGCTCAGGCACCAAAACTCTTGCAGCTCAATGACAGAGGTCCCCGGCAGATTTATGCGAGCTCCTCATTTTGCATCAGCAGGATTTGTACAGACAAAGTAGCCAAAATGACTTAAGAAATATCAGCTATCACACATAGACACTGTTCAGATAACCCATTTGCCTTTTAAAAAACTACTTCAACTATTTATCAAAGGTTATGGCATGAAGCAAAGCAGCAATTAAAATATACACCCCCAAACTGCATACCATGGGAAATTTAAATTATAAGTGGTGCTTATTTTCATTCATGGCAGGTTTTATACTGCCTGAGTGTTATTCTGGGTGTAATGTTTTTATTTTTTCTCCTGTCTCTGTACTGTACATGGGGGTCTACAGTGTTGATCTTCTTCATGAGATGTTAAATCACTTCCAATGTTTAAAGGACCTTTCTTCTCTTGGTGGTTAAGTGTTCATTGATTGTTAAGTGATTGATTGATTGATTGGTTAAGTGTTCATTGTGTGTTGGCTCCAACCACATCCATGAGGGTTATCCATGCACACACGCTAAGCATAAGCAATTGAGGAGCAGAAATGTGTGATTTGATTGTTAAATCATAGGATCGGGATTAAGATTCCTGGAGATATTACTGCAGCTTCTTATGCTTTAATTTTTCACTTGAAGAATGAGAGGGTCTCAGGAGTCTTTCATCTGGTGGTTTATGCACACAAGCCATGTTGATAACTGTTTGCAGGACCAGATGAAATAGAGCTTTCCATTATAACCCTCTTTGGAAGTGCTGGAATTCACTAGATCAAGAACATTATAGCTCAAGAAAACATTATAGATCAACAAAATAGATCAAGAAAATCAAGAACATTAAAAATATGTTGGTTTTGCTAGAAATCTAAAATTTCCAAGGGCAAAACTTCTTTAAAACACTTTATAACTATCAAAATCTTTTGCAGTGCCTATAAGAAGATCTCTGTACTGGTTGACTCCACTTGTAACCCGACTGTTTGAATTTATGTTGGTCTTCAAAACAAAAAGCCTGTGAAAAACAGTGAAATGTGAATGTGAGAGGTTTCCAAAAGCAACTCTTCCCATGGAACTGCCAGATACAACCTATAGACTTCTTCTCTGCAAATCAAAGGTCAGCTATTTGGGAGGGCAAATGGGTAAGGGAAAAGACTGAGTGACATTTAGAAAAGGAAGGGAAGTTGGAGTAGTGAAACAGAAAGGATGAAGAATAAAGGGTGAAAAGGTGAAAAGTTTAAGCTTCCAAAAGAAAAATGAGGAGTGAGTTGTGTAGTGGTACATAACTCTTACACAGCCAACAGGTACCTTCACGACAAGAATTTCAGTCCCTTTGATTAGATGACAGGGGGGAAGCATGGAGAAAGTACTGTAAAGTCTCTTCCTTATGGAGAAAACATATGGCAAATTCACCTGTTGGTGATTGCCAGATGCCCTGATAGGGGAGGACAGGGAAATTCAGGAAATTGCCATAACACACTAGGGCCACAGGTTGCTCTGCAGGGTTGGCCATCACATAATCTCATGTAGAAGCTGGTCTATTTTCCAGAAGGGAATTAAATATTTGCAAGGCATGACAATATAATCTTTCTTTCCTTTGGTTGTTTGTTATAATTTATTGGCTTCTACAAACACACATAAAACCTCTCTTCCCCTGCCTGCAGAGCAAATACCCTCAAACCACAGCAGTCAGTGACACAGCAAGACAGGCATGTCTCACTGCCGGTCGTTAACAGAGTCATGCTGGTGCCTAATTGCTTGTCATGGCTCATATGCTCATTTGCAGACTGCCTGAGGAGCCACAGACGGGGACACCAGCTACCAAATCCTTGGAGTGTTAAAATCTTGCTGCACGCCGTGATAGCAGATGCTGACGTATATTGCACCTTATTAAGGAAGTCTCATCAAAGTACTGGAGACAGGATATTTATTCTAAACAACAGCATTTGATGGGTAGGTGCATTTGAAAATCCCTTTCAGTCTTTTGCAGCTGCTTTGCACCACCTGAAGGCCCTGCACATTCTTGATCTGTATAATTATCTATACTCACTAGGTTAAATTTAGAGTAGGGTATGAATTAACAGAAAGAAATGGAGCACATTCAATAGATGATGCACTGGAGCACTGCTGAGCTTGTGAGTGCACTGAAGTGACTCACATGTGTAACCCAGAGGCATTTCTGTTTCATTTTGGAAAAATGATACCTGGGTGACTAACGACCAAAGGAGACAGACTCAGCAATACATGGTGAATGTTCTTACTCCAGTGTGTACCACGATCAGACTTCAGGTAGGCTGCAACCAACCAGATATCATAAAGGCTTTTAGTGAAGCTGTGAGAAGCATGGAAGCACTGCGCTGTCAGCAGCACAGTTACATTAGCAAAGGGAAGAAGGTCAGGAAGAGCTGCAGGTATTCAGCATCTCTTGGGCTCTGGCTCAGGTGCAGCTTTGGAACAAACAATCCAAATTCCTCTATGGTCTTGCTCCTTTTCAAGTATCAACAGCCATGTCTCATCTTGCCAAAATGCAAATCTCTGCTTTTGAAAGATGCCAGGCACACCTAACACGCAAGGTACTTTGCTATTCAGAAAGATGACAAACATTACAAAGAAAGGACTGGAACTGATCGTTATTCAAATGCTGGCCTGGCAGTTTATTCTCCATGTTGACTGAGTGCTGTGGAGCCTCGATACACCAAGTCCCTGCTTCTGTTACAATCTGAACTTGATGTGAGCACGTACCTACGTCTACACTAAAACAGCACAGACAGATAGTAACTCCTGGGTCTTAAGACTGTGCCTCAGTTTAGCATCCAAACAGAGATTTTAGACCTCGTCATAAATTTAAGGGCTTCTCTTGCAAGGTGCAAATAATAGCCCTAGGGCATGCTCTGTTCTTAAAATTTGGAAATTCCAGTTCCTCAGTGAAGAGACACAAAATTCCCTGTAAATGATACCTGCCTGCTGGGAAAGCCTCAGCTTTGTGAAGAGCAATGTACCTGCAAGGTGACTATTGCTTTTCAGCAATAGGCAATAAAATCTCATTTTCTCCAAGGATTAGTGGGCATTTAGGTATTTTAGAGGAGAGTGATTTACTCTGATGGAAGAGTTTTTTGGACCAATGCATTCTTTTCATGCAGAGCAATGGACTTATTGGCTCTCTCATCTTCCCTCATTGAATGGGTATCCCAAGCATGAGGAAACTAACATTTCCTCTCCAATCTCAATGCAAGGCGCAAGGCTAGATCTGATTAGAGCTTTAACAGGTACATTACCCTGAGGTGTAACCTGTCCAGGTCATTGGTGTGGTGTATTCATGCATCTTTACTGTGGGGAAGGGACAAAAAACAGCTTTCAAAGGTTTATGCTAATTATGTAGCTTACACAAGAAGCCTGTGCCTGTTTCTGTGTGAAGGGGCAGCCTTGCAGAAGGGTATATTTTGGAGAAATGTTTGGCTTTTCATGAAACAAAGAGTTCAGAGGCAGATTATGAGTTTTCTAACCAAGTCTTTGTCTTGTAACCTCCCAGGAAGGTGAACAAAGCTGGGTTGTTGGCAGGGCAGCTCTCTTTCAGTTCATCTTTGCCTGCAAGATTAGGGTTGCAATTTATTTCAGAAGTGGATATTGCCAACCTTTGCATGTTATCTTGAAATACTCAAAATGTTTTCCTGGGGCAAAGAAACTTGTTCTAAAGCAAGTTGCAAAAGTGACCCTGAGAAGTAGGGCTTAGTTATTTTGAGCTCAGTAGCACACAGGGAAAATTTTCTGCATCTAATAATGAGAGCTAGGAGAGCAGACATACATCTGAGTACATTTCTCCAGAAGTCCAAGTTTAAAAATACATATGTATGTGTGCACATGCACATATGTACTGAAGATTACTGCAAAAAAACCTCAAAATCATCATTACTTTCTCAAGAATATCATAAAGGTTACACTGCAGCTCTAGCAAGGGCATCCTCTATTCCTTTCAGCCATACAGTATGAAAACAAATAAACTGGAACAAAAACCCCAGCCACAAAACATGAAAGATCCATTGCTCCAAAATAGAATGACTGAGTGGTTAGTGCTATCCTCCAAGGCAGGAGAGGAGAAAGGCCACATTTCCCTTTCCAGAGAAGTCTGAATATATTGATTCAAATTGCCTGGAAAAACCTCCAGGCCCTCAAGAATTACTAATACTTGTTTTAACATTTTCGACACCTTTAATTGGTAGCATGATACAACCAAGGTGTGACTCAGCTAAGAATTTACTGGAAGATGGGGGAAGTACCACAAAATACCTGTTCTCATTGTTTTCTGCCAGCTCTTGGTCTTTGTGGTGGACAGAATAACAGACCATTGCCAAGTGAGCCCTTTTTTAACCTCATTTGCTCTCGTGGTCAAAGCACTCATAGCCTGGCTCTCTCAAGAACATCAATAATGCTTTGCCTGTTGACAGCAGCTGAGGACATGAGCAGAACAAAATGTGAAGCATGTTCATTAAAGCACAGGAACAGGGCAATGGCTAAATAAGTGGCTTAATTTGGCCTGTGAAATACAGAGAACGACTCCCATAAGGAAGCTAGTGCCCATGTTAAAGCTTCAGCTTTGGGATGTGTCTCTTTGTTTTACACTCCATGGGAGAAATACAGGCTTTATAAATTGGGTCTGTCCCACTGGATGACCCAGCTGCTCTCACCTCAGGGTTTATTCTCCAAAAGGACCTGTGGGAGAGCTCTAGTTTGTCTGTCGCGTCCTAATAATATTGAGCCTGCAGCTTCACAATTCATGGTAAGGAATTCACTTGGAATGAAGAAATTGCAAATTCATTTCCTTCCTCATTATGAAAAATTGAATTTCAATTGGCTTTCCTCCCCCTGTCTCCTTGGATAGCTGCAGTGACTGAAAATGTTCTGCCTTAGAAATAACATCTTCCAGCAGATCAGACAATGCTGCCAAGCAATTATGAAAAAAAGAGCCCTTGGCATAGATAAGAGAGCTTAGCTGCACCACTAGCAAGGCTAACTCCTGTGCCTTCTGGTCTGCCTTTGGTACCTCTTGCCACATCTTTTGATCACAGCTCAACCAATGCAGCTGTGAATTTATAGCTGAGACATTGCTCAGACAGTGCATCTGGCACCAGCAGGTTGATCTGAGTCTGTTCAATTCACAGGAAGGGAAGTGAAAGCATAGGGTTGCTGAAAGATATGGCTGGTACACCAAAGTGGAGGGATAAATAAGAACTTCAGTTCAGGGAGGGAAACTAGGGAAACTGAGCTGAGCCCAAGACTCAGGGAGAAATACACTGGAAAGGAGTATACCGAGGGGAAGATGGTGATGAGAGCAAGACAGAGGTGGGTAAGGCCGTGAAGAGATTCTGAAACCTACAGATCTGTGTCCAAAGAGATAAAGCCTATAATAAGGTTGCCTTTTTTTTCAGTACAGTTTTATTTTCCTCCAGTATTTTGCAGTGCATTTAATTGTCTGGAACATGGCAGCCATAAGTTATCACGTATGTCAGGGCTTGAACATGAATAAAAATAAAAGGCAACTCACAGAGTGGTCAAGGTTACAGCAGCTGCTTCCTTGTGATCACTGCTCCACAACTAATTAGGCCTCAACAGGTTTAAAGATTGTTCTCAATTATGATGAGTGTGTATTTGAGGGGGTTAAATAAAGCATTGTGACTCGGTTTTACAGGACCTGAGGCACCCTGCTTCAGAGTAAGGCTTGTTGTGAAAGGTAGTTCCCTCTGAAACAACCTCCAAGCAGCTGTGCTGGTGCAAACCTGTGGTTTGAGGTCAGCATTGTCACTGGCAGTGGTGATTAAGCAGGTACATAGAAAAAAGTACAATGCTCATGTAAATGGCACTGTCCCCTAATTGTCTTCCAGCCTATCACTACTTCACTTCAATGTTTTTATGCAACTGTTTGGCTGGTCACGATTTCCCAGTGCATCTCTGCCTTTCAAGCAGTTGTCCATTCACAATTAAAATAAATAAAGCAATGTGAGAAACAAGAGGTACATGAAAAGTGTTGAGGACAGACTGTGAGTGCAAAGCTTCTAATAGGAACAGCCAGAAACAGAAACCTGTGAAACAGGCTAAATCTAGTTAGTGCTTTGGTGGAGGGCTACTCAGGTCATTTCACAAAGCTTTGTTGAGCAGGGAGCAGCACACCACTTCTGTATTTGCAAAGGCAGCCAGCTGCTTTGCATCTGGATGCTGCAGCTGTGCCATGCAGCCAATTGTCAGTGGCTTCAGAAGATTCTAAAAAGAAATCCAGATTTCCCACAAGAATATAGGACCTGGTGAAGTACTTCTCTTTTTCTCACCTTTCATGTTTTTGGAGCAAACACTCCAGGAAACTTAATGCTCATCCTATTCTTGCTTTCTTTCCTGTCTACAGTGACCCTTATGTAGGTGTAAGAAGTTTCTTAAGGGAGAGAAAAAATTAAAAAGTGATCCTTTATGTTAAATCCTACCCTCCAAGCTGGTTTCAGCAGGCTGCTGCACCTGAGGAAAGCTGATAAGCCTTATGAAGTAGGCTGTGATTGTTCTTCAAATGGACCCATGTGTTTTTCAGCAATTATTAGCCACTGATGTTCTATTAATTTCCAAGAATTTTACCACCTAGGAGATGTGAGACAAAGTGACTCTTCTGTTATTAACACATTTACTGAATGGTCCCTCGCTTTGCAGTTAAAACTCATAATATGAAAATGAGACCTGTGAGATGGAAAATTGCTGATGGCTGAATTGGAAGTTGCAAAGGATGCTTTTTAGATAGTGATTATTTTCTTGTCTCTTTCTTTGAGCAGGTTGCTTTGACACACTGAACCAAAACAAGTTAATCTTTCCGGCTCAAAAGTAGCATGTATTTGAAGTCCATTTCTGCAATAAGGTGTTGAGAAGGTTTCTAAATAGCTTATGGGTGTTATGTATGATGAAGGGAGTGAAGACAGTGATTTTTGTACTTTATTACAAGAGTTAACTTGCTTTATCCTCCCCAAAAGCCTTAGGGATCAACTTTAAAAGCTCAGGGATATTGCTGTGAATTACACAAGTTTCTTTCATGTGTCTCTAGGCATCTGTCAACTTTGGAAATCTAGTTATCACATTAGGCCTGTTGATTAAGCACACAAATCCTTCTAAACATGATTAATTCTTTGTTGAAATCAATAAGCATTTCACCTTAAAAGGCACTAACAGAGCATGTCCTGATGGCTTCTTCTAATTCCTTCTCTGTACTCCTGCACCCCCCATAAAAGCAAAAAAGAACAGAAAATGATTCCTATATATTTCTCATCAACTGATGTCTGATTTTTCCACTTAACAAATTCAGTCTGTTCATGCTGCGCATCTTTACAGAAGCCATTCCAGCATAAGTTTTCATATTTACCAAGAGTAGATATGAAAATACTCCTGCTAACAGCTACCACCTTCTAGAAACAACAGGCCACAGATTCTGATCCTGTTCCTTTTGAAGTAGCTGAAAACTAGATCCAGTGTTCACTAAGATTTGACCAGTTCACAGGAAAAGAGAAAGCAAGAGTATTACATTATCTTCTACTTTTCAGATCCCTAGGCATACTTTGTGTCAAAGAAACATTAGTTTTTATTATTATTTAGCACTTGCATTAGCAAAATGCTTAATATCTGTCTACAGAATAGCACCTGTGGCACTGAATAAGATGACAGTCCTCCTCACAAGAGTTTTACAGATTATAGAAATGGCCAGAGGATGCAGAAAGTACAGGGATAATGAGGGCAAAAAAGGGCATATAACAGACTTGAGACACCCACGGCCAGGCATGTGGAGCTGCTTTTCAATTGCCTTGGAAATGAATTTCCCAAAGCTGTCATTTCAAGCCTTGTGACTACTTCATGCATCCTCTGCAGCACACATTTTAATGTGTCCCAGTAAAATGGGAAGTTTTAATTCTTTCTTTTTGCACCTGCTTATTAAAATATGAAAAGCTGATTCATGTAAGCATTTTGAAAAACTACCAGTTTACCTTGTTATGGGTGACTAAGCTGTATCCAGACTGTTTGCAGTGTTACTTTTCAATCATATAAAATTTTTCTGTGGGACCCCTTTTGCAAAGGCAGCCGATTCAAGTGTGACAGTCACTTTGGTCTGTGCAGGGTGGATCTACGTGAGGTATGTTACGTGTTCTGAATGGTGACAGTAGTTTTATTGACAAAAGAGAAGTGAAAGCTTCAAAGGAAAACATTAGTGGCAAACATGCTAGAAATACAAGACACCAGCTGGCTGGTCCTCCCTGGAGGCAAACCTTTTTGATAAATTAAAAGGTCTTTCTCTTTAAGTGGTCTATTTCTCTGGTGTAATTTGACAGTGTATGAAAATGATACCTGAATTTCATTTTCAGAAGATAATTGCCCTGGCATTTAATCTCTGCGTCATCTTCTAAACTTTTCCAACACCTTTACTGTTCTTCTGTTCTCAGGCAGATTCTCCGTCTCCCAAATGAAGTAGTATTTTCCCTCACACGGACAGTCACTTAGTGGCTGTCACCAAGAGAAAATACCTGCTTGTATGGGGAGGTGAAAACATAGCAAGAAACAAATATAGCAGACAGGCAACAGGGCTTGCAAAGCATCTGGGTAATTCTCCTCCCAGTACCGGGGGACTCCCTCCAGCACAATTCCCACACCAGGCAGAAAAATCATCTTCTTTGCAGCTTTCTTTGATGCCTGGGGAGGTGTTTCTGCGCATTGAGTGTCACAGAAACAGCTACAGAGTTCTCAGAGGACACTGGGAGCACCTGATGCCAACCCTGGCCATCTCTCACCTCCAATCCACTTGTCTTCAGGGCCTCCTATATTAAACTCACTATAAGGAAGCAAAATGATGACAGGCACAGTTCTGGGACACCCAGCAGCTTTGGGAGGGTGCCCATCACCTACCAGGGTCTTGATTGTGCCAGTTTCTCTGTAGTTCTCAACAATAATGTGTCTGATCAGGCACTGAAGGGGATTAATGCTACCCCAAACAACCCAAAAATACAAAACTTGCAAAAGATTATGTTTGGCATCAGACACCAAAAAGGTTAATTGTCATGGCTTTAGACTATGAGTATATAAAAAAAAGACTACCACCCAGAGAAGAAAAGGATAATTTGGTGGTGAGTAGTGTCAGTAACTGAGGATCTAAGCACACAGGGTAATGTTCTGTCATTGACCTGTGCAGGATTTTCCCCATGAGACTCTTTCTTACATTTCATTATTTTGCCATTCCTAAATCAACATATTTCTCCTCTTGCTGCTCCCCCAGATTTTACAACATGGATATTTTACTAAGACTGGTTTTGAGCCTTTTGCAATGAATAGGAATCTGGCTTTCAGGTTCAGTATATATTTTATACAGGCCTCAAATTCTCCCTGCAGAAGCCCTGGGTAGTATATTCAAGGACTTCCATTTCATTTGTTATCTTGTATTGGATTGCTTTTTGAAAAATATTTGGTGCTGGCAGTTGGGGTTTGACATTGAGAACTGCTCAGCTGTTTAGTAATGTAGCAGAATTTACAATAATGCTTAGTTTTGAGTATATGCAAATGTACTTTCCTGATTTTTTTTCATAGGAGTAATTATGCTGCTCTCAGCCTTGACAGTCTAGATCCTTTATGAAATGCCTTGGTTGGTGAAGCTGGATGATGAACCCCCAAAAGCTGAACTAAAACATGCTGTGATTTCATTTTTGCTTTTTAAAACAAGTAAAGTTAGTAGGATTGCTCCAGAAAATGCTGTTCTTTTGAAGATGCAGGTAGGATATTGATGGTTAGGAAAGTTTTAAAGAAATATTGATATCTGTTTATATTCCTAGGTGCATAAATTCCCTCATAATTCTGTAACATCATAAACCTTGTGTATTCTCAGATGCTTAAATCATTTTGGAATGTAACATAAATGCACTTTTGAACCTTTACCCTGAAGTCTCATTAAAAGTAATTGGGATTCCTACTCAAAAAAGATTTATGAAAGATGGAAGCCCTGAAAAATATTATTCCTGCTGTTCTTTTAAATACTTTTACTTGTTACCAATCGCACATTTCCTTCTACATTGCCAAAGTTTTTCTTTAGCTAATTGAGATGTTTAAATTTGGGCTTTTCTGTAGAAGAGATGCAGAGATATTGGATCCTGCATTTTATTGGAGTCTGCTAGAAAATGGCTGTAAATACTTTTCACATCTGCCATGGCAGGATGGAGAGATATTCAAGTCTTGGGACTATCTCAGTACATTTGCATCCTGGAAATTTTGTAGGTAAGAGTGTAGGTACGAGCATATTTGATAATGATGGGCTTTTATTTTTCTGCAAATGTATCCTGACTCCTCTCTGCCACTCTTAAAAATGACTCGTTTTACAGCTTCTGTGCCATAGGTTTAGCTTAGGACAGCTGCAGTGGGAAAGATGAGAAGATTTAGATGTGTGAGATGTTTATGCATGTGATGCACAGAAGGCATCCAGGGATCTCCACAGCTTGGGCAGCATCTGCTGACTTTCTCATGCCAGCAAGGACACAAGGATTGGGAAAGGAAATGAACACAATGGGGACGTAGGGAAGGAAATAGAGAAAATTAATTGGAAGCCCCATCTCTCTCTCTCTCCCCTATTTCTGCTGCAAATAAATGCTTGTGGGGAATACTTCCATCCCATATGTGATAGTGGAAGCGTACAAAGAAACTGCTTGTTCTGCTCATAGTTTTTTATCCCATTTCTTATCAATTCTACCAGGAGGTGCCCTGCATGAAAGCAGTGAGCTATCAATTTCCTGCTGTAAAACAAAAAGAGTATAAGACTAAATTTCACATTGAGCAAGTCAGTTACTCATCTGTTAGTGGATTTCCCCTCCTGACTAGCTTCACTGCAGCCTTTGGCATCTCTTTGCTGGTTTTCTCTGGCTTTTTCCACTGTGCTTGGTACCTGCTCCCTGCCTGCAATACTGCAGGGAAGCAAAGCCCAGCCCGGGCAGCAGGATGCTGTCCCTCATGTCTCAGCCTCACCAGGGAGTTTCAGTTCTGAAATGGAAGTTTTTGTTTTCATCAAACTAGAGTCTACTTGGAAAGTTCATCTTTTCAGGCAGAGTGGGGTGAGACCATTGCCCTGGATTGTGGCAGTACCTCAGTAAGGAGCAGCTGGGCTGCAGCAGCTTACAGTTTCAGAAATATACACTGCTTTTGCTGCCTGGGAGGGTGCATGAACTCAGGAGCTAATAGCCAAGTAGGTACCTATGGGAGCTCAGCCCCATCTTCATGGGGCTCCGTCATCTTCATGGCCCTCCTCTGGACCCGCTCCATCAGGTCCATGTCCTTCTTGTGGCTCCAGAGCTGGACACAGTACTCCAGATGGGGTCTCATGACCCCATTCATCACCACCTGGATCACACCATACCCCTGCAAAAAAGGCTGACAGCAACATCACATGTCCAAACACACACCCCAGCCTGGCTGTGTAGTAGTACCACATGGTGGTGCTACTCCCAGGAGGTGGCTTGGAGAAAACAACCCCTGAAACAGATTATACTGCACATTATAGATCAGTTAGAATAAAAAATGCTCAAGGCAGGGTAGTGCAAGGGTGGCTCATCTTCTGGAAACACCTGGTTGAACCCTGTAGCTGTGATGTGGTGGCACTTACTGAATGACAGCAGCTTTAATGAGAAGCCAGTTCAATTAACACCACTGCAACCAGCAAAATAGCAGACAGCTACTCTGCATGGGTCAGAAGGGGAGAAGTGAATTAGACTCAGACGATGGTAATTAACAGCTGGTTGGCAGAGAGGCATTTTGTCTGGCCAGCTGCTGAAAGCTCCTTATTACAGATAACGTCCCAGCACAGCCCAGGCAGAGTAACCTGCCTCTTAGCAAGCTGCTGTTTTGCCCTGATGAATGTGCTACAGTGTTGACAGGTAAATAGTATGTTCATTTTTCATTTTCACAAAATATATCCTTCAGGATGCAGTCATGAGAAATTCACCCTGGAGCTCTAACTTGAGTTTATTAGGAAAATAACATCCTTAGTCCTGGGGTAAAAGCAAAAGAAATATTCTTATGAAATTTATAGGGGAGGTTGTTTTAGCCTTTGATAAAACAGGTAAAACACAGGTTTTGAGTACTAGAACTTTGTTTTCTAAACCAACATTTCTTTTGGGATCTTTTAAAACTGAGGTTTAATTTCACCTTGTGTGGCATTACAAAAAATAAGTTGATCAATAGAATCAAACCTATTGATCCTACCTGTTAAAATTACAGAGTTGTTTTCCCTTTGGTTTTGGTATAAGAAGAATGAAATCTTATAAGAATCTCTCAAAATATTTTGGAAACTTTCCAGTCATTGACTCCTGCTTATGAACAGGTACAAAAAGAGAGCTGCTGGGCAGAACACTGCTGTGCTGAATCCATGGCAAGTTTGAGTAATCGAAATGTGTATTGTCAGACTATCACCATAACTGGTGTATCTGCAGTCACATAGCAAGCTGAAAGCAAGATCCTGATCTCAGGCATCCCAGTTATCAGCTTTTTCTTAAAGAATCCTTTCCATAAAAGTCATTTTCCTGGCTCTAAAAACTCCTTTGATTTGAACCAGACAAGGCCATTTTTCATCTGAATGATGTTAACCTGTGGTTAAATCTCAAAGCGTTTGCTAACAATACTATAAATCAAGATAGCACAGTGTTCAAGAAGTGGCACATTTTTTAGAGTTTGAATATAGTATCACCCTGGGTGTGGTTCAATGAGAAGAGCTCTGGGCTGCACTCCCACTCCTGGGCAGGGGTTGCAGCCCCCCAGGGAGACCTCAGCTGCGTGCAGCCCTCACCAGCTCCCTATCTTTTTCTGCAAGACAATCTTCTTTTAGTTGGTGGTACCCTACATCTACTTCACTCTCTGCTTTGTTGAAAGAAGGATCAGAAAAATCCAAAACTAACTAGGTGTCTTCTCTTCAAGCCTCACCTCACCTCTGCCTTATTCTTATGCTTGAAAAATCCCATTATTTTCAGGATGAGTTTACATCCTTAAAGGGAGAATCAGACTCTTATGCACGTGTCTATGTGCCAGTCTTTTATCATAGAAAGTGTTTCAGATATAATATCAAGGATGAATTCAGCTTCAGATAGCTCCATGGAAGCGCTGTTATTAACTCTTTCGTAATTGTAGAGCAACAACATTTAACAGATGTTGTTCCTCACTATTAATTAGCAAAATCACTTATCACCAGGTTCAGCTGCCTCCAGCACAGGGAGGAAGCAGGGCAGGAACTGGTTCTTGTGTTTAAAGTCATGGATGCAGTAAATGGCTGGTTGGGTGCAGGATGGGTCACCTCAGCTGCTTCCTGCAGCTTTGCCTTTTTTGTCTGCTGTTTTCTCTGCCAGCAGTTCTGCTTTTTTGTCAGCAGAAGGTGTTGCCCAAGAAATATTTGTCCACCAAAATATTCCTCCCACTTGCTGGTCTGTGATTCGGTTACAAAAGGCGCTTGCATCTTAGAGCACTGCAAAGACATGGAATAATTGTGTCCATAAGAGGAGGTGAAATCTAACTATCTCCAAAGTGTGATGAAATCTAGTGCATAGAGGGCATGACACCCCCGTCATACTAGATTTCATTACTTTTCTTTTTTTTTCCATGGAAATGAAAAATCCTTTATCCATGCCTTCTTGCTCTTCTTTCCCATTTCCCCTTTCTGCAAAGGTAAGCTAGTTTGGATGTACCCAGAGTTAAATACAAACATAAACTCCACACTACTTTTCATGTAGCACTGATGAAGTGAATTGAGTTCAAAGCAGAGACCAGAAACCACTATGTGTTTCTGGGCATTTGCAGGTTTTGTTTTGGTTTTTTTTTAATATCTCTGTAAGAATGTGTCAGTGTAATTGTCTGGCTGACTCCCAAGTCAAAGTGACCATTAATTTCTGTGCTTCTGAGCATATAGCATTGAAATAATCCTGTTCATTTAGACATTCATCACGTGATTCATTATTGTACATGAAACATTCTTATCTTTAAAATAATGGTCCAGCTTTTATCAGGCACAAGATTCATAATTCTCAGTTTAGTTCAAAGTTTGGGACATAACTGATGTTCTCCCATGGTGACACTGAACACTTGGAGTACTGTTCACAGAGGAAAATATTTCTATTTTGTTTGCGTCACAGAAAAGAGGTGCCTTTTCACTTCCAGGCAGTATTACAGTATTCACTCCACAGTAACAACTAATGGTACAATCCTTAATTACTCAGTCCAGAACTGAATGGAGCGGGTCCATTCCTTCCACAGAGAAGTCGAGGACAATGTTTTAATGGAGAATCTCTATATTACAATTTTTGCTGTTGATGCTGTACAGAGCTTAAGGCTGGGTATTGCAAATTGGGGGGAATATATGAGACACGGGTTGAGGAGATAAGGAAAGAATGGGGTAGCTGAAATAATATAAAGAAGTTTTTGCATTTCCTCCAAGCTAGTGGCACCAGCTGCGCTTCAAACCAAAACTAGGCTGTGTAGACACCATGAAGTCTGGTATGCTGATAAATCAGGCCTGCTGTGAAGATCATGTTGGAGACAGGCCATCTCATCCCAAGGGGGCCTGGGACTAAGCTGAGGACCTCCACAGACGTCCCCAGAACAGCGCTGGTTAGCCTTGCCCGACTGCTTCTGACTGCAGGTAGGAAGGGAAGGGGACCCTGGGCTGGGTTTCCTGCTGGCAGCAAACAGAGCAAAACCATATTGGAGCCACAAAACCATACTGGAGCCAAGCCCAGAGGAAAGGATGGGAGGAAACAGCTGGCATTTGAGGAATGAGCACTGTAAAAGCTGGTTTGGCTTAGCTGCAGGATCAATGCCTGCTGCATCCTCTTTCAGCAGCCTCAATTACAGAGAGGATGTTTTGTGGAGGTCCCCTTGGCTCCAAAACCTCCTGTCCACATCTCTCCATTGCCAGCCTTATCACAGCACTTACAAAACTGCAAATGATAGTAATTTCAATGCAAAAATCCTATAATTTGACACACTCTCCTTTTAAGTTACCATGTTTACTTCTGCAAGTCCATTGCCACTTCCCTTACAACAATTTATCAGTTTTGTTTTCATCCCTGACACACTAGTGAGGGAAACACTGTTCCCAGTGCAAAGTCACCCACCTGAGAGTGCATGGAGAAAATGAATAATCTCTTCAGCACTAACAGGAGACACTGGTTTCTTTGAGGTCAGCATTCCTTGTTCAGTTCTTAGGGACCTCTGCTGAACTTACAACAAAGTATTGTAGAAACACATAGCAGAAGATGGCTTTATTATTTTTGTTAATGTAACATCTATAAGGCAACAGATACATAATTTTTTTTTAATCCTTCACAGTATTAAAGTACTTTTTGTAATATGATGGCATGCGTGCCAGAAATGAACACTGCTGGGCACTGCTTCCCCCCTGCCATCTCCAGCCAGTTTAGTAGTAGAGCATGAGCTGCTAACCCTGGCAGAAAATGGCCCTGATGGGTGTCTCTTCCTTTTACATTTGTTCTCTTAAAGCAGTTATGAGAAACTGCCATGCAAAAAGGCAGCTTGAGTTATTCTGCCTGCAGGCCAAGGTCAGTCCCCATCTAAGGCTCGCTGTCTATCATGGTGTGCACAGCATGTGTCACTTCTCAAGTGCTTAAGCACACAGTGCTCCAGGAGAAATCACAAACACCATGTGTAATCTTCAGGGTGTCAGAACAGGGTACACAGAAGGGGATCAAGTATGATAGCGTTCAGAGCAAGGTGTTTGAGTCAAGTAGGTAAAAAGAAAAGGCTTCTTTAATCAAGGAATCTGCCAGACATAAAATGTTGGTTTTGTCCTGCTGCCTTCTTGTTCAGCTCAAGAATACTGGCTGTTTGTCAATTGTTTCTCCTTGGCCTATTTATATAAAAACAGGGCATTAAACCCTGGTGAGTTTTCCCTTCCCTCTTCTTCTCCCCCCTCACAGCAAGGGACATATAAAAACAGGTTTATATGAAATACCGACTTCAGAAAGTGGTGTACCGGCACAATGCAGCCACCCTCTCATGGAGTGACACACCTGCAAATGTAACTTCTCCCCTTCAGAAGCAAGATGCCATGGTCACTGAGATATGGGAATATGTCAGGCTGAGGTACCTCCTGAGGCTCAGTATTGCACAGTTGGGAAGCTCAATGGGAAATATCCTGTAGGAGCTGCGGTAAAATAAATAGGAATCCTGTTTTCGTACCAAATAAAACAGTTTTGCATCCTAATGTCTAGACAACTTTGGTATCAACAAGTAGCTGCCACTTTTTAGCCAAGGTGATGTATGAGTCCAGAGATTGTCTGGGTCTAAGCAGTCACTGATGCCACCTGGAGCTCTGGTGAGGTATTTTTCTGAGTTAGCCTGGCCAAATACAATTAAAAGTCACAGACCTGCCTCCTAAATTCAGCTTTAAGGCAAATCGTCAAAAAAGCATCCTCGCTAGCCTTTCACCACCAGAGCACAGCCTGCTTCTCCCAGCCCTTTACCACCAAGCCCATGCCTCTATCAGCTACTTCCCAGGCTTCCTGGAGCAGCAGCTGCAAGAGCCAGACAAGGCCCCCAGCTCATTGCCAGCTTCATTACCCTCAGCAGCTTCACCTGGAGTTCAGCCACACCTGCAGCCTTATTTAAGCCCAGCCCCAGGCACCTAGAACCTTCTCTGAGCTGTGCTGTGCGGGTGCTGCTCCAGCCCTGTCCCCTGGATGGGCTGCAGCCCATCCACTGGTGTAAGTCACTTTTCTTATTGTTCTGGGGATAAACTTCTTTTTCTTCTGTACAAGGTTACTGTGTTTCAGTATAAAGGTGATTTTTATGCCTGGTAGTAGTTCACCTGGGATAGCAGTAAAGCTTTGTGAAATGTTGGGCTAGAGCTTATCAATGGGGAAGGATGAGGGGCTTATTTCTCATCTGACTGTTTTGTAAGTGTCTGATAAAGTCCATCAAAGAGAATTGCATAAATTAGTAGCTTGTGAATTGTGAGCTGTTATCTTTTGGTAATATACCTGGAATCCCATGGTAATGTGCATGGTGTATTGTTATACAGGTAGCTGCCTTGTGATCCAGCATGTTGTACAACAAATGAGATTTTAGTACTGGTTCACTGATAAGTCCTGATTAGTCTAATTTCATTGAAGGAATCTCTACTATCTTTAATTAATGGAAATTGGATAGCCTGTGTATTTTCCAGAGGTTCTTTTGTGCGTGTGTTGAGGGGGGTTTATCAGCCTGCAAGGCAGAGATCCTGGTCTCAACTCACACTTAAGGTGAAGCTTTGGTCATTTGCAAATCATTGTTGTGGGTGAATGTGCAGCATATAATTGTATCTGAACCAAATATACTCTCTTTTTACAAAATAAATAAATATAGTATATGTATGGTCTGCCAGAGCTAAAAGGTCAGTTTTAGGATCTGAAAGTGTTGATCTGCAGCGTTTGGAGGAAAGAAGTGATAACAGGTGTTTGCAAAACTAAAACTCACAGCTTTTTAACTGCCCTGGAAAGATGAGGAGTGAGGAACAAAGAGCAAGTGTGGTGCTCTGAGGAAAGGTTAAGTTTGTTCGTTGGAATCTTGTGTGCCAGCTATTCCTTAACACAAAGCCTCCTGTGCTTGTTCTTACCAATATCCATAATTATGGACTAACCTACCTTGTTCAGACCTATAGCTCTATTGTTGTTCTCTTCTGTGTCTGGTAGGGGTCTGATTTCTGGGTGTGAGAGGACTATGGTTGGAGTGGGCTGAGCATATGCAAAGTGGGGTTGAAATCCTGTAGTTATTAATTATGGGTTAATGATACTGCAGCTCTGTTGTTACAAGGTTCTCGTGCAATGACTAAATTCAAGGAAACTAAAAATAAGCCAGTTGTCTTAGCTGTTTTATTGGTAATGCAGTTCTAATGAGGTGGAGACTCTAATTGCCTTGTACTCTTACTGCTTTCCCTTCTCTAGTCCCCTCCCAGAGCTCATTTAAAGATGAAGCTATTGGTGCAACAATGACTTTCTAGTTTACTTCTTAGTGCTGTGGTCTAAGACAGCTTCAGTGTTTTCTGAGCTGCCTTTTCATGTCAATATGAAGACTGAAGTTGTTTGCCTATGTCAATATAAAAGAGGTACAGAGGCTAATGTGTAAAAGTTTCTCTTTTGTTTTTAGAGAAACTGAAAATTTACCAGTAGAGATGTGCTTTTTCTCTGGCAGTGGAGCACAGGCTGTGTGTGGCTGCTGTCTTGGCAGAAACAGCAGGTGATCTACAAAATAAAAGTAGCACCTGGTAGGTAGTAGCACCTGAGCAAGGAAAAGTGGGGTAGGAAGGTGGACCCAGGTGTATAATTTTAAAAACAAACAAAAATATCTCCCAGAACCTCAAACTCTCAAAAAACCTCACATATGGAAGGATTAGACAAAGGGGTTCCCCCCCCCCCCTTATCTTGCCACCCTTTATGTATTGGGCAGCATTTGAGAGATGTCTGAATGGATGAATAATGTGAAAATTGGGTTCGGCTAAAAGCAGAACTAAATGCGACTCTGCTTACAAATGCTTCATGTGGACAAAGAGAGATCTCTCTGCAGAGGCCACACAAACTGTGATAGGAGCGGTGCTGTCAGGGGAAAAAAAAAAATCGTGATCTCTGACAACCCACTAATACAAAGTGACATCTGCTAAGTGAAGAGCAAAGCCCTTTGCTGGTGCCAGCCAGCCATGCAACTGGAGAATTGCCTCTGCTAGCTGCTCTGCTTTGCTGTACCACTGATGGGGCTTGTGTCCAGAAGCATTAGACCAAAGAACACAAATCCAGTCAGACAGCATCAGTGAAGTCGTCATGAAACATGAATAAGGCTGTGCTGGTCCAGCACAAACCCAAAAATGCCTCATAGAGGAATATTTTTGTTTGCTAGTACCATATTAATGAGCTTGACTGGCAAACAAGACTTAATGCAGCCCTGTATCCAACAGTGGAAGTGTGTTCTTTCAGATCTGCAGGTTTTCTCCAGGAAGGTGTGATGAGCAGGAGCTCAACCTGTTGGACCTAGAGACTGTCTCATGTAGGCACACCTTTGAGCAGCTGCACTTAAGCTTTGCTTCGGTGTGGGGTCAATCACCACACATTTGTCTGAATATTACTTCTTGCTGTGTACGTGCACATCCCTGCAATGGAGGACTTCTGAGTGTTAATAATTCACTCTCCACCACGCTCTCTTTGAAGAGCAAATTGCTGCGAGGCTTCCCACTGATTTCTTGACAGTAGAAGAAATAGGCTGTTCACAAGGTAATTTAAAATACTGAGCTTTGGTAACTACTACTGTTTGCAGTTCCTGTTGCAGCAGCACTGGCCTGTAGCTCCTACCCCCGCCCTTGGGAAACATCTAACTACAAATAAGCAAACCTACCTCTGGCTGCCTATCCAAAATGGAAGGCTTGTGACTGTTAATATTACATGAACATTATATGTTACATAAACATGAAGCAGGCACTGGACACAGGGAGACTTTACAAAGGGAGATGGGGAGGAGTTGAGAGCAAATGCTTCCCACAACTCTTGTCCCTATCAAATAATGGTGAATCAAAATGGGAAAAAAAAATAAATCACAAAGGCATTCTGAATTCACTGTATAAATAATTTTGGACATCAGGACTGGGCTTAGTAACAGCATGCTGTGAGTGTGGTGTTTTAGCTGAGCACAGGCAGAGATTGGTGGTGTGGAAATCTGTAAGAGAGCAGCAGCCTGGATGCTCAGCAGTGGGTGGACATCTGCTGTTAGGTTCCTGGCTCAGTAATAAGCAACTCAGATTTTCCTAAATACTGAGTGCCTGACAGCTCCAGCTGGCTTTGGTTGTAATTATTAGAAGTGCAAGGTTCAAGTTCAATGCCTTGGAAATATTTTTTGGTTTAGCCCTGTATTTGGAAATCTAAGTGTTGGCAGCAGTTTGCTAAACACTACCTGACTGGCAGAACTTGTGGGCTGATCCCAAACCCACAGTATTGCTGTAAGAGCTGGAGGTTGGAATGGTGAGCTGAGGCATACAGATACTGTATAGAAACAGGATTTAATAGGACAGCTTCTCATTGCTACTCTGCCATGTGTCATTCAAGAAGGCTGCTCCAAGGGGCTTCTTTGTTATCTGCTCCTCACAAGAAGTTTTCAGCTTTGATGCTCTGATTCTGGCTCCTGGAGTGGAGAGAGACAGATAAACCGTAAGGTTGACAGGCAGAGATGGTGTAATATAAATGTTCAGAGAAAGTATTAAGAAGAATGAATGACCTGTTGTCAGTTTTTGATAGGCTTTTTTTGAGAGAGACCTTTTTTTGAGAAAGGCTGGTGTCAAAGATACCAGCAACACTTTGTCAGAAGAGAAAGAGGAGCCAGTGGCTGATCTGTCAGCTTTTGGTCATTTGTCGATCTCTAATGTATTCCATGCAGAAAATCCAAATCTGATGAGTATCTTAATGGAAAAGGGAAGATGCTGAAAGGAAAACCAGAGATTGATAATTTATTATGGAATACATTTACTACATTTTGACGAGTAAGATCCATATTGTTAAAGTTGCTAATTATTTCCTACTATAATGCTCTAGTTGGATTTACTTAAAGTTTGGTTGAAGTTTATATGAATTTTGGGGGAAATTTGCAGTGTGGAGCTCTGAATTAAAAATCCGAGCAAAAATTTTCTAAGTTGTTTGAAGCCAATATTTTTACTGAACTTTTCAGGTATCTTTTTGGCCTGACTTGTTTGTTTGTTTTTTTTTCCTTACACAAAATGAAAAGCCTTGGAAGTTTGCACATCTTCTGTTGTTGGAAAGCCTCAACTTTGAGATAGCTGAGTTGAAAGCTCATGTAGTCCTTGAGCACTTCAGAATCTATTGATGAAAAAACAGATTATTACTGAGACTATCTGAGAAGGTATCCATCCAATTTAGCTTTTCCTCTGTGTATTGAATTAAAACTGTAATGAATTGTAATGCAGTTATGAATGGCTCTTGGGTGCCTGTTAATCAAATTAGAGGTGCAGAACACTCAGCTGCTACCCAGGGCAATTTTGCTATGCAAGGTAGAGGCTGAAATAGTTTATTCTTCCAGTGTCTCTGGTGATTGTGTCTCCTCTAGTGCGTGATAAGGAATGGAATTCTTGATATCAACTCACAAAGATTTGAAGCATAAGTCTTGGTTTCATGCATCTCAACAACAAGATGTGAAATGGCACATTTATTTCTAAATTCTTACTGATACCAAGTATTTCCTAATATCTCCTTGGCATTGTTCCCTCAGTTTGGACAGTGAAATTTGTTGCTTGCAGCCCTTCAGAGACTTATATTAAGACACCAGATGTGTTTTTCAGCATGATGCAGTTAGTGCTTCAGATTTTAAAACTGGAATTCAGTTTAAAAGGCCTGTCGTTGTAGCCTAGGCTCTGTAATATCTCATTGGTTTTGTAGGAAGATGATTAATGGTAGTGAAAGGAATTAATCATGGAATACATGCAACTCTGTGAATTGCATCTCAGTTATTTGGGCTTCTTAATGAACCACAACTTTAAAGATCTTGCAGGTGTAAGAAGTAAACTTACAAACAAAAAGAAGAAATGTAACTAAACTCAAAAGGAAAGACAAGCAGTAATCTCAAAGTTTAAATGTTTGGCAAAGTTGTAAGCCAGGTAAAAGCAAGGTTCTTTTGTATGAAATGTCAAACACCTTTGATAAGAAGTGTTTGTACCTGAGCTACTTAAACTGAATTTGAGTGAATTACTTTGTGCAGTAGCTCATGAAATATTCACGCTGGCTGACATGAGCTTTCTCAGATGTATTAGTGACTGGTTGCAAGACTTGGCAAAGGATGACAAATGTCAGACCTGAGCTGAGCTAGAACATCTCTAGAGAGATGCTGTGGGAGATGGTAATAGCTCTTGTCCTTTTTAACACCTTCCCTAGCAAATGGGATAAGAAAGCTTCAGCCTGGAAAGGAGTGGAAAGTCTCACCCTGTGAGGGAGACAGGTGGAAATAGAAGAAAGAGCATGAGCTGGGAAGTCCCAGAAAACATTAAGTGCACATTTACAGATTTTATTATTGGGCAAGAGGCAGCTGAAGACACTGAGAGGAGCAAATCTGTTTCTCTTTCACAAATACAAAAGCATGTAAATCAAACGCGCGAAAATGCCTTGCAGCAGACAAAAGAGGAGGAGGGAACAGAACTGTTTCAGCAGGAGTTTTGTGCATGGATCACAAATTGTCATGAGTCTCTGCACAGCAGTCACTCGCAACAACACAACGGTTTCTGGCTGTTAAATGACCAGGAAAATACTGACAGGCTGGAGGATGTTCTAGGAAAAGAAATAGTTACTGTTGAGAGGGCTGAGGGGAAAAACTGACCTAAGCTGAAGGCCTGGGAGGAAGGAGGGGAGGGAGGCAGATGCCAAACCCCAGATCAGGCCACCAGACCCGGGTATGTTCTAGACAAGACATCCTCTTTAGATTCAGTTAGTATTTTTTTCTCTACATGTTAATGTCAGATTACTTACAGCTTTTCAGTACCCTTTCTACTTATTTTTCTGCCCTTGCTGCATCAGTTTGAAAGTATCTTGAAAATTAAGTTATTTCCTGAAGGAATTATTGTACATTTCTTCTCCCAGCAGTTCATTGTTCTTATCTGCTGTATTTATTGTCAGGGGTAAGATTTTTTTTTTTTTTACAAATACTGAGCAGTTTAAACTACTCTTTCTCATTTTTCTTTTTGGAGGTTTAGTTATTAACTAGCTCCTGCCTACTTCTGTCATTTAACCTTTCTAGAAGCCTGACTTAATTCCTTTCTCTTTTTACTATTATCCAGATACTAGGTTTTTTTTTTCGGAGTATCTCTTCCTGAATTACTCTCTCAATCTTTACTTGACTGAAAGGATGCAATGGAACTGATTACTGCATTTCAAGTCCCACTTTCTGCATCAAAAGCAAGCAGAATATTCTGCTAATTTCCCCTACTGTTTAGGAAACGAACTAAAGACCAAATGTGAGTTGTGGGGTATGTCCTAGTGTGATGCACCCTTCAGGTGTTCATTCATGAAAACACAGACATGTGCCACATGAGCTGCATGTCAAGGCAGGCAGTAACCTTCTTGCATTTCATGGAAATGCTTGAATGTTCCTCCCATGCTATGAGTATCTTCCCTAGGGAGGACACAGAGATCACGTTATTCCTTTTCTATACAGAAATCATTTTCACATATGGAAATTGTTACTGGTTTCCCCTCGCTTCTCTGAACATCTAACACTCATGCATTATGTCCCCATATGATGTTTATCTTTGTGACAAATGGGAAGATGTTGCTGACTCCCTGTTATTATCATCAGTCCTTTTCTGCAGAACTGTCAGCCACCTAATTGCACCTCATCTAGCACTTGGGTAGATGATTATTGCAAACTAAATGTGGCAATTTACTAATCCTACTACTAAATGTAGGATCTTTATTTGCCCTTCTTTATTCAGTCCGTTCCTGTAACCTCTCAAGAGTATTCTGAATTTTGTCCTAAATAGGCCTAGGGAGGTACATACAAAATGCACATTCAGAATGAGAACTTTGAGGAGACTCATCACTGCAGAACAATCCAGTGGAGTCATCATTAAGGGGAAATGGAGGGCCCAACAGTGAAGCTAAGAAACACTTGACAAACCCAATTAGCCAAGGAACATGTTTGATGAAATGGCTTTTCTAAGTAAATAGTTATATTAAAAGTTGGGGATTCTTTTAAAGCAGTAATAACAAGATACATCATCATGGGAGAAAAGTCAAAGCTGCAGTCATCTGCATTTTTAGATGATACCAACTGGAAATTAAGGAAACAGAAATAAAGGCTTGAATAGAACATGTACTTGGAAGGACTCAAGATAGGCATGAAAATACGGGGGATAAATGACATTTCTGAGAAACCTGCATATTTTTGCCTTCTTAATGAAGTTTGGAGTTGTGGTAACAATTTGCTGCTTCGTGAGAGTTTGCTTGCAGTGGCTTTTTTAATTGCAATGTGTGCAGCCTTTTCAGCAAACAGACATGGGAGGAAAAATGAAACCTCTCTGATGTCTGTTCATTGACAGCACTGGGGATCTGAATTATACTAGTGTAAGAGAACCAAGCTGTGTTTTTGTCAAACCTTAGACCATGTACTGAAGAGCTTTTGTCTAAAATAATATATAAGTAAACTCATTGATTTTTACCCCTAAAAATAAATGTAGATGACTTCATATCTACTGAACCACTGATATTGGTGTAACTTTACTGCACAAAGTTAATATGTCTGATACATTCAGTGTCCTTTTTTCCTTAGCTGAAAACCAGGATGAAAAATTTCTGACTTCTGAAAGAAATTGTCATATGAGGTCCTCAGTGATATCTACAGGAGAAAGGAAGGAATAAATGAGGTGTTTATTGTCTTGCAATTCCTAATTTGAGTCTAAAGGCTGTTTATTGTTGGCAGTGTTGTTACTTGTTTTCGACTGATTTAATTTGTTGTGATTTGGGGTTTGTGCTTGGGACATAAAGGCATCATTATATTAGTCATAGTAATTGGTGAGGAAGAAACAAATGAGGGTTTTATGGAAAGGCTGTGAAACAGCTTATTTTTGTAGAAGAGCTACCTTAGGAGAGCTTTGCTTGTGTCCTCAAAGGCAAGCTCCAGATCTACTCTCCATAGCAGCTTTTGTTTTTCTTTCTTTCCTGGATTGTGAGGTATGAGCAGGCTTGGAAAACAAAGCTCAAAAAAGATCTATACCTTCATTTCACCTGAGGCAGCAAAGCACTGAAATATTACCTCAAAACCAGAGACAGTTCTCAGATGCCAGATAGAGATGTCAGTAGAGAGATACTTGTGGTATCAGAGAGATGCTGCCAAAAGAGGGAAAGCTTAAATACAGGTATAGTTTGGGTTTTTTATCAGAAAGCAGCAAGAAGCGTTTTGTCAATGAGGCCAGGGGAGGGGAGCAGAAAAATAACCTGAAGTAACTCGTCCCTAAAGTGTTTTAGGGCAACATGGTGGCAGTCTCAAAATTGATAAAAAGCAAACAAAACCCAATAGCTTCCAGGGGTATTGACCAGCTAGGACCAGGTGGACTTGAGTGCTTTTCCCCCTCCCTTTTGCAAGGGTATGTGAGAAGATGTGAGTGCGCTTTGTTTAGGCTGTCTGATGCACATTATCAGTTCAAAGGGAATAATAAGCAACAGCACAAGTGATAAGCAAGCACAACAACATGGAGTGGGCAGACTAGTGGTAAAGGACATGGTATCCAAAATTAAAACTCTTCATCCACTAGTTGATGGGCCACTAAAACTACAGGCATAGCCTCAGAGAGGTTTAGTGTGGACTTTGTAACTGATAAGAGGGGAACAAGACTAATAGGAGCATTATGGGATACTCAGGAGGAAGCTGAGGGACTATGCAAAAATTTTTAAGGAAATCTCCCTGACTTATATATACTTAAATATGAATATGCCACCATGAATAACACTTGCCATAAAAGAGCATGTCTAATGCCTTGTAGATCCTTATGAAATCAATAACATCAGATATGTGTAGGAATTACTGTTATTTACAGCCAGAGTAACTCTGGCCTGCCCTTTGATTTGATTGAGCTCTGCTTCAGAAGCAGCTAATAAATCAGGAGAAAGGGAATAGGATCTGCTGGGTGTTGGCATTTCAAGTGCATCAGGCCATGGTCAGGGAACAGAAAAAGCTTGCAGTTACCTGAAACGCTGTGGTGTTCTGTTCGTGCTGGAAAGGGCAAGGCAAAGGGAACAGAGAAACCCACCGGAGCTGTAGGGGATTGAATGCTGAACAGTTTTGCTTTTCCCAAGAAGGGCTGGTAGGAGAAACAAGTCACTCCCCAGTGACCTCCCAGCTTTAGCTCTTCCTGCCTTGCACAGCCCTCCAACGCTGTATCGCTGTGCTTTGGACCCCAGTGAGTGCAAAACACAGCTTGGTCTTCTGATTCTTTCAGTGCAGCCACCAGATGGATACAGGGTACTTTGGATACTTCGAACAGAAAAACAATCCTAAAAATGACATCTCTTGACACTCATGGGCCATTTTAGTCTCCAGGCTAACAGAAAGGGCACCAGCTCTGCCACAAAATGTAGGAAAACAGTTGCAAGATATGAAAGATTCCTTATATTGATGTGTAAATATTTTATATGCACAAGGATAATATTTTCCTTTGTCTTTACAGAAAACCACCAGCTAAACTTTGTCATGCCTTGGGATTACCTTGCTCTCTGATCAAGAACAGAAGACTTTGCTCCTGGTAAAGGCCATGGTAGGCTTTGCATAGATCGATCTATCTATCTATTTTCTTTCTTTCCTTTTTTCCTTTTCTCAATTTATGGTCTTAAGACCCCTGTGCTGGAATTGCTGCTGGTGTTTGTGAAATTGCTTCGTATTAACGCTGTGCTTTGGCCTTAGGCAATTCGAACTGAAAACAGCCCTGTGGCTAATAAAGTGATCTGCAGAGTGTATTTATGCACTATTTTAACAAAAAAGCAGGGCCGTAAGCTGCCTGTTTTTCCTGCTAGAAAGCTGGCCTGAGCAGGGTAAACCGGGCAGCTGTCACCCACACTGCTGTGACCCGAAGCATCGGGTGGGAACACAGCTTTGTGCAGTGTTCACACAGACGATTTCTTCCAGGAACCTGGAGTACCAGCGGCCAAGCTCTTACTGCCAAAACATGGTCGCCGATCCATTTCTTTATTCTACCCATTGCAGGGTAAAATAATTTTGCATTTTGCCAAACCTGAGAGAGCAAACTGACAGCGTGTATGAAATCTGTGTACGTTCAGTCACACATTTGCTATCCTGGAGCTGGATTAGTTTACATTATCTGACGTTACCTTGCAGCAAGCTGGGCATAAATGGAGAGTTAAGCATTGCTGTGGGCAACTAGCTTTTTGTGCACAATTGCAGTAATAATTTAGAGTAATTTCTTTTGCTATTCTGTTATGTCAGGTTTTCAACATTTGTAAGCCATTTAAAATGAAAAGATACATACACAGGAGTTTGTTATAAACATGCCTCAAGATGCCATTTAGAGTAATTGTGATGCCCCAGCTCTGCACAAATCTTTCATGGGGAGGAGAAAAATAACACTTTATTAAAGCAGGAAATGCCCACAGCAAACACCAACATTAAATCACATAAACAACATAAAAATCACTTCTTTCAAAATTCGCTCCTTTTGGTGAACTCACAGCCACAACCCTGGCATAATATTGCTTGAAACGCCGGGTACTGAACTAAAGAGAAGCCATTTAAGGGGGGGGGGAAAAGTACGAACTGTCAATTATATATGAAAATCAGAGTTAATTAATGCTTTGATACTGTAGGGGATGCCTCGAGATCAGGAAGTGACTGGGAAATAAGTGGTCTCTGAGTTTATTGGGACTCACTGGGTTTCTTTTTCTAAACAAATATACTATACTCGAAAACAGTGTCCTGTGAGGGAGTAACTGGCTGTGGTGTACAGTGGGACTGTTTTCTTATAGACTTCGGTTCAGCCCTTCATTTTATCATTCAGAAATCTGAAGTCCACTATTGGACTTTACAAGACCTTTACATAAGTGAAATATGATGATGGAAGAACATTTCAGCCATTAATCTTTAATCAGTGTTACAAGCTACATCTAGATACAAAGCTAAGGGAAAATTTTTATTCCAGTTTTTCTCATTTTGCAAAACCTCTTAATAATGCCAGGAACATGGGAGATGGGTCACAGAAAATGCCAATGAAACTCTCACTAGTATCTGCTCTATTTTTGTATGCTCCTTATGGAAAATTGGTCTTAAATTTTCACATTCTTGTAGTTTCCAGATTTGAAGGGTGGGGTGGGGAGTGGAGCTTTGCAGTGATAGGAGAAAGCTCATGAAATAGAGCAGTTCAGTTCAATCTGGTCCCTATTAGTTTTAGAACTTTCAGTGAAGCCATTACATAAATTGCATGAGACACTGGAAGGAAAATTGTACATCAGCATCTGATTCCTAATAATTTGTGAGATTTACAGTCAAACACTACCAGTGCCAATAAATTGTGCCCTTTATGAAGATGGTAGCTATACTTGATAGAAATAATTTTACAGCAAGAAGTAATTTTTTAACACAAAGTGGCTTGTACATGCAAAACCATGAGTAATACTGAGAGTGAAAAAAGAGCTGAATTCAGAAAATGGGCAGAAGTTACAGCATTGCTGTGGGTGTAGCAATAGCAAAGCTGATCAAAGTAATTGCAGAAAAAATACATCTGGAAGGTTACAAACAAAACCAGCAAGTCCAACCCTGAGATAGGAGGGTGAGTTTGAGAGCAACAGATAGAGTTGAAACAGAAATGGTGTGGTCTTGGAGCAAAGAGCACATGGATGAGGTGGAGGGATATGCTAAAAATAAGTGATGACAAAAGGATAAATTGGTGCAGACACCTCAAGACAACTGGGAACATGTAACTTGGATGCAGTCTGTTCAGATGTGAAGCAGGAGCTGGAAGATAAGGGAAATGCAGATACCAAGTGACATGAAGCATTCTCCTCCCCTACTCCCAAGGACAACAGGGGTACAACAGTGGCAGCTGGGGCAAGGACTCAGCAAGAGGAGCAACATGGGCATCTGCAACCACCAGTGCTGCTGGGCCAGATCTTCCCCAGGGAGCTGTAACTACTGATGGCCCCAGCTGAGTGTGCCAAGGGAAGAGCTGTACCACATGCTTGAGAGCCACCAGAAGATTTAAAGGCTGCTTTTCCTAGTTATCTCCCAACTACATTTTCTCTCCACAGCAATGAAAATTCATATTTTCCTGGCATATCCTTCCTAATTCCTTGACTCAACCTGCTAAATGTCAGAGGGAATTTGTGGCATCATGGAGGAAATGGGAATCAGTCCTGAAATTTGTCTTGTTATAGGGTACTTTCTTTCAGCTGGCACTGGGGGATTTCTCTGTCCCTAGTACACCATCTTTAAATCACACAAACAATTGCATAGTAGCAGCCACTTTCTAAGTTTGTATTAGGGGGTCACAAAATAATACTGTGTTTAGGGGTCTGGCAATGACCCCAGAGCAATTCTGTGTGACCAGAGTTGGAGAATTTGTTTGGAGTATTTAGCAAATAGCTAAAAGCCAATGCAATGAAGTCAGAGTAAATAACTGGTTTCCTTTTGCCAGTTACTAGACTGATTCCAGCACGGTTCACAGTGCAGTTATTTCATGTGCTTCAAGAGATCAGACTGCTCAAAGCACTAACCTGAGACCACATCTTTGCTACATGAAAAATACTTGGTGTTCAGGCAGAGACAGTACAGGAGGCTGTTGAAGAGTAGTCCTGCAGTGAACACTGAGGGACATTTCTCATGCTTTGGAAAGCAAAAGCCATGACATTAAGAGCATTACTTCATGTGATGGTACCTCAGTTCAATGTGTCTGCTTTGTTTCAAGGATCACTAGCAGTGAGGGTGGACAGGACAGTATGGCTCTTCTGAAATAGGGCTTCCCCTTGCTGAAGATCTTGGCATTGCTGCCTTGTTCCCCCATTACAGTATGTGTCATGTATTTAATCTGCAGCAACCTGACGTTTTGGCTTTTTCTTGCTGCCAACCCAAGAGGACTGAGGATCACAGTCATCAGTGCCAATACCTCTTGAATTAATTCAAGAGGAAACTGCTCCCTCACTAGCTGTGGACAGCCATAAATTGACCCTAGGATTTATTTGCATAGTGATCTGATCCATTTTATGCTGAAAAGTTGGTAGCAGCCTTTTTGGACAAAAATGGCCTGTGTGAGCCTTTCTGTGCACCTTATTAACTTCATAAAGATGATGATCTGTATTTGTAGCCTCAAGCTGGATGGTTTGTTATGACAGGTAATTTCTGTTTTGGGCATTTTTTTATGTTCTGAAAGACTTGTGATTAGCAAGTATTCACAGAGCAATCTAATCAGGGAAACAAGTAATTATTTTTCTCAACAGTGGAGCAGTGATTTGAGTGTGTTTTCACAATGTGAGAGACTCCTGGATAAGCCCAATTAGAGAAATACTCATGTTCTGGTAATCTACAGTTGTTCACATCTCTGATCTTGTAAAGAAAGCTGCCCTTTCTAAATATGTTTTTAAAGAAATACTCTGTCTTTTCGTCTGAGTGATCTCTCAAAGGAAAGAACTATGGTGTCCCTCACTGCTGGAAGGATTTTTCCTGATTCTGAGTTCATTTCAGAAGCTCGATCCGACTGACAGCCACCTCAAACTGCTGCCCAGCTTATTGCTGTTGGTATCTAGATGTAATCAAGGCTGGAGGCTTGATGGCAGCCAAAGGTATCAGCAAGGAAATCTCTGATGACCTGGGCAACAGCAGCACTGGTATAGGGCAGAGTCGAAAAGCACCAGATCACTTAAAAGGTTAATTAGGGCCATGGCTTTGGCATTTTCTAGCATTTTTATGAAGCTAGAGACAGATTTAGGTCTGCACTTCACATTACAAGTCCTACTCTTAAATTTTCCAACGAGTACTTTGTTTGCAAAGTACAGAGGCTTTAAGGTACATTTTAGTAAGAGAGAAAGATGTGTAAACAGGTGACTCATAACAGGCTGTACTAAGACAATAAAAATAAAAGTGGCCATTTATTTGTGAGATGATCCAGTGGCCACACTGGATCATTCCCATCCTGCCTCCAAATACCTGCACAGCTCAGAAGCCAGTGCAATGACACGTTCAAGGACTGACCCCTGCTCTGCATTGCAGAAGAGTGATAATGGCTTTGTAGAGCAGCTAACAAAGGTGAAATCCCATGTTTGCAGCTACTTCTATTTGTGCCTTCTTTGTGAGGAACTGTGAACCCCCAGGGTGGTCTTTTTCTTTTCATGTCTTGTGTGTGCATGCTTGGAGGATTCCTAAAAAGCTGTAATCCAGTGATTCAGCTGCCAGAAAGACCTTATAACCTGTTGGGAAGGAAGGAGCAGCTGGAGAGCCTAAGAAACACCCCATGTCTCCAGGAGACACCAGTCAAACAAGGATTGTCATTATTCCCCCCAAATCTGAAATAGTCACCCAAGCACTTCATGGCAAGCTGCTCCCAGCAGGAACCAGTCAAAACCGGGCAATGTATGTGGAGATATATATATTATAAAGAATAAACAGGACTCTCATTTCTACTTAAGTACCTGTGAATGCCAGTGATTAATGCTACACCAAGGGCCAACCTCTCCCTGATGCAGGCAAATGGATGAACAAGAGACTTTGTAAATGGCTTTATAGCATGGAAAACCTTGAATTTATGGTGATAGCCAATGTTCTCCCCAATATGCATCAACCTGAACAATTTGTTTATGTATTTGTGGCAAATTTATGGTGATAACCAATGTTCTCCCCAATATGCATCAACCTGAACAATTTGTTTCTGTATTTGTGGCAAATTTATGGTGATAACCAATGTTCTCCCCAATATGCATCAACCTGAACAATTTGTTTCTGTATTTGTGGCCTGCATATCCTCTAACCAGTCTTATGTCAACAGCAACAATAACAAGCTGATTGCTGCACCATTGCAACCAGCATCCCTGGCAGTGAATTGTTACTTCAACAATAGGAGAAGCTTAATCTCTAAAACATACTATTTAGGTCTTTTACTCCAGTCACAGGCATTATTTTTTTGTTTTCTGAGCTTTTAGTGAGAGAGAACTAAAAGTGCTTTATAATGTTTTCTGTTTAATGGGATTCATGGCAAGCAGGACTGAAAAGCAATGCAAACAGAAAGGGAGATAATATTGTTTTCAGCTCTCATTTACTCAAAAATCCTTAATTTATCCTTCTACGTGTCTTGCATGCTATAACATTTCCCCTTTCATTTTTGGTGAAAAGAAATCAGGGAAAGAGTAGAAGAAAACGCTACACATGTGCCTAGTGTGGTTTGTTTTGTTTTAAATTTCTTTCAGTTTGATCAGTTTTGTTGCAATTGGTGATTCTCAGTTTCCTGTCCTCAAGACACAAACCTCAGGGTTGTTTACTTCTCCCACTGCAAGTTTCAGTCTTGTTAGGCTGCCTTTGACAGCTCTGAGAGGCTGACTGTCCGCAAAGACAGTGTGGGTTTTAAAAATTGCTTTTTGAATTAGAAGCTGTCTGGTTCACTCTGGTGATGCTGCACTGAAGATGTGATCCGGTAGAAATCAGCCCTGCTCAGTACCTTTCATTATATATTTGCTGCTGGAGAGAATTGAGGCGTCTTATCTAGTTTTATTAACTTCCAGAAACTTAAGGCAGGGTTTTAGCAGTCCTCTGCTAAATATTCAAGGCAGTGAGGGGAAGAAAAAAATCAATGGCATGTGTTTAAAATTCACAGTCTTCTCTGTGCTGAGTGTGTGCAACGCTTCATTTCATTTTGGGGTTGTGTATTCAGCTCTAGCATTGTGATGAGGTATCACTGGGAAGATGTGTTTGACAGTAGCTCCCTAAAGTGAGCAAACACCCTCCTGCATGGATGCTGTTAGGAAAAACATCACTGTTTGCCAGTTATTGGGTTCCCACTGTGGATTCCCTGGCGGTAAAACACAAGAATGGCTGCTGGCATCAGGAGCAGGGAAGGATCTGTATGTGCTCTGGTGCTGCTGGGGAAGGAAAGGAAGGGACCAGTGTCCAGCTTCCATCTCATTCCTTATTTTGGTCCCTGGGGGCAGGAAGGGCTCATCAGTTCTTAGTGCCAGTTTAACCTGAGTGGCAGGTGACTTTGATAGCTGTAAGGACTACAGAGAACATTTCAGATTTGCATGCCTGAAGGCAACCATCTGTCTTTAACAAGACCCTCACACTGATCCATCTCTGGGTCAGGGGCAGGAGAGGAGCAGGGATTCAAGCCATCCTCCTCCCATTTCCCCAGTCTGCTGGAGGCTCCTGGCCTGTTTGGCAAGCTGGACCTCCCACCACTGTCACTGCTGAGATGCAACCAGTTCTACCTTTGCATCACCATTAGTAGTGCTCCCCAAACAGCCAGGTTGGCCTATGCAGACAGCTGTCACATAGCAGCCCAAAATTTCAGTTTATCCTTTTGACCCCTTTTCAGGCGGAAGAAAAGTCTCCCTGTCTCTGTTTCCCAATTCTCCTATTTCATTCATTCAGGCTACTTTTTCCAGCAGAGATTGTGCATCTCCTCTGGCTCTTGTTTTCCCTGTTCTGTGACAGGAATTCAGATTACTGCCTACAGGGCTCAAGTGGAGCTCAGAGTAAATTCAACCACCTTTTCACTTTCTTCTCCTCTTCCCCCACCCCCTCCAGGAAATCAGATAAAAGAAAATCAGAAAACAACCTTCCTACTCTGTTTTTCCTGGGTGGAAGCAAAGGCCATGTGGTCTATGAAGCATGCTATGTCTTTTCTTTCCTCATATTATGAACTCTTCTACTAGCCCCATCAAAATTATGTATCAATTACAATGTTTTTCCTCTCAAAAGGGAATAGGAAAAACCTTCAGCCTGGGAAATGATGGGCTGAAACATTTCATTCCTAAGAGAGAGTCTGAAAACCAGGAATTGTTCAAATGAGTTGGTTGGTTGTTCTGAAGTACAGAGAAAACAGTCACAGTACTGTACTTCAAGTTTTCTGAATCAGCATCTTAACAAATGAATGTTATTTCTGCAAAGACAAAATAGGTGTTTCAGCAGTTTCAGGATGAAAACCTGCACACATGTATCGAAAAAAATGTTCTGTTCTTCCAAATAAGGAATGCTATTAAATAATGAGGTATTTGGATAGATAGGGGCCATCCTGTGTCCCCAGTCAGGGGATGTTGTTGGATGCTGAAAGGTGCATTATCTGCAATTAGCTCAAACTTTTCTTGCTGTCTTCAATTCCACATTTTTCCCAGGAATCTGAGGTCTAAGCTAACTTTTATCTTCCAGAGATATAGTTTCTTTTTGTCATATTGTCCTTTGCTGATTTATTCACTATTAAGAAAGGGAAACAAAAAACCCCAAATAATTAGATTAAAAAGAAACTAGGAAATGAAAAACAAAATTGTGAGAACTTACCTCATTTTCCTCTCTTTCTTTGACTGAAAGGACATCTTCTGGAGTGAGGTTTCTTCTGGTTGATAGTCAAAAGGAAAAGAAAAAAAATCTCTCAGCTTAACTTGGTAGAGCTTGTCTGCCTAGCACTGCAATTGGAAACCTTAGTTGCTTACTGCTTCAGAGTTGCCAGTACAAAACAAACCAAAAAGTTACCACCATTTTAATTGATTGTTACAGAAAATTAATGATGTAATTGTCTTTAATCCCATTCCTCGTATCATGCCTAGCTCTCTGAAGGGCACAACCTAACACCAGCAGATCTTCCACTGACCTGTTCTCACAGTGGGAGCTTAACAAAGGATCTGTCCCAGGGCTGCTGCTACTCTGGGACATTTATTCGAGCTGGTTTTGGGAGGTGCATGTCCTGAGCATTGCAGAGGATACCCAGCTTTACAGCAGCACATTCACCACCACTGGGGGGCTGATCCTGACCCCAGCAGAGTTTGGTACCCTTGAGCACGAGCAATGGCTTGTTGCAGCACATCTACTATTGCAGTAGGAACAAACCCCAGCTTGTTTCATACTGAAAAGCAAATTCTCTGTGGGAGTCATTGGTGTGACTTAGGTTGGGAACTGGTGCATATGGTATTGAATCTCCAACCCACAGCTACTCCTGCTGTAGGACTACAGCCCTCTGGTGGTACCTAGTCATGTATTTTGTGAAAAGCTACATAACATTATAGCTAAAACTCAATTCTGGGCCCTGACCTTTGTGGTATTACCTGGAAGGGTAGAAATATCTCTGGAGGAAAAGCCAAAAAAAGCAGGGTGCAATTCAGCATCCAGCTGTGATGCACTGCACAGAAATCACCCACCAAAGAAGAATATATAAAGCAAATATGAAGACTGCATGCAAGGGTTCTTAAGAAGTGAGAAAGTATGGATCTTACAAGATTGGGAGAGATCTCAGACACCACTGCCAGGGCCCTGGAGTACTAAAAGGCCAGTAAGGACCCCCTGTAGTGTCCTGACAGTCATCAGTAAACTTTTCTCTTTCCTAAGGTAGGATGAACAAAATATCTCTCAGTCCTGGGCAGTGTTTTAGCCTGATCCTTAAAGTGTTTCAGTGACAGAGATTTTGAAAAGAGATTTTTCCTGTGCTTCACTAGAGGAACAATTGGACCACATTCACTATAACTCATTCATACCTTACATTGCACTGTTTAAACTCATTATTTCTCGACCTATTCATTATGGACATGGGAAAGAAAAACAAAGATCCAATCTTTTTTCAGTGTGCTGGACTCTTTTATGTTTGAATATATGTCCCTTTGAGCTTCCTTACAGCTATTCAGCATAAATTCATTTCATCTTCCTCATCAGTCATATTCACAAAGAGGTTTGGCTTTGAACTCCTGCACAGCAGCTCTTTCCAGCCATGTGACATGATATACTTGGATGTAGCTTTTGAATGTCAGTTCTCAAAATGAAGAATAACCTCAATTTCCATCTAATGAGACCTTGCCATGAAATGCTTGTGACATATTTTGTTAGCATGCCCTTCTCTGAAGTCTTCTTCTGGACTGCAGGAACAAGAAACTCTGAACTATGGCATCAGGCTCTGAATAAAGCAAAATAACTTGAAAAGACAGCAGTAGTGAACTGGGTGCCTCAGCTGGCCTGTGCTGGTGGAGCCTCACTGTTGTCTGTGATCATTTCATAGCAGCCAAACAGACAGACCAACAAGCTGTCATTTTACCTCTGAGAAAATACTGTGCTTGGGGGATTAATCTGAAAACCCTGAGTAGGTGCCTATGGGGATCTGTTTTGACTCTTACCCTGACTTGACCCACTGATGTCAAAAAGGTTTTTGCCATGAGGAAAGGAGCAGAGCTGGAAGTCCCCAGGGCAGCAAGAGGGTACAGGAGCCCCAGGGCTGCCCCACAGCCAGCATAAGCTCAGCTGCCATCCTGGTAGACTACAAGCTGAGGCTGGGCCTATTCTTAGCAGAATGATAAGATTTCACTTGGATTTTTTGTTTTGTTTTAGTTTAACGTGAGGAACTTGTGTTGGCTTAGCCAAGCAGTAAGGAATACAAGCATGTTGATGGCACTGCCAAAATATATGCATATTGTGCATAAGGGATATGATCGAGTTATGTCTGTGAAGGAGTTTATAGCAGTACAAACAATTAAAGAATTAAAGCACCCTCTTGTCCCAGGGATTTATTGAGCTGTGCAGCAGTAGGTAAACACCCTCTCTGGGACAGTGCTGATGTATCATGTAGTGCATTTAAACTGCAAAGAGCCAGCCTTGAGAGTTTGTTCTTGAAAGATCAAATTGTGCATGTTCTGAGGACAAAGAGGGAAGGATACATACTGTTTCTTTATCTTCCTTCTTGTTTATACTGCAGCCACTAGGTTAAAAACATTGCATATTTTCTATAGAAGTGGTTTTGTACGCACACTCACTGATTGAAATCTAAAAAGCTTCCAAGCAGTTTGTCAGGCACTTCATTAATGTGTGTATAGATAACCTTTCATCTCTAAATGGGAAACAGTGTGCAGTGTGCAGGATCCCTGTGTCAGAAATTAACCCTGGTGGTCTATTAGTTTGAGCCAAATAATTTAGTGCATAATAGGAGCAGATTGATTTTTCTGTGCTGTATTTAATGCTCTGTTTGAAAAGAAGAGGAACACTTGCAGTCTAGGCCAAACTGTTTTCACTTTCAGGCTGTCTCATTCTCGTTTGCTGCATTTAAGTGTTTAGGAGCTGTTTGGAGGCCAGGATGTCTCTTTAAGCCACCTAACTAAAAGTCACTTACCCAGAGCCTGAGTCATTTAAGCTTGTTTTAGCCCCAGTAAAGCAGTGTCTATAGCAAGACAGCAGGGAAAACAACTTGAGATCTTAAAGAATCAGGAATCTCACCTTGGAGAAATGCATATAATAGAAAAACATGCTCCAGCATATAGAAATTCATTCTGTAGCAAATCCAGATTTTTCTGGTAGAAAGAATGGGATAAATTTTAGTAGCAAAAATTGGCACTGCATGGGTTTCCCCGCAGACAGATTGATCTATTTAGGGCCATAGTGGATCACTGAGAGGCCTGTACAGAAATTCTCATTTTATTACCTAAGGAGTTAAGGTGTGTGGTCATCATGTAGTCAGGGCTGCTTCCAGCCTCAGAGAGAGAGGTGGGATAGTATTCACGTAGACTAGATAGCCTTTCAGTACTATAATAAAGCCTAAAAAACTCTTGCCATGAAAATACATCACCTGCAATCCAGCAGAATCTACTTTCTGATCTCTTCTGGAAGACTAACTTTGTAAAAAGCTCAGCTGCATTGTTCAGCTGGGCACGCTTGTGCAGCCAAAGAGCTGCAAATGCCAATGTGTTTGTGCAGCATGGAAAGCAGCAGTTTCATGTCCACTGCTATATAAAGATCCCAAACATTTCTAAAAAATCTACCCCTGTTTTGCTCTTTATATAGTTCAGAGGCTGCCTGTGAAGCTGCACAATGTTTGTGCAAAGCCTACCTTGATTTTCTGAAAAATCATTTGATCTGAAAAGACCATTGCACTTCTAAATAATCTGAAGCAGATTAGGAAAGATGCAGAATAGTTTTAATGAACTATTTTTCCTTCTGATTCAGATTTGATATCACAGAATCCAAACTTTAGAGTCATCTGAGCACCCAGCTTTTTTCTTCACTTCTACAGTTGCCATCAGTGAGGCCACTCTCTGATAAGGTTCTAATACATGTAATTTAAATATTCATATAAGATGTGTCCATTAAAAAAGTGAAAGAGTGACTTTGACATAAATGAATTATTAACAGACATCTCTTGGTGTTGGGATTTTCAGTTGGGCAAGTAGATGTGCTTCTGGAGGACCAGGCCCAAGAAGCTGGATTTTGCAAAGGAAACGACTGGAAAAAAAAGTACTTGAGGAAATACTTCCATCACTTCTGAAGAAGTTAAAGCCTCTCAGCAAATGGCAGCACATGAAATTTCATTATGGTGGGAGTGAAGATAAGAAAGAAAGGAAGGAAAGATGATGGCTCCCCATGGGATAATGTAGCATATCCACCAACTCATGAATGGACATGGCATTTAGCTATCCTCAAGGAACCTGGCCTCCCAAGAGGGTCTTGTCAAGCATGAGGCTTTCAGTACCACTGCTGCTTTGATGCCTCTCATGCCAGGTAGAAACAACCTGCAGAAAAGGCTGATGTGAAGAAGAATGAAGTATTAATCAAATGATCAAATCTTCACTTGGAGCAGGAGTCACATTGACTTTCATACACCATTTCATCATCCCAAACAATCGCAAAACTGTCAAATGACAAAAAACAAGCACTACCAGCCACTCACACCAAAATCCTGGCTCAGCAGAAGGTCTCTGCACACCACCCTGGGGACACCACCATGGGACAAAGCTCTCCCCCTAGCACAGCCACGAAAGGCTTTGAGCTCGGCCTCTGAAAGTGCAAAGCACTCGTTTTGTTGTCCGTGGATAACGCTTTAATCCGCCGAGCAAAAGCTGGATGTTGCTCTCTTTTATTCTGGCCGTACACAATTGCAGCGCTCAAAAAGAAAAGCCCCTCACCCCTCCCATACCCGCTGCTCCTCCGAACTGCTGACGCCCAGATGGGCAGCCCCAAGGCGGGGCCATTGGGTTTTATTTAGTTGACTGCTGCAGATGATGCCTTTAGTGCCACAAACCGCCCTGGAGACAAGTCCTAATCATCTGGGGGGGTGATTATGTTCAGTTCTTCCTCCCCAAACCCCCCAGACATAATTCAGATCCAAACTGGAGAGACAGGCAGGCACACAAGAGGGGACCTCGGCACCTCACAGTCCCCCCGGAGCCATGTACAGGAGCAGCTTCCTCCGCGAGGTGCGTAAGGAGAAGTATGAGCGATCGGATGCCTACGATGAGCTGCGAGGCTCCCCTGAATTCGACAGTTTGGCCCAGGCCCGGGGCCTGGAGAACCTCCAGGAGCTCAACGAGCGTTTCGCCAGCTACATCAACCGGGCGCGTGTGCTGGAGCAGCGCAACACCATCCTGCGCAAGCAGCTGGAGACCTTCCAGCGCATGGATGAGCTGGTGGGCTTGGACGAAGCCTTCGCCGGACAGATTGAGTTCAACCGCCAGCGAATGCGGGAGCTTGCGTCCGACCGAGCCAAGCTGGAGCGGGAGGAGAAGGACGCCCAGCGCATGCTCGATGAGTACCGCAACAAGTAAGGCTTGCGAATGGTGGAGGATACGTGGTGGTGTTTCCATAGTAGTAAGGATGGGTTTGGTGTCACTGGCTGCTTCTTGTGCATGGGCGATGCCTCTCCACGTGTATCAGACTTGTAACCAGGGATGGCGTGTAAGCCCGTGATGCAAAGCGAGGTGCCAGGACTTAGGGAGCTCCAGCTCTGTTTCATGATCTCACTGCTATTAGATAGGCAATTGCTCTCTCCCTTCTATGACAGCAGGTCCTTGCTGTGGCACATGTCAGTTGCTGTTGCTCATTAGCTTTAGGAGGATTATGCTCTGAGCTGCAAAGAGGGAGTAACCCAATTAAAAACCCAATGGCTCAAAGCAAATCTTGTGTCTGAGCAGCACAGAGTTACACATCCCCAAACATCTCCTGAAATGTGTGGGACATCTCTGAGAAACTCTTACTTACAGACATTGTGAGGCACCTGGGATGGTCAGTGCCAGCTGCCACAGATGTGAGATTAAAAGAAAGTAAATAAATTTTTTCCTGGTATGTGAAATTTGCCTTAGGCCCCCCCCCTCTCCTTCCTTGCATCCTCCTATTTCCATCCTGTGCTAATAAAGCAATAGCTTTAAGAACAGTTTTCCCCTAACTTCCAATCTTTAACCTCAGTGGCACCATAAATCAAAGAGTAGGAGCCTTGGGGACTGAGGCACGTGAGTACCTCCAATTGCATCTAGTCCCTTCCCTTCAGCAACAGGCAGTTTTGACCATGTTGCTTCATTAATTACACAATCAGACTCGGTGAGTGTTGCTCATAAAAGGACTGCTCACAGGAGAGAAGTGTCTTGGCTTCCTATTACTTATTGGTCAAGATTTTTTGCCCCTAGATGTCTATCTGGCTAGTTCACCCAGGAAAATTTGGCAGCATCATGGAGGCTGAAGAGGAGCTTTTCATCCTCCTCACCAAAGGGTGAGGGGTGAAGTCCATATAACATACTTTAGCTTAGAAACACTTCTCACTGACAGTGATAGGAAGGAGAAGCATGAAGTCTTGGTAGCAATACGTCATCAGTAGAGGATCAGATGGAAAAATCATGGAAAATACAAGTCCCTCAAGATTTCATCGCTTAATCTCTATCACGGACTTTTTGCCCAACCCTGCCCAAATTACATGATTTTTCCATCTGATCCTCTACTGATGATGTATCGCTATCAGCAGCCTCACAGTCCTAACACACCCTCATCCTGTCCTCCCCAGTCCTGCACGGCACATGCCACCTCATCTGCCACAGCCATTCCTGGGGCAACCCCGAAATTTGAATCAAGAAAATGAGTCAGCTAAAAAAAAAAAAAACTAAATTAAAAAATACCATCTCCAACCCAATTCAGTGAGCTGCCATGTGAACAGCCCGTGGGGGCTGTGAGCTGCGGCACAGTGATAGAAGTGCCAAGGCCTGGCACTTTCTCATCTGTCTTTCTCATCTGACAGCAGAGAACAGCCCATCCAGGTGCAGTGAGGCTCAATGCTGGCAATGGTCAGATGTCCACGATGCCCTGACCCAGTGCCAGTGAATAGTAAGCTCCTGAGTAGGCAGTTCTGTATTCCAATATTTATGAGCAGGAAATTCAGCGTGAGCCAATGCTGTAATTTAGCTGTTGACTCTGAAATTTGTTCATGTGGGTTTATTACATAGTGCCCTTGAGATTTTGACTAAACTTGGTACTTACATGTCTAGCTGCATATTTGTTAAAAATACATGCAAATGTTAAAGAAACATGCAGTGCTAGGGTGTACTTGGGCCAAAATGCATTATCTCTGCCTGGAGTATTTCAGGCAGGTGAAGAGTCAGTGCAGTAAAACATACAACTCCCCTTTCAATTTCACCAACTTGAAAGAAAAACTGGCCAGAAAAAATTAATTTGTCCTGGTTACCTTTTAATGGATTCCTGTGTCCAGCTGAGCAGTTTGTGGATTAACTCCTGTGTAGTTCCCCAGCAGCAGGATTAACGATCTGCCACAAAGATAATTTACTTTTTATTAGAGGTGCTTTACGCAAGCTGTAAATAGGTGGGGAGGAATACAGGGCATTGAAAATCCTGGGGAGGAAACACCCAGAGAAGGGTCTATGCTTTTTAAAAGGAGGATTTAGGACCTGTTACAAGGGTAGTTAGTGATTTCTCAGGAAAAATGGATGGTGTCTTGTCATACAGTCCTGGGATCTTCACTCAGGAGCTGTAAAGAAAAGTAGAAAGGAAACTTTGACTATATCCAAGCCAACAACGCTCCAATTTAAAAATTAAAGATACATGGAGCCATTACAATGAAAGGGCAGTGACTGCATTTTAGCTGAATTGCTTTCAGTTTACATCAATAATTTGATTTTTTTTTTTTCTCTTGGAAGCTGCTGAATTTGACCTGAAGACAGATATAGAAGTTTCTTCAGTGTCTGAAAAAAATTGGCTGGGTTTTGAGTTGTAGGCTTTAAAGCAAGACGAGTGCTCTGACACTGTGTACTCTGCCTTCTCACCCCATTTCTAGCTCAAAGCCATCCTGATGGCTGTGATTCCAGCTACTTAAACTTACAGATAAAACTCTCTAAACAAAAGGTGGGAGAAATAATCTTTTGTGCCATGTTAGGGCCTTGCCATGCTATTGAACCCAGAAGGATTCCTGCTCTGAAGGTTTGCTCTCCTACCTGGCTCTGTACTCCATTGGCAGTACGCAGTGCACGTTTCTTGCTTCATTTTGAAGCATAAAGCATCTACTTTTGGCACAATAGGCTTGACAAAGTCTCTTAGAGTGGAGTGCTGTGTACCAATTAATTGACAAATGTCCATGTCCTTCACTAATGTGAAGAATTTTAGCTCTTACAAAGCATTCACAATTTGGGAAATAGATTTATAACTATAAGTAAACCTCTTAAAGCCACATTTATATAAGTAGAACTTTTAAAGCTACATATAAAACCAACAGGGCCTGGGAATACTGGGTCTGTACAACTAAATGGGCATGAACCATTGAAAAGTGTATCTTATGTTAAAATTTATTTTTATATCCTCTGTAGTCACATCCATAGCTTTTCAGATTAACATGAATAATTCAGACTCTGTACCAGTGGAGAATTCTTTCTCTTGAAGTTGCAAAAAGAGCATCGCTAGGAATTGTTTAGATGCATCTCATAAAAAGACTAATTATGCTAATTTTATTGAGCATCATCATTATAGCAATATTGCATCTGGCTGTGGGAAAGGACTGGATTTCTCTCTGCATGATATTAGGAAAGACGCTGAAACCCAGATTTTAGTGCCCTTGACTGAACAGGATTAATTAACTTGAGAAATTAAAAGTCTTGCTAATCGATTGTTTCATTTAAAATTCATTCACAGCTAATCTTGTGGGCTTTGCATGCAATATGATTCCCTGGAAGTTGCTAGAAACAGAAATTGGCACTATGTTCTCCAAGCTGCACCACGTGGTGGTACTCTGATGAGCTGACACCCTTTGGGGCCACAGTGGAGACCCAACACCCATGAGAGAAAACAAAAACAAGTGGGAAAACACAATAGCTGGGATGTGGGGGAGCAGCAGGGACTCCATAAGCAAAGCTGCCTTCAAGCCCTATCTGCAGGGGTTGTCTCTGTGCTGCTGCTTTTTCTCTGGTAATAGGGAGAGCTTTATCCTGCCACAGCAGCAGGTGAGAAGGTCCTGCCTTCCCTCCACCCCCTCCTCAGACTGTCAAAATCTTGCCCTGTGGCTGTCAGCCGCTTGATAGCAGCTTCTTGATAATGCATGTAGCAATCTGTTCATAAATTAGCAGAGCTCAGCCCTCACAGGGCTCATCCCAGCTTTCAGGGTATGAAACACAAGTGTTATTGGCCTGTCTGCCATCCTTGCAGGACCAGCATTTTCCAGTTTGTGCCCTCTCTGACACCCACGTTACTGCATGTCCATTGAAGAAAGGCTAGCAAAGTGCCTCAGGGAAACTTGAGAAGGAGAAAAGAGTAGAAAAGCTTAACATCAGCCTGTGGCAAGCCAAGAGGTTTCATATATTGCTGGCAAGAGTTTAGTAGGGTTCAACAGAGAGGCAGCATTTCTCTTTATATTAGCAGCACAGTCCTGACACCAAGTTGAGTATCTGGCCATTGGGCATTGTGAGGATGTATTGCAACTGTTTTTTCTTTGGGGGGGAGCCAGCCCTTGCACTGCAGCAGAGAAAGGGCTGGGAAAAAAAGGGCCTTTCCCTTGCTCCATCTTTTAAGGGCTCAAGAGGCTTAACAAACACCTGTAAATCTGTTAGTGCCCCACCAGAGAGCTGCTAAGCTAAGAGAGGTGAGGTGATGGGAGCCTTTAAAGCTCCAATCTGCTTTGTTTAAACCTGGCAGTGCCATCAAAGCAAATAAACCTCATGGTTCTTAAAGCCCGGGAAAGACTGGCCAGCAACCATCAAGAAAAGCTTGACCTCTTTTCAACAAATCCAGCTAATTGCTTGTACGTTGATATCAAGTTGGAAGCACAAGTGGGCTGCCATTTGTCAGCCATTGCACTTACATAGATGTGCTTCAGCAGGCACAGAGGCACTGTGAGGTCTCTGAAGCATTTCCAAGAGGTCCTTAGCCCTTTTACACTGAGCTTCTGGAGCAGATTGAACATCACTTAAAAGCAATCTTCCTTCAAAGGATAATGATACAATACTGTCTCAGGGCTTCCAGGTAGATTTATGGCTGTGTGACACAGCAGGTATTTGGGTTATTTGAGAGTAAAGGAAAATGTAGCTGAATGTTTCAGTCATTGAAAGATTTTTTGAGTGAGTATTTAGCAACTCAATAGGTTTGAGCAGGTCTGAATGACATTAGAGCTGAGATTTAGACCCTGACTCTATTGGTTGGTCGTGTATTACCAGGAGTGTAAATCCAGCTTTTATTGTAGCTGTATATTTGATTTCACAAGCTGCCACAATCTTCTTTGTTCCTGCTCTGTTGTCAGAAATTGTCTCAGTTAATGAAGTGTTTATTGTCAACTACACTCAAAAATTTTATTAGATAAAAAAATGGTTGGAGGTGAGCTACTTAATAAACAAAGGCAGTCTTGCTTTTGAAGCTGAATATTCTTGGTTGTATCCCTGGAAGAGAACCCAGTGCTACTACAATTTGGCAAAAAGACATTGAGTTTTGTCTGAAAATAACCCTAGAGCTGAGGAGGCCCAGCTATTTGTCAGAGTGATAACAAAATAAAACCTCATCGTTTTCACTTGTTTCTTTACTGTTCATGGTAAGAATTGAAAACAGACCAGTGACCAACCCTGCTAGTACTATGGGATATCAAAAGAAGGGAAAGTTGGGAAACCAGAGCACCAAGTTGAGTCCATTTGAGTCCACTTTGTTCTATCAAGTTCTTCCTTTGTGTTCCTAGTCAGTTCATAAGTGGCCCCATCCATTCAGCTTTCCAAGACAAGTTGATAAAGATGAGAATAACATTGGCTGTCCATCCTCCACGAGATAAAAAGAAAACTGAGATTGACATGACTGTTATAACTTGATCCTTGATGTGATCAGTTGACTGGAGCTAGTCCCTTAGACACCACCAGCATATCTGGGCTGAATCGATGATTTCGGCAGACAGATGAGGGTTTATGATCAAATTCTAAATCACATCCATGTTCTTACTTGTGTTGACACCCATTGCTTGTACTACAAGTGAAGGACATTGATCACCAGAGTTGATTTGTCACCAACCATGATGGTTTCTTCTAGAAAGTAAGAAAATGACTTTTTATGTCTGTGTATGCCTATGGTTTTGGGAAAGGCAAAGGGATAAACAGGAATAGACTTTATTTGTGTACTTTGGCAGTAGATGGAGTTTGATGAATCACTTGTTCAGTAGTGACAGCAAAGTCTCATTACCTTGTACTAGAAGATGTTTCTGGCTATTTCTGTTTTGTTTAATGGGGTCTCATTGAACCGTATCTCCTGTTAAACATTGTATATATAGTTTATTTAGGGAAACAATAATCAACAATTAGGAAGTTTTGTTCTGTGTGGCTAAAAGGATTTCCTAGAAGATAATTCTATCTAACATACAAATACAGAGCCCTAATTCATAAAGAATATATGCTGTTTCCCCAAATGAAAGATAATATCCATCCATTGTTCACTCAGTACAGGAACATGCACATTGTGTGCTTGTGGATATTTTATAAATGTGTAAGAATAGTTGGCTAAATGCAGCCCTTACTAAGACTCACATGTTATTTTGACCAAGCTGAAATATGGATTGCTATTAAAGAGGACACAAAGCTTCATCCATTAAAACATCCTAATACAGCATTATTTATATGCAATCAATATATGAAATTGCAGCCTTTGTGTTTCATGTGTCTGTCATGAAAATGCTTCTTGAAAAACATCGGGCAGAAGAGAAAACCAAGTACAATGTAATTAAATGCCAGTGTAGCAAATATTCATGTAGTGACCACTGATGAATGGCTGTCACTGTAGCCCACTGCCACTCAAATAGGCTTTTGCTGTGAATAATCTATTCTTGGGCTTTCTGTGAAAAGGTGTTAGCAAATATGTAACATTACATTGTCTTCTGCTACGTAAGGCAAGAAGTGAGTCAATTCTGGAATTACTCTTAGCGTCTGGGACCAGAAAAAAAAATAATGCTAATGCTTAAATAAATATTTTGGACCCTTTCAAAATTCATATTCTGTGTTAGTGTGCAGCATCCATTGTACATGATAGTGCAAATGACAATGCAGTTTGCAGGATGAACCACTGAACTTCATCTCCTTGTTCTATTTGCAGGTATAGAAATGAACGTGAATATCAGCAGAGGCTAAAAGAAACCCTTGAACGCCTTAATAAGGTAAGCCTGGGAAAATGGAAAAGGAAAGGTCTTTATAATTTTTGGTTTTATTTACCACAGCAAGATGCTTTGAAGAAGGAATGGGCAGATAATATGTCAGAGCAAGACATTTCTTGTCATTATGCACTGATGGAAAGTTCTCGTTCCCCTCCATCCCCTTTTCTAAGCCTTGTGCAGATGGCTGAGCCTTGGTGTGTGTGTACACACTGCCTAGTGCCCTGCTCTGTACAGTCCTGCTGGTTTTGGTCATGTAGCACATGCCCTTTGCAGCCCACAGCCTCAGCTGTGCTCTGTACTTTGTTCAGTAAGACCAGGGACTAGTAGGACCTACAACACTCCTTGTAGAGCATCAGCAAGTGGCTCCTGCATTCACTGCGGGACCTGCAGCTGACAGACATGTGGCTCCTTCCACACCCAGTGTGAACTTTGCAAATTCACCCTTGCTGAAGATCTGGCACATGTTTAGGTGCCTTTAATAGCTCTTTTTAACTTGGGAGACAATTTCTCTCTGAGTCTATATACAGAAATAGGAAGAGCTCATTTATTAGTCATGCCGTGCAGGCAGTACACGTATCTGAGAGTCCAAAATGTGATTGGAGAAAATGTGCTGCTAAATACTTCCTCCCCTGCTTTTTTGTTAATGCAGCTACTGTATTAAAGTATATTTAGCAGTGATATCATGGCATGAGAAAATGTTGATTTTGTCCAAGTCTTGAAGACTGGTGTGTCTCAAAGCTCCTTGCAGGATATGATCAGCCCTTCCCAGGACAGAGCCTCAGCTTCCCATTAGGTGTCCAAATAAAAGAGAAGCCAGAAAACCCACTGATTTGCTCCTTTCACAGTGAAACGTGAGGAATATTTGTATGGACCTGCACTTTCCTGAACTTGTACCATGGAAAGAGAAGTAATAATAATTATCATCATAATCATAATAATAATGTTCAGAGAAGACAGAAAAGTTTACTAACGTATTTAGAAAGTTTTCAAACCAGGTCTCTGAAACTGAGAAAGCCTGATTCATCTTCTCTTGCTACAAGGTTTCATTTGAGTGAAGAAAGTCATATGATATCTTTTCCCAGTTCTATTTTTCACAGCTTATCCTTCATCTTCTGTATTGGGAAACAATCACATGTGGATAAAGTAGAGATTTTATTTTCCTGCTATAAATGTCAGAAGCTGTTCTGCTTGAGTGCTGTCATATCAATGATATGCATGTTTTTTATATATTAAAAAAGTCTGCTTTAGTTTTCTATCTCAAATGACCTCTAGATATCCTGCATCAATGCAATTTTCCAGTGTGTTAGCAGGGCTCTCGGGCACGCTGCAAGCTCTTAAAAATATTTGTGAAGGCAAATATTTAGTGAGGGGTAGCTGGAGCTGGTGGGTCCATCTTCACCAGTTCCTCTCAGCCAATCTGTAGCTAGGGAAAAATGAATTGATTCAACAACTGGCACAGCTGACAAGCTCTTAAGCTGATGGGGGTGTTTTTATCCCAGGCTGTGTCTAGGCTGCCCCCATTACAGCAACTCCCTGTATTGGGACACCAAATGCTGGAGGGAACACGGCTGATTTTCTGTGTGGTGCCCAAGACACAGCCTGAAACCCACATATGCAGATGTAAACTCGTGCCTTTTCCAACAGATGGAGAATCAGCAAACACTGGTTCTGGAGAGACCTAAGAGATTTCTCTTCTGTGGTAAATGAAAATAATGGATCAGCGTTCTGGAATCAGCACCTAAAGCAGAATGTTTTTTTCAGAAGTTGAGTGAATGGCAAATACTGCAAAGTTCAGAAGAATATGTGTAGGCGCTGCACTGTTGTGCTGCACAGCACCATCAATGAAGCTGCTCTGTCTGAAAGCAGGGAATGAAAGCAAAACTATTTTTCCCCTTTGAAGGAACATTTGGAAAGGCAAACGCTGCTTTTGCTTATTACATGCAGAAATATTTGCTTATCGGGATTATCCAGGGGCCTGGGGGCTTTTTTTTGGCTCCTCCCCAAAACCTCCCAACATGACCATTGTCCTGCTGATCTTGCTCTCAATAGGAAGGCAGAGGAGTGCAGAAAAGCAGCGGGCATTCCTGATGACTGGCCCCGAATGTGCTGGGCTGGATGTGTCTGAATCAGCCCCATCCTGACAAAGCAGAGCGACCTGGCTGGGAGGCTCAGCAGCATAATGAGACAGCTGACAGAGACACATTCTTGGCGTGGCACATGCTGTGCACGTGCAAAAAGAACAATCCCCTTCTGCTACTCATGTGCTGCACCCGTAGATTTCGGGGGTTTATTTGCAACCCATGATCCACTCACTGAGACATTTTTACAGCTGGTAATGGCACATAGGTAATTTTAAAAGGATACCTTTAAATCTTTTTTTTTTTTTAATTCACTTTGAGTTAAGTGCAGAAATCAAGACTTTCTTGAAGTAAATTGCAAACTGGTAGAGGAACCTACGAGTTTTGTGGAGCTGAAAGAAAGATTCAGTTGACAAGTTTCAAGATACTTTCTCAAAAGTGATATTTTACAGTATTAGGTAATGATAAACTGAACCAAGAAGGCATGCATTAAGTAGAAAAGATAAAGCTGTTCCCTTCACACTTACATATTTGTAGAATATATTGCCAAGTTCTAGGAAAATCATTCTATATTCAAGAGTTTGTTTTAAATAACATAACATAGGAAAAATCTAAGCTAGACCTTTGAACAGGAATGGAGATTTCACTGGATTTAAATGCAAGTACCACTCATACCTGTGTACTTTGAGATCACGATTGCTAGTCATAAATCTTGTCCTCTGAATTAATTTGGCATTAGGAACTTTTGTCCTCACAAATCCCAATGGATTAGAATCCTCTGCAGCAAGGTGATTTTTTTCTGGACTTGCTCATCTGTCATTTTTATGTCCAGAAATGGCTCCAAGTTGACAAACATTTGTGATATTTAAGAGCACACCAAAAGGTGTAAAAATGCTTTGGACTATCCTGAGGTTTTTTTATAAGGGCTTTTTTACAGGGAATATTAAAAAGGCATCAGGATACCTCAGGTCCTGTCATAAACACTGGAGAAATCAATGCCTTAGTCTGTTGATGTCATCTGTTTAAGATTCATGCACCACTGCAAGCTTTTAACATCAAAGTCTGGTATCTCATAGCCTCTATTACTTGGCTCCCAGCATTCATAAAGCTTATGGTAAACATATTTTGACAGTGCCAGTGCCAAACTGTCCCATAAATTGTATTTGTGCAGAAAAGCAGCGTGTATGGTGGAAGAACATGATGAATAAGGTGCCTTGTTGCTTTCATAATGCTTTTGAAGCTCCCAGTAGGCTTCCATTCTCCACACAGGTGCTACGTGTGTGGCTCAGTGGCTGCTGTGGGTTTGGCCCTCCAGCCACACGTACTGACCATACCATGTGTCTCTCCATTGCAGGAAGCAGATGAAGCACTGCTGTGCAACCTGGAGCTGCAGATTGAGTCCCAGTTCCTGCAGGATGACATTAATGCCACAAAGGATAGATACAAGAAGGTAACTGGCTGAATTTGCCATCCTCTTTAGCTTCACCTTCTAGAGACATGTGTGAAGTCTTGACCTTCTCCATGATCTGGTCCAGTGGCAAGTTAAAGCAAGTCCCATTGGTGTTTTGGTGGGTAAATATAGCACTGTATATTTTCAGTGGGCACAACGGCTGCAGTGCAGAAGTCAAGCCCAACAACTGGATGGCTGCAAGCATCCAAATTGACTCCCTCAGGGTCCAGTGCCTACAGCTGTAGCAGGGTCTTGAATCTATTGACCCATTAGCATGATTCAATGCAAAGTGCTGGTCGAGCTGTCTTGTATTTCATGCTAAGAAGCTACTGCTTTCATCAGAGGGGGACACTGAATTTTCAGGGCCAGAGCATTCCAGTTCATCAGCAGACATAAGCCTGTGGCCATATGATTATGCTGCAGCCAACTTAACACATGCAGCCCCCTTGTCTTTCCTGGGAGAGCTGTGAGGCTTGGGATCAGGCCACTGTCCCATTTTTTGCTTTTGGAAGAAGAGGCTCACTTTTTCGGACCACATGCAAAGGTATTTGTGGTTCTCATTTTGAAAATCTCCTGTGAAATCAGAAATCATGGAATCTTTAATTAAGGCTATGAACTATATTGTCATTTAGCTGAATGCTTGTAATGTACCCTCAGCATGATGAAACTGTCAGCATACATGCACTCAAAATCAGATCTAAAACCACATTCCAAAAACAAGTCTGTACATGAACTGGACTTTTAAATACTGAAAGAAGTAAATATTTAGGAATAAGCCCTAGAAGTGGAGCACATTGAAAGGAAGACCTTGGTGTGACATCTTTGATTAAAGCATTTTTTTTCACTTCACCACAGAACCTTATGGAAATCCAGACCTACGTCAACGTTTTGCAGCAGATCATCCAGACAACCCCTCGCGTGTCCCCTATAACCACTGGCATATGTGAGGTAAGTATTGCTGTCAGTAAATATGTGCTGCTCTAAGTAAGAAAATTAAAACGTGTACTCCTAGGGAGTCCCAGATCCTCTAACTCCCACTCCAAGAAATATAAAAGCTATGAGAAAGTACAGAATTCTGAATATGAGAGAAGAAACTAATGGTGGCTTTGGAAAACTTCATTGGTCAGGAGAAGAGAGATTGTGTTAGGTGCACTCCAGCACCTTTTTGGATTAGCCCCAAAAATGACTAGTTCAAAGTAGTTGAAGTAGTTGTGCTCCCTATCTGAGGAGGAGCTGACAGGGTGTTTGAGTATTTACAGAGAAAGAAAATCTTGTTTAGAAAGGGTGAGATGCAAGGAAAATTTGTAAATGAAATAAATTGCTACAGACTAGATGAAAACTTGGTGATTCCCACTAAGTGGGCTGTGCCAAGAACATTTATTAGTTGGAAGAAGATAGGAACAGCTGTATTTACAGAGCCTAATTTCAACATAAGCTGTACTTCTGCAGCCCTGCCATCTGACATCTTTTATTCTTAAAGCCATGCCACGGGGGTTTACTTGAGGTTCAATACCCGTGTTTTTATGTCTCCTGTCATTTTCTGTTTGCCTTTACAGTTTATTTCCAGTAGTGGAATTTCATTTGACTCTTTTTAAGAGTGAAACATACTTTCCTGTACACGTTATTTTCTTCCAACCAGGAAAAACTGATAGCAGAGAGGAGGATCCCTGTTCTGCAGAGCCAGCTGGAGGAATACAAGAGCATCCTCTGCCAGCTACAGGCACAGAAATACAAACTGCAGACAGAGGTACTTTCATTACTAGCCATAAATACAACCATGATGCTCATGAGCTCTGCTGTTTTTATGGTCACATAGTAAAACCTGAGAGGCCTTCAACAGGGTCTGTGAACTCAGTTGACTTGGAGGTGTGTTTTCCTTTAAGTTTTCCATCTTTTTCATCAGCTGCTTCATTCCTATTCTCTGTGGTCCAAATTGTCAGTTTTAGATGGTCAGGGAGGACTGTAGGTATCATAGTATCATAGCCTCTGCTTATCAGAGTAGCTGGTGGGAGAAGGTTTCCACACTGCCACTGGATTCCTGCAGGACAGAGTCAGCAGGAGGTCATGGGTGGAAGTGCCACACAGAGCTGGTCTTGCTTGCTTTCTTAATTACTGTGCTAAGACTGGAAGTTGTCTCCATGAAAAACGAGGCAGGATATTCAGGGCTCTGCCCAGTCCTTTCTGTCAGCACCACATCCAATGCTGAGCTTGCTGTGAGAAGGACTGGGCAGACTTGGTTATCAAAACTGAAATAGATGCTGAGCTACATTTGGCATCCCTGTCACTGCTAAGCACTAAGTCAATGCCTCTCCTGTGTTTAGATGCTACCAGCACTGAAATCATCTGTTTTTTTGCCAACTCCTGATTTGCAGAAAATGACTGGCCAAGACTTTGACTCATTGCTGCTGCCCATTTCGCAGCCAAACCTGCTGTAAATCAGCCTTCTTTCTCCAGCCAGTGTCTCCAAGGGAGAGTGCAGTGCAGGGATGAGGGTGGCAGGAGATAGAGGAGCAACTAAAGGCTACAGTGACCAGATCTGGATAATTGCCAATGGCAGGCCTACCTCCATGCAGCTGAATGTTTCTTAGTGGATAAGGGTGGAGAATGACCCCCTTATGCCCCCCAAATACAGCTTCCTTTGTGCCTTGAGTTGTCCATTTGGGGTGGGGAGAGTGATATACTGGCATAAAACACCTTTTGGAGGGATTTTGGACTCCTCTGGACAGCCAGAGCAGCAGCTGTTAACTTCCTGAGTATGATTTCTTCAATTAGAGCACTCAGGGACAGTGCTACCCCCAGATCTTTTCCTTGGCCTCTTTCTCATGTCTGGTGCTGTGGTAGAAAGGACACGTGCTCTGGGAAGGGCAAGAATCAATATAGCGATAAGTGAGATAATGAATTAATATAGAAAAAAGGGGAGAAAATCAGCTTTCTGCTGGCAGATGGAGAGAGGCACTCTTTGGGGAATTAATAGTGATGCTTTCAAAATAAAATCTCCATGTCCCATTTAGAAAGAGTTAATTAATTCATTCATTCTTGTGCCTTGAGATTAGAAGAGTGAAATAACTATGAGTTGAGGTCAATGACATGATTGCTTGTGATGGTGAAGGCTGGATCTGAGGTGTCCTTGAGCTCCTTTGCTTTCCTGTTTCTGGACCCGGTAACAGCATTGCCAAGAGGTTATTGACCCCACCTTGTGAGCACTAAACACTAAAGGGGTCTCTGTGGGACTTGTTGGTCCACTCATACACTGCAGTATAACCAAACTAATGCCAAGGGACTTAGCTCCTAAATTTAAGCTCTTAAAAGGTTTTGAAAATCTTGCCTGTAACATACAGAAATAAATCAATTATTAAAGAATCCATTAGTCAGTTATTGCCCCATTAGCTTTTTGTGAGTTCATCTCCTTATACGCTATTTCAAAAGGGGAAAAAAAAAAAGTGATAAAGGAACTGTAATAAATAGCTGAAAATAGCAGAAGTGAGAGCAGAATTACACCCTCAAATATCCCACCTGTAACTCCTGCCCCTTGTTTTTGCAAGGCATTCATCGCCACCTCCTGGTTGATATGCTCTCCAGTGACTGGAGTTGAAGCAGTTCTTTTTATTGCCAAAATAAAAAAGCTGAGGAATTCAAGTCAAAAGGGAAGGTTTTTATTTTTAAAAAAAGACTCTTTCCTTAACCTTCCGTGCTTGGTCCATGGACCTCAGAGAAGGGAGAAATGGTTTTGCCTGGACACACCTTCCCAGTTAAGTGGTTTTGCTCTCTTCATAAATCACTGCCTGCTCTGCTGAGGCCATCCATGGTGAGCTGCAGGTCATGCAGTGAGACCTCAGCCAGCCTCATGTACATGGAGAAGGAGACACCACACAGCTCTTCTCCTGGTTCATGCCAATCCCATCACGCTTATTGCAGAACAGAAGTCTTGGGATAGATAAGGGGTCAGAGGGGGAGTTACTGGTTTTTGAATAACTAAAGAAATGCAGTGAAGCTGTCGCTGTGTTTGTGTGGCAGCTTCACGTATTGTAATAAAATGTTTTGCCTTTTATTTATCCTTGAAATATGGGGATGCTGAATGCTTCAGAGCTGCTTCCTTCACCCTCCAATTTTGTTTTCCAGACAACCATGCTGGAGCAAGCAATTAAAAACACCCAGGAGAGTTACGACGATGAAATTCAGCTTTACAATGAGCAGATTGAAAACCTTAGGAAGGGGATAGAGGAGGCTGAGAGGACCTTGGAGAAGTACACGACCGACTGCCGCCAGCTGGTGATCTACCAGCAGTCCCTGGAGAACGAGCTGGAGCGGTACAAGCGCATCATTGAGAACGAGGACAGCCGGTAAGGTCAGATTTCTGGCCTCTGCTAAAGGGTCCAGTGATCTCTTATCTCCTTTGAAAATGTATGTTTAAGGGCTTTTGATCCAAAGCTATGGCCATTTCACACCTTTCACTGGTAGATATCCAGGGACAGGAAACTAAATAGATGTAAAACCTGGTCAAGCCTCTGCCAAGGAAAAGGTCAGAGCCATTTTGAGCTTCTCCTTTCCGTATCTTGTCCTGGTGTCACTGCACTGGGGTCAGGAGCTTAGGAAAGCAATTTGAATGCCCTCTCCACTGCTCAGGTGTTAGTGAAGTTTCCTGAGGCATTACAGGCAGGTTGGTCTCGCAGGGCTCAGAATGGGTCAAATGTCCTGTAAAACAAAGCACTCCTCACAGCAAACCCGTTCTTTAGGTAAGGGAGGAAAAAGGGTAGAATATAAGGATTTTCCAGGGATTTGGGTTATGTTTAAACCTACCGGAGGAGCACTGGCTCCATCTAATGTCAACTGTCAGTCTCACATGAGAAAAGAAGCTGGGCTTTCACAGCAGTGCCCGGTACCTGAGCACCCAAACTGCTGCTCTGGGTTGTCCAGAAGATACAGGGGAAGGACATTCACTAGTAGCCAATCTCACACAGGGGGAACAGATATTTAATCAATTTTCAGCGTCTCATTTAAGACACTGTGTTCTGGATAGGAGTATCTGATCAGGGTAACTCTCAGCGCCAAAAATCAGAATGTACATCTCTACACAGGGCACGTATCCTCCTTACAGGCCCAGATATCCTTTCAAATTCTGGCAAAGCAGACTGGAAAGGCCACAGATATAGTAACTGGTTTGCATATAGGCCAGCTTCTTGGTTTTAATTTTTAACCCTTGATACCACTGTCTCCTCAAATGTTTTCCAAGGAAGACTGCTTAGTTTTCTTCTTGTCTTTCTGAAGTCAGGCACATGCAAGTGATGTTGTAATGGCTACCAAGTTTTGTATTTTACTGGCCAGCACGTACAGCTCTTGCTGACCTCTGGTAGGCACGGTTTGACTGTTACCCATCCAAAACCTTCCCATCCTTTCGAAGTGCTTTGCTAAATTACAAATCTGTTGCTGTGGGTTTTAATTATTCGTGTACTTTACCTGATGGAGCATCCCATGTCTCCTGCTGGTGGAAACCTGTGAGGGTGCTGTGGCTCTCTTGATTTTTGCATTTCACTTGTTCTTGATGGAAAGGAGGGGGAGAGCTCTGACCGATGCGCGTCTTCTCCGGCAGGTTAAACTCTGCTATAGCAGGAACGCCAGTCACACTCTTCACGCAGATCTATAGACCTGTCCAGCCTCAAGCTTCGAGGGGAAGAGGTAAACCTGTGACATGTCTTCCTGTGTCTGTCAAGAGCAGCATCATTGTATTTTAAGCTGTTTTTCCATTTGTCTTCCATACGAATACCAGCAGTGACAGCCTGACTCCAGGCTGGCTAAGTAAATGCAACAATTTCAGCTTACCTCAGCTGGCTTTGGGACAAGTTGTCCAAGGCCAAAACCACAAGCAAAAGAGTTTCTTTGCTAATTTCTGTGATTTACTACCTAGACCAGTCAATAGAGCAAAGTCAAAAGGCATCTGAAACTATGGAAAGTGCTGGGGGTTTTGTGCTGACTTGTTGTGAGTTGTTGGTCCACACTTTAGTCATGTTCAAAGGGCATCAGGGCATGCTGAGGGCTGCAGGCAGGCAGAGGACACTTTTGGGGGCCTGTTTACATTCCATGGCCTGGTTTCCTCTGAATGGTGTTTCCTCCGTTTTGTACAATTGCTTGTTAGAATTAGGATGCCTATAAACGCAGTGATGAGAAAATGGCCAGCACAAAACTAGCGAGGCTGCTCTTAACAAAGAGAGGAGCTGGTTTATAGGAAGATGTTGTAGGTACTAATGTATGGGATGACTTACTGTAGCTTAAATCCAAGGCTCATGGGGGTTTTACAAACAACAAACTGCCTTGAGAATGGAGATAAAACATCAAATGAGGGGTTATTTTGAAATGCAGCTGCTAGTTTTTTTAATTGCTCTGTGAACTGTAGTGTTTTTATATATAATAGGTCTATAATGCCTGAGGCCAAATCCTCAGCAGCTATAAATAACTATTGTCCTGCAAGGTGCTGGCTTATGCCTGCTGAGGATTCAGCCTGGCTCTCGCCACACCTCTGCTTCCTACATGCAAAGCCAGCAGGGGCACTTCATGTGTGTCACTGTGCCTGTGACGTGGGACAGAGCAGCTGCTGTGGGGAAAGCAGATTAATGTCTGTCTGTCCCTGTGCTCTGCTGAGCTGTCGTGGGGTCTGTGGCCACTGGCTGCCCCAGAGACCAGAAACACAGCCTGTGAGCAGGGCTTCCCTCCAGGCCTGGAGCTCAGCATTGTTGTTTGAGGGATGCTAAAATGCTGCTGCACTGCTGGCTGGGGCCTCCTTAGCACTGTGCCCACTGGCCACTCACTGCCCTCTCCCGATGCACCTCCCTGCATCTGTCCATACCCAAAATTGCCATGAGGGCATGTGCCTGGCTCACTCTTACCCACCCTAAGGCACAAAGGTGAGGTGTTCCCCTGGTGAGCCTGTCTTCAGAAGAGCTGGTGATGATGGTCACCTTTCCCATCAGGCCTGAACCACTCACCCAGCAACTCTGTGTTCAGCGGGAATGTTTAAAATTGGACTTTTGGGGTATTTTTTTCCCTCCCCAAATCCTAGCAGGAGTTGGAAAAGCCAGACAAGCTATTTCCACTCAGTCTTACTACCAGGCTGTGCTTCTAGGTTTGAGCACCTAGCATCAGTCTCTGCTGTAGGAGATGAGGTTTCTTCTTGGGTTAACAAAGCCAAACCCTGCCATGATGCCTGGGAGGAAAGTGCTGAGCCCAACCACAGCCGCAGACACTGAATGCTCCTGCTGAGCACTAGTACAGGCCTGACAGGTGAAGGTTTGCATAGCTGCCTTTCTTACACATACAGGTTGTCCTCCTATTGCGGTGGCAACCTCAGATGCAAAATGGCCACTTGGCCAAGGGGGCCCACACAAAAGAAGAGGCTGTTTAATGTGCTGACAGAAGCTGTGCTCACGTTTGCTTCTGCATTCAGCTCTCCACCTGCAGCAGTGAGGCTGAGAGGCAGCTCCAGCATTTGCAGCGACTGTGCTCAGCACTGTTTGTTGTTTGCTTTGTTTTGATTTTTCCCTAGATATCACCCAGGCCATGCAAGACATTGCCAGTGTAAAGCCCAGACAGAAAGCTCTGACAAAGAAAATTGCCAGGAAAAAGGAGCTGATGTCTAAAGACATCACTGACGGTCATTCGCCTGAAAGAATGTACGAAAGAACTCTGGAAGGTTTTGACCAAGATCAGCTGGAGTTTGGGCACGAAGGCTCAGTCACATGTAAACCTGGGCAGGAAGGGTTAGAATTTGATGAAAAAGAATTGGGCCCAGAGGATGTGCCTGATGGAGCCCAGATAAGTAAAGCCTTTGATAAATTGTGTAACATTGTGAGGGAGAAAATAAGAGTCCACAAGAAACCGGAGCCTAAACCTGAAGCCCCTCCCAAAGGGCGTTATGTGCTGGTGACAGGGGAGGAAGGCTATGAAGAACCTTGCATCTTGCCCCCATCCATCCCACCTGTGGGAGGGATCACAGTTTCCACCGGCAATGGGAAGGTGATGAACGGTGGTGAAGTGGAGCCCATACCAGAGCTGCCAGAACCTGCTGAACCAGCAGAAAAAGTGGAGATCTGTGAAAGGAGGGAAGAGTTTGAACTTCAAGATAAACAGAAAGAGGAAGAGAAAGAATACGTGCTTGAATGGGGGAAAAAAACAAGAGGAAAGATCGAGCAAATCACAAAGTATCCAGACATCTCTGAGCCTGAGACAGTTCCTTCCCCTGGTCTGATAAGCCCAACTGAGCCAGGAGTCCTGCGAGAGACAGAATATGACCGAGAAGATAAGCAGGGCCTTTTGTTCAGGGAAACAGGCTTGCCTGGCTCCATGAGCTACGAGAAGGTGGAGGTGGTGGAGTCCATCGAGAAGTTCTCAGACGACAGAATTCAGACGTACGAAGAGACAGCGATGATTGTGGAAACGATGATAGAGAAGACAAGCAAGAAGAAACCAGGTGACAAAGGCTCTTAAGTGACACACGCACCCCCTTGATAGTCAACCTGTCTGGCATAGTTATTAAATGACTGTTTTTTTTTTCCTGACCGAATGATACAGTAGTGAGATTTTTGCTGTTTGATATGGAACAGATTGATACCTTGACGGCAGTTCTGTCTGATGTAGGCTCACCTTTGGTGCCATGACCATTAGAGCGCTCCAGGGCAATCAGTGATAGGCACATCCTATGCAACTGATTTTCATGATTAGGACAAGTTGGAAGTAATGATTATTATTATTACAGAGCTGCCTGGCTTTCCACAGTATCCGGGACAAATTTGCGTATTCCTCAAGTGCTCCTATAGCTGCCGTACGATTCCCCATCTTTCAGACACCTGCAAATGTTAACTTGTGACATCTGGTTCATTTAATAAAAGTTTTGCCTTCTACTGAAGAGACCCACTGTGGCTTTGTGTTGCCTTTACCGCTGGCTAATCGCTCCTACTGGTAAATGTCACCTGACTGGGCGTGCAGGAGGTTTTCCAGGGGAAGGGCTGGAAATATGTTGACTAACATATTCCAAATTGCTCTCATTTATGGTCTTTAAATAGAGAGGAGCTTGGCAGACCTTTCTGTTTGGAGCTAGAGACAAACTCTGTATTTGAAATAAGCTCTTACTGCATATCTGCTCAGAAAAAACCTTGAAATTCTACCAAAGTGGGGGATAAACTTTATAAATATACCAAAGGCGTTATTTGTCCTTCACCAACAACCGAGGCATTCACGCGTGCCAACAAGCTCTTGAGCAGCCTGCAGCCAACTCAGAAGACTCTGTGCTTTGGTATTTTTGTTGTTGAGCATTTCCTCAGACTGTAGCATTTTATGGAGTTTAATACAGGCACGGGATCCTGTCGCAGCCCAGTCATCTGCAGCCCCCATGGAGCTCCACAGGGCTGCTGGAACAAGCAGTGCCTTCCCACATCCCCTTGCCTGGGGAAATGAAAAGCAACAGTTCTGCAACAGCCTCTTGCAGCTTCCAGGAACTTTTGACTCAGAAAAAAAAAGGGAAAAGAAATCTTTCACTTACTTACATATGTGCAAATACCAAGCACTATTTAATGTGCTGATGCATCATTTAGACCTCAGCTTGACTTCAGACATACAAATGGTCCCACTAAAGCAAGCCACATACTGATGTGCTTCACTAGGTTGGGCTCTATATTCCTTCTCCAATCCCATCCCAGTTCTCAAAGTTTTTGTTTCAGCTTTATGCCTTTTCCTTCTGGCTGATTATTCCTGTCAGCTGTGAATGATGGGACTAAATGGCATTTGAGCTGATGAGCCTAAGCTTCAGGACTACCTTCAACCAGCAGCCAAGGCTTTCCTTCAATATTATATTGGGGGTTTTTTTAATTAGTTAGATCCAGTGCAGGTGCAGTATCTTATCTACTGTGGCTGATCTTGGTAAAATGGCACCTTCTTTGAAACAGGGACAAGACACCCACATAGTCATCATTTTAGTCAGGATTTTTTTTTTGTTGCTGCTCTTTGATTGGAATGCTTGTGGGAGTTTCCAGCAGCCGTGGCTCGCTCGGGTGTGTGCTGCCTTCCAGCTGAATTGATTTACAGTGTAAATAACCACAGAGAAGGGATTTATCAATGCACACGCAGGCTGCGCTCTGGTGAGCTGGGAGCAACTGCTCAGAATAACTGCTGGTGAAAGCAGGTTTTGAGTGCTGAAAGGGAAAAAAAAAAACAACCCCAAAACCCAACTGCAGCAATAAGAACTCTAATTAATAATTATGTCACAGAACAGGATGTAAACAGCTTCAGGCAGTACCTAGACAGAACTGGGTATTCCCCAAACATCTGATTTCACTGCAAGACAGAGACCTTCATGTTGTGAATACAAAAAGCCTTAGGCAATGGCAAGGAGACAGCACTTCAGGAGAGCCTGGATTAGGTGTCTAATGTGTGAATAGCCCCCACCACCCACCACCTTCATCTATTTTGTGTTGTGGTGTCATCACTCTTCACTGCTGACATAGAAATGGTTTTCAGCTGCTCATAAATCTTGTTCAGTAGCTGTGCAGTACAAAAAGCACTCCTACAGCGGGCTTGGTGGCACATATGCCTGAGGAAGTCACATACTGCACTGCACAGGCAGCAACAAGAGGTGCAGGACTTGGACCAAGCTGCTACTGAGCTGCACCACGGACACCAGCATCAGCAGAAGTCAAGGACAATGAAGAATTTAAGGCCTAAAGTCTGCTGTGATCACTGACCTGCCTCCTGCAAATATGGCAGGCATCCAATAAGGCTGGAAATGACTGGCATCTTTCTGTAAATTTGTATTTAAAATTAAATAGAAAAACAGAAGTATTCTATTGTTCATAATAACACCGATAAAATCTCATTACTTAGGAGCTACCCTCTGCTTTAAATGCAGCTGCTAAATGAAGTGTTTAAGTGCTCAAGCCTAACAGTGGAATACTTGCGAGGACCTGTTCAGCAGAGCCTGGGGTAAGACCAGTGCCACGAGCACATTCTTGTCTCTGCGGCACTCAGAACTAGATCAGGCGGTTCCCTGCCATCTTTTATTGCTGCAATTATAAGAAGAAATTATAAAATGAAATGTACCCTGTGCCACGGGAACACGTGAGATAAAAAATACCCAGAAGTATGGGTGGTAAGTAGGGAGGAAGAAGGAATTGGGTTGGGCTTTTTTTCTGTGGAGCAAAATGCTCCAAACAGCAGCGAAAACCAACCTGCTGCAGCATTTCCTTGGGGCCAGAACTGCAGCACAAAAATGTCACTGTGCTTCTTCCTGAGCACCCCCTTGCCCACAGCAGGCAGCAGTTTGGCACCTGCATGGCTGCGTGTCTCTCCAGAGCTGCCCTTGGAGCCAGCAGCTTCCAACCACGTGAGTAACATCCAAGGCTCTGCTGAGCCTGTGGACTTAATCTTCTGTGTCCTAAAGCCTCTTATTCTCCACCTGTTGTTATCAACTCTTTTTGGAGGAGTATGTTTATTTTCTTAGTACCCAGCACACATGGGGGGGGGGCACATTATCAGTGTGAAAAGCAGAGGGGTGAGACATCACCCCACTTACTACCTCCCGTATACCTTCGGATAGGCAATGATGATAGGACCTGCCAGTTTACAACAGCTCTTTATTTTACTCATGTTATAAAATGTCATCACAGGGCTTCAGTTAAACAGTGATCATCTGTTTCAAATCATGAGCTTCATTTTCCCCTTTATTATAAATACTAACAAATTAACTTTATTTCCCACCAGCAATACCATAAAAACTTAGTCTAACTAGACATATTTTTCAGTGATCCCTTGATGCAAAAATCCTGAAGAATTTGAAGTAGCTCTCTATATTGTATATACACTTAGTGTTATATATACTTCTATCAAAACTCACCATTTCTGTATAGTTCTTATTACCGTGATCTTTCACTTAATAAATTATGTCAGCATTATGAAAATATGAAGAACCATCTAGTTATTTTGCTGCTTTATAAGATATTTAATGATTGAACAGAGAACTGCAAAATTACATGAATGCAATGGAAAGTCATGTACACGTTCATGTACGATTTCCACATGGACTTTTCTTATTCCAAAACCTTTTCCACATTTTAGAAGGCCTTCAGAAGCTTCCAGTTACCTCATTCTTTGCACACATACAAGAAGTTATGCTATGTGTATGTGTATTATACATTACATACCATATGTAATTCTCTATATAGTTGTAAGCAAACATACATAACATAATCTGAATATACATATTGTATGTAATATATATAGAGAAAGAGCAATACCACGGGTGTGTTGTATGCATTTAGACATACAGGTGTATGTATAAATACATATATATGGTAAATCCTTCCCTCTGATACATATAAGCTGCTCTTTCTGAGACCTAGGTGCCTCCCACTGAAGCCCACTGCTGTCAGCACCATCCATTCACCTCCAAAGGCACAAGCAAACCTGCCCCCATTTAACTCCAGTGAGTTTTGGCTCGTGCCTCATGCTGTGAAACGGACCCATCTTGTCCTTGGGTTGAGGTTTAAATCACCACATTAATCATGGTTGTCACTATAATGCATTGGAACAAATAACCCAGAGCTCTTCAAAACCACAGGGCCCGAGGCTTCTCCCACCGATGCCGCGTCTGTCCCAGTGTCACTCGAGTGCCCGAAGCAACGCGACGAGGAGCTCGTGAGTAGTGTGAGGCTGCTTGTCTTGGCTTTAGAGTGTCAGTCACATAGACTTTGAGTAGGTTCAGCTATTTATTTTGCATTTGGATTTGTAAAGGAGAGAACAGGCCGCTAATGGACAGATAAAAGATGGCTATTGACGGGAAATAACAGCACAGTTTATACATTCTTAAGTGAAACGTGTCCACCATATAACCTTTGGGTTATGTTTTTAATTTGTTAGATAAATACTCACTGAATGTGTTTCTACTACTATGCATCTGATCAACCAGGACAAGGCTTATTGAAATGTTTTAGATTAATACTCTGCATATTAAAAATACATAATAAAATTCTGAAACTAATCACTGCTAAAAAGTAGATCTTGGATCCTGCAAAGAGCTGAGGCACCTGCTTAAACAGCATTTGAGTAGGTCCACTGATGGCTTCCACTGTAGGTAAGTGCCTAAATATTTGCAGAATCAAGACCCTTTATTATTCAAAGGTTAAATTTGGGATCTCACACCTGAGAACACGTAGTAGTTGCTACCATGGGCAATTCCCACCAAGGAGGACATTGTGTCTTGTGGCAATAGCCAGAGTAGACTCTGAGGGTGAGAGAGAGCCTGACTTTACTCATGTATGAGAAGTGAAGGTGGGACTGACTCTTTAAACAGAAAAGAGCAACGACTGCCAACAAATCTTCCCAAACACATTACATTTTATTTCCCAAGAAGGCCAACTTTGCATTACATGTTAATAACTTAGGTGTATTTTTCTCCTTAAATATATTTGTACAACATAAAAATAACAAATCTCTATTTTTAAAAATGAAATTTGAATTTAAAAAAATGGCTTTGGGACTGAACCTGCGTACTGAATATCTCCCACAGCCAGGTTCCACACCCCCAAAAAACAGGGTGTGTGGTGGGAGATGCTGACACAACTTCATCTTAATCTCCATATAGAGACAAGCAGATGCTCTTCTGCACAGCTTGCCAGAAATCCTACAGCTCATTCCTTATGTGCTTGTTCTGCTGTAAGATGGTAGATTGATTTAAATTGCCATAACTAAAAAAACACCAACCAACCAACCAACCCCCCCTGAAACTTGTGCTTCTAGAATGCCCTGACCCTGTTAGCAAAGCACTTTCCTCTGTCACCCAGCTTTGGCTTCACTTTGCCTTCCTTATTGCACAACCTGTTGACCCACCCTATGGCTGTATTACTATGGGTGTCGTGTATGTATTAAAGACAATTCTCAAAAGAATTGGATTGCTGCAAATATCAGATTGGTAAATTTTCTTTATCTCTGGATTACTTCTTTTTGTTGGGTCTAGTGCTACTTTGGTTGAACCCAATGGGGAAAGTCCCACTGAAGTCAGTGATGCAGAAGGAGCTGTTAGATGTTCAGAGACCTCTCCAGCCGACCTCTTTGTGATTCCCTCTCTCACAGTAATTTTAAAAAATGTGCCCATTTTCACCAACTGCCAATGTTAAAATTCACTCTTTTTTTTTAAATACAAACAACATTTACCACAAAAATATGAAGGGAAAAGCCATCAACTTCTTTGCAGGTTATTACCTATTTGTATGACACAAAAGAAAAATCATTTACAGTCACAAACTGTACATAGTATTTGGTGGGGGACAGTATATTTGTGGTTTAGAGTAAAAAAAGATTGCTTCAGCAGTAATTAAAATAATTATTGACGAGATAGAAGACTTCAAAATCAAGAAAGTGTGGTAATTTGGCTACAGAGACGATCATTGTAGTATGTCTAACACAGAGGTTTGAACAGTAGAAAGGTGAGTAGAGGGACCTGGGGAAGGAAAGACACTGTCATGCAGAACAGCACTAGTTCTTGCTCAGTATACTCTTCAGGCTTCTCTCCACTGCTTCATCTAATTCTTCTTCCAGCTCTTCCTTCTTGGACATGGCCAGTTTGGACTGATAATCTTTTACTATTTGGTCTATATACGGTGCACTCTGAGTCCCGTGCAGCATCAGTGTCCACTCCTTCAGCACGCCCCGCTGAGGCAGACTGCCCACAAACCCAATCTCCAGAGCCCAGGTGCCTCGGGGGTCTTCTCCCCAAGTGTGTGTGGTCATGAAAGGCCATTTGTCAAAACCCACCTTGGAGTCGTCATCCCTGGGGCGCCGGCTCAGTAAAATGGACTTCGTTCCCATGGGTGAGGTCATGTTGATGTTGAGGTCTCCTCGCCTGGTGGAATTCACAGTTATAACTGCTTGGACGTGTTCAAGGTATCGGACAAAGTTTTCCTTCCCCTCGCAAGCATCAGTCGTTAGTGTGAGGACCAACTTGCCACTTGGTGGTATCTTTCTGCAGGTCAAAAGATAATGAAGGAAATTAAAAGGATATACACAGCATGACGTGGCTCGTGCTAAAACTGCTGGGTTTTGGTGCCTCAGAGAAAAACCTGTACTATTTTCCTTATTAATACATGGAAAGCTAAGAAAATAAGAGTTGCAAACTTATTCAGAAAGAGAATGTTCTCTTTTTAGAAAATGGAATCACCACCTTGATTTGAAAATACGTTATGAAATGTACACCTACAGAAAGAGAGAAGGAATGCAATTAAGAAGCACATACTGCTATTTAAGAAATATTAATATATATTTAATAGCTGCCTTTACTATACTGAGTAATTGCATAATAATGTGTATATTCAGTAGAAGAGCTGTGAGCAGTCAGTCACGTCAGACAGTCACCTTAAAAGACAGCAGCAAACGTCTGTCTGGAGTCAGAGGAGCCAGATGCACTGAAGTCACAGACAAGCCCACATCCTCCTCCTGATTTGGAAACCAACACAAACATGGAATCCCACTTTCAGCTCATTTGAAAAATACATTTTTCAAGAAAATTGCTATCCTTGAACTGCTAAGATACAGGACTGCCCAAACCCACCAACTTCACATCTGGACCATGCACTCACTCTTTCTTCTAATGAAATGGTGTGTTACTCAGAGACCAGTGAAAGTGTTTCAATCAAGCCTTGCTTCCAGGGATTCTCCTTGAGATGAGCTCCACGTTTCACAGTTCAGGACATTACTATTTGGCTCAGGCCAGTCTCTGCCCTCCTTTCACAGAGTATTGCTTTCTTGGGAGTACTTGCAGAGTAAAAAGACATTCAGGTCCAGGTCCTCAAGGCATTTAAACACCTACCTTAAACAGAAACATCTGTGTTGTTCTGAATCTTATGGATGTCCTGGAGCAGAAGCTGATATCACATTAATATTGCATGGCTAAAATATTTGAACATGTAATTATAACACCCCTGAGATTTATTTTGTGTGCACTATGTGCCAGCCAGAGGGGGAGGATCAGAACCTCACAGCTGCCACAGGCTTGCAGTTTCTCTGCATGGGAAGCAATCTGAACTCACGTTGTCTCACAGCAATCTCACACAGTGGACAAACTTTGTCAAACAGTGCCTCATTCCAAGAGTGGTGAAAAGTGATTTATATCTCCTCCAGTAAATGGAAGAGGACCCCACAGTGTGAATCTTTTCTATCGACACCACAACCCAAAGAAATAAGAGCAGTGTTACCACTCCACCTGCTTCACAGACAGCCTGACAGCTGCAGACAGCTTTTCTCTCCACCTCCTTAAGTGCTACAGTGCAAAAGTTACCCCAGCTCTCTAAACACAGGAGAAAAGGCTTGTGCTGTTTCCCTCTCTCCTATGAATTAGAATCCAATATTCTCTGCTTCGCTAGACTAATTATTATAGCCCAGGTGAACTTCCCCAAAGAAACAAAACCAACCAGGGGTGGTGGAAAAAAAGCTGACACAAAAGGAGCAGAAGTGGAGATGGGTTTTCCACACCTTCACAGTGTACCACAGCCCAGTTGCAAGAGAAATATATATATATAAATTAAAAATATAGCATGTAGTAACCAGTTAGAGATGCGCAGGGGGAGCTAACTGCCCTCTAGAAGCACACCTTCATTCTGTTCCTCAGCTAGATGTCCTAAATAGGCCATCTCCCTGAACTAGCCAGATTCAGGCTTGTCCATTTTTTTCCTTTTTTGCTGACCCAACAAAAATCCTTTTCCAGGCAAAGTTCCTATTGCTAGGAGGTGCTTCTACATGCAGCAGAGAAATGCTGCACTTAAAAAACTCATTGCTTTCAACACACTGGATATTCTAGGCTGTCAGTTCTTTCCCGGCCTGTTTCTACTAATTGACAATGCTCCTGTGTATACACGCTTCTGTGTCAGCTACTCACCCACCTACATCTGTACTGAATATGTACTGCATATATACAAATACCTATACTTACATAAACATAGCTAGAATGTTGCTATATAATAGAAAATGTTGCTCCAGCAAGGTCGAAGTAGAAAACCAACCCAATTATCCACAGCAGAAGCGCAGTGTAGTTTTCATTTCTGAGGAATCTCTAGAGATGCTGGGACTTCATTGGTTTTATTTACAGTGTAATTCAAAAAATGTAGATGTTGCAAGTCATGCTGCTTATTATCTCCAGTCAGTGACATTTTCATTGGGGGACATAAATATTAGAGCAGTCCTATTAACACAGAGACTATAGCGGGGCACCCATAGAGACCACACACTGAGCTTACATTGCAGTGGAGTTAGGAGGTGTAGGTGGTGACTGACTTGGCTGAACTTCACAAATGCCTGTGCTGTAAGCACAAAGCCTGTTCCAGGAGCTGCTTTCAGAAGATGCCACTACCAGGCAGTGTCTTTCTCAACTCGGGCTGGTTGGGCAGTGACAGCTATAGGGAAACTTTCCTGCAGTTCCAGATCCCTGGGCTGGAGGAAATGCTTCATCACCTTGGCTTTTCTATCAACAGCAGGAATGGGACAGAAAAACAAAGGCAGAAGGAGATAATCCCACTGCACAGCACTTGCCCAACGCTGGCTCAGCCTGTTGCCAGAACAACTCTAACACATTGTCTAATGCATGGAGCCAAGCCTACAGACTGGAATTTTCTCTCTTCCTCCAGGATGATCCCTATTTCAATAAATGTGGCTGCACTAAGATAAACACAATTATTTGTCTGCATTTAAATTACAAATAAACTAGAGACAGCTCAAGTTAGCTCCTGCACTCTTCCATTTGTTTCCTACCTGTGAGCATGCACAGGCCAGATAAATTAAATCTCAGTCTCAGCTGTAGAATCTTGGATCCTCCAAATACAAACCCCTCTGGAAGGTCAGGAACAAACTTACTCCTTGCCTTGATGAGCTGTGTGCCAGGGTGGCACACTGGTTTGCTTTCTTTTTCCAACACAATAATGATTCCTTCAAAAATGGCACTGGAAAGTCAAATTTCTTATTGTATAGCCGTAAGCTGGCCATTATTAGGTTAGTTTTTCAAATAATTAAATTGAACTATAGCTGTTACAGTCAATCAGTATTAATTCATTCACTTGTTGACTCATTCACTTTAGCACATGAAGGTAAATCAGAACATAATTTGACTACCTAGCCTGCAATTAGAGATTTGAAGAACACAAACCAAACACAATTAAATGCTGTAACGTTCAAACTGAATCACTGGTACCTGGAGATGATTGTTCTAGTCTTCTGGAGATAAAACTCTCTGCTGGAGTATGTCACAAGGAGATGTGACCTGGCTGACAGATTTTTTTCATGCAGTTTATGTAATTTACAGTGCCAGCTTCCCAGATTTTCATTTGTGCTCTTTATTCACAAACATACCTGTAAGCACCTGGGTGAAATGGATGTTGCATTAACACGACTGGCACTAGCAGTGGTGACACAGATGAGCTGCAGGATGCACTTCTTTGGTAAACCAGGAGTTGAAAGATCAGGTAGATGATTTTATTACCTTCCTGAAATATCTGGCATGCTTCTGGTAATGATAGGCTTTCTTAGCAAAAAAATATTCATTATATTTCTTTGACTCTCTATGTCTTTGTCAACAGATCTGCATGCTTGTGGTCTCCTAAACGCCTGGAAGAAGCCAAACACATACACTAGACCATTCACTTACTCAGGTTCCTGTATTGACCCTCCAACACAATGGAATCTCTCGGGAACAGTCTTCCAGTCTTTTGCCATCTTAACCATTGCTCCAGCATCTAGGACACCGTAGCCAAACAAATGGTTGAATTCCAGCCCAACGCCATTTCTGCGCCATTGATGAACCTCATCGTGAAGCTGGTTCCTCTTGGAGGTGAGCACTGTCAGATGCTGCATGTCTCTCCATGTCAGATCCAAGCTGGGGAAGAGCAACATGGAAAACAAACAGTACAGTATTTCCAAGCAGGTATTAGACAGTGTGTTTGAGTAAGCTTTTTTGGTAAAATTTGCCTCTATGAATCACACAGAAATTGTATCTATGCACATATCGATAACAAAGCTTCTGTTGATCTCAGTGGGAACAAGAATAGGTTTTAATTGTACAGTGCTTCCCCAAAATATATTTCCCCAAATTGCAAAATAATGTCTAATTGTTTCCTTGTTCTTAAAAACTGCTTTCAACTATACATTATAGATCCACCATGCAGTTTTCAAGCTAATAAAAGGAGTAGGATATTTTACCAGATCCTAAAAAGAATACAAAAACAAAAGGATGATGACAGAATTTCTCCTGGCCTAATCCTGCTCTCCTTTCGTTGCCTGCTCCTCCTACTTCTCCCACGGACTTTCCAAGGTTCACTCAGAGAAGCCCTGAGCCGATGAAGCTGATGAGCTGTAGCAATCAAAGTCTTCATAATTTTGATAGTCTGGGAATATGGATATATGGGCTGTAGATGGCTGTAGGTTTGCATTCTAAGGTGTGGTAGAGGTTTGTCACCTGCAATATACTAGCACGGATGGATGCAGTAAAATAACATTTCTCTAGATGTGATGAACAGTCTTCATCATGAGCTCTTGTCTTCCTAGATTTGCAGTGATTACGATGACAGGAAGGGCACTTACAAGTTATTATTCTGGAAGCTTTAGAACTGACATTCTAATTCTACATAACTAAAGCGATTCCAGTTGCTTTATGATGAACTCTTTCAATACTACAATATGTCTGATTCAAAGCATCAACCTAAAAGGATCTGCTTTTCAGCTTTCTGTGCCCCAAGTAATAACCATGTGTGAGTGTACACCAGAACAGCCAATCACTGACAATTTTCCAAGGTGACACAAGAGCTGAAAACCAGACATCACTTGCATCACTCTTATTGAAATCTTTTAAGAGCTGCTACATATCTTAAAACCATATTTTCCATTTCACAGATTGGTCTGGTTTTAGAGACATGACAGACATAAAATATGAGCTGGGAGATACACTGCAGGCAGCAGACTCTGTGTGGGAAATGGTTGGCCTCTCCTGTAAAGGCTGGTGTAACTCAGCCAGGGGGGTTCTGCTCACTGAAATGGAGGTTTCACAGAGACAGTCTGGAAGGAGAGAGGAGACAATGACAGTTCTTTCCATCTCCCCCCCATCCCTGCCCTTCTTCTCAGCAAAGGCAAGAAACCCAACTGCAAACCAGGGGTACGAGTCTAATTTCTACCTGTAATAGTTTGGCAAGAGTAATTCCAGTCTTCATGGATAACCCAAATGAAAAGGAATGGGAATTGTCACTGAGCAAATGCTGTCTCACTTATTAAATTAATTTAACATAAAGTAAAGAGATGGTATAGATTATTGTAAGGAAAACTTTTCCTAATTATTAGAAAAGAAAACAATGAAGCAAGATTTACAAGAAGTCTCCAATGTCATGAATAGCATGGAAATGGTAGGCAGACAATGGATACTTCTTTTTTCAGATAACAGAGCAGTTGTGTAGCACAGAAGCAAATTACCAGCAAAGGGTTAAGAAAAAACAAAACATTTGTCACCACCATTGCCAAAAAATATTATTGCTGTTGAACCGATTGCCACTGGATGATAGGAGGTGCCAAATACAGATAAGCTGGAATAGAGTCAGGCAAATCCAAGGCAGGTAAACCTGCCGGTGGGTGTTGAACAGGACAGGCTGGCTGCTTGCTCTCCACACCACTGATGGCCAAAGCTGCTGTCAAGAGATTGCTCTTAAACCCCATTTATTCTTAATCCCCATTTGTTGTACTTTCCCCTAAGCATCTGTCACTGCAGACAGCCTGTGGCACAAGATGAACTCCTGTCTGATACTATGGGTTTGGATTTTTGTAGGCTGGGCATTCCACACTGGATATGTGGAGAATGAAATAACCTCTCCTTCCAAACAGCGCTGGAGAAGACAAACCCCTGGAAGCAGTGGGTGGAGAGGACACAGAGGGAGCGAGTCAGCCAAAGGTATCTGCTACACAGCTTTGGCTCCAGCTGTACGTTACCATGCAGGCTGCTGAGCAGGCAGCTTGTTTGCTGCTCCCTCCAGCCCCTTGCCAACTTATCTGATGAACAACATTAAACAAACCGCAGGCCCTCTCCTCTCTAGAGCTCACAAGGAATTTCTCAACAGCTTACTTAGCCTCCAGGGCCAAGGCAAACACTCCGGCTGCTTCAGGGGCAGCTGCAGACGTTCCTGAGTGACGGAGGGTGCAGTTGCCATACAAATCTGTTGTAGCCTGCAATGATATTAGACATAATTAATGAAACCAGCTCGTTTATTTTCCTTGCAGCTACAGACTCAGAAAAATAGAGAAAGTAGAGTTTGTGGCCTTGCTCTTTAGAGTGTGTTTATCCCTAGGATCAGTTTTATTCTTTAGAATAGTTTAAAAACACGGTGAGACATAGTTACAGAAGGTGTGAATGCAAGAATAAATCATGTTGTAATAAACCAATGTTCATTACCACTTAGAATGTATAAACTCATGTAGATGGCATTTATTTCCTATAAACACAGTTTAACCAAAGGCATTAAATCCCCTCGTGGTCATCAGAAAGATTTGAAACTAGAATTGTTAACAGTATTGAGCTTTCTAACATTTGTGCAACTCCAGAACCAACAGCAGAGCCAGGCTGCTACCTTCTACACAGAGTAGTTACCAGAAGAGACCAAAAGAAAACCTTAGAAATACATTTTACGGCAATAATTAAAAAGGTGCCACAAATCATCTTGGCTGGTATCAGCACAGAGCTGACACCAAGACAGAAACCAGCATTCTTCCATCTGCTGCTGCACGTGGGCATTTGGGATTATACAATGTGTCTTTGGGGCTTGAGACAGGGCCATGGAAAATGTGTAACAGCTTTTGGCAAAAACTAACCTTGTGTTACTACACCTGAATTTTCCACTCTGTGAATTAAACGATGTCCTGGATAATCTGAAGATGCTGAAGAGCAGTGACCAGTACAGTGGAAGAGAATCCCAATTACATGTGAATAGAAACAGTGTATTTTCCAGTTGTAGCCACGGCCCTGTAAGGGACTTGCATATGATGCTCTGCTCAATAGGAGACTGAGGGTGATCTGAACTCCACATTTCCTCTGTGGGTGACTGAATATCTTTCTGCTCTGTGCAGCTCAGAGTACAGCAGAAGTTTGGTTCACGACTGCTCTGCCAGTACAAGTAAGTATGATCTCAGAGACTGACACTTTTCATTTAGATCTTTAAAGAAACCCTTTGTCACACTGTCCTCTGGAAAGAGTGCAACTGAACTTTTACATCTGGTTTCTGATAAAGGAAAGAACCAACTACATGGAGCTCTAAGAGATGGAAGATACTGCTATTCTCAGTACTAATCCCACATCTCCTTAGCTGACAATTTTGGCACCACCACATACTGCAGATGAGAAAATATCCATCTCAACAAAGAACCATCTGCTGCTCTAAAGTAGAGTTGTAACAGGTCATGGGAGTGGCACGAAGCCAGAGGAATAGCACAGTAATATCTGGACTCACCACACCAGCCTCTGGATTTCTCTTCCTCCCGTTACTAAAGGTGGAGGCTAAGGTTGAAGAGCAGCTTTCATCATACAGGGCTGTCCGCCCATCATTTATAGCAGAATTGATGGAGATTGTCCACATGCTCGATGCATAACCATCACAGTTACAGTCATCATAGCTGCCCCCATCTCCAGAGGCCCAGACATAGATGCTTCCTTTGCCACCCCTGCCCTGTGAAAGGAGAGAATTGACCCTCTTGCGTTAAATTGTAAGTAGGAGAGAGCAGCTACTTTAAGCCACACATCTAATTGCAAAGCCAGGCTTCTGTAAAGAAGAAAACTGGTCCAAACAAAATATACATCAACCCTAAGGTGAAATAACATGGCCTTCTGCAGGTTATTAACTGCAGTTAACTGGCAGCCACAGCCAATTCTGCAACCTTATGTACACAGAGCACTTCCATTTATCTCCTGTTCTGCTTGATGCCCCAAAGGCTCCTGTGCCAGATGCTAAGACATTTTATGGATTCATTAGCACTTATGTCAAAGTCTAAGTGCTTATCAGGAAAGTGTTCTTTTAAAAGGGATATAGGTCATCTCACACTCTGGGTTTGTAAGATCCAACCAGGTTCAGGCAATGGCTAAAAAACTCTCTAAAACTGGCACCTTTTTCTCTCAATAGATTTTTCTCCGAAGGTATCACTGACTCAGAACTGGTTTTCTGACAAACCAGCTTCTAAGTACTAAGCAGAAAAGAAAGTTACGAGACCATATAAATCATCTACAGAAAGATGATCTACCAATTACACTGAGAAGGCAAGAGATGGATGGGAGAGGCTGAAGCTAAAGGGCAGCTATACAGGCTTCCCATTAGTTAAAGGAAAGAAATCCATATCCTCTCCCCATCTTCCAGATAAGCAAGGAGTGGGAAGGGATCAACCCAGCTCAGCTCAGCTCCTTCTCCTCATCCCATACTAAGAACAAAGTAGGGGCTGCCTGGAAGAGGTTTAGACCCGAGAACCCTGGCACCCGGGGAAGGATCAGTGCTGCAGAACCCACAGTTCAGATCTCCCACCGATTCCAGCATAGTCACCATTTCTCTCTGTGTTCAGTCCAATGTAATCCAACATTTATTTCCAACAGCACCAGAAGGCCTCCATTTAACATACTCTTTATATGCACTGGGCAGAAGGTAAGAAAACAATCTCTTCTGGCCACTTCATTTTCCGGCATGAAATGGAAGTTAGTGAATGTACAAACATAGCAACCTGCAATGGTATTTTAATAGGGAACCTTTTCTGCTTAGAAATTAAATCAAATCTGAGCACCCAGCAGTAGCTTCTATTTTTCACCATACCCCACTGAACAGAGCAGCCTCATTATTTCAAGCACATTAGAGAGCCACATTATAATCCACTGAATTGCACAGCGGGTTTGCTGCCACTGGGGTACATAACATCTCAGGACATAGATTTTCATAATGAAGATGATGACTATGAAAAAGCTTATTGAAATCACTCAAAAGAACTCCCACAAAGATCTGAGATCAATCACTTGAGTTTTAAGGGAGGAAGACACTGTCGCAAAAATACATACTCCAAGAACAAAATAATTCCAGCAAATTATTTTTTAAAAATAAAAAAAATGATAAGCATAACAAGAAGAGTTGTATCTTTTTTCCTTTGACTTTTTCCATATCCCACCTTGTGCTCTGACTGCTGTTCCTCCAAACCTGGGCTCTGGACTCATATCAGAGGCTATATCCCAAGCTGGCCCAACTTGCCCACATACACCGTCACACCACCTTGCCACCACCCGCCTCCTTTGGACAGCCTTGGTGGCAGTTTGAGCACCTCTCTGTCTGCCCCAAAAAGGCAGAGAGCAGGTGGCTGCTGGTGTCAGGAACTGGACGTTTGGCACACATGAACCTGTTCTTGAACAACCTTTTCCTTCCAGCCACTTTAAATGGAGAGGAAACACTTCATTTTCATGTGATCAATTCACAGAAGTAGCTTGGTGCCTGGAAGTTTGCCTCCACAGCCTTCAGCGGAGGGAAACAGACTTAGTCCTGCTCAGCAGATTCTTCCATGCTGCCAAAACCAGGTAATTCTGCGACATGTTTCACCCCACAAGCAGGACTCGTGAGCAAATGGGTGTAACAGATTGCTGGTGGGGAGCAGGGGGATTCACAGAGGAAACAAAATCTGGGCTTGAGTTCATGGGTGGAATTGGCCTGCTGAGAGCTGCTGGGATGGGCTTTGTGAATGTAATTACTGTAACGTGAGAATGGCCTCAGGATATCGCTTCTTTGAGAGTCACATCCCCAGTGTGGCTTAATGCTGAAACCCATAATTCCCCTCTAATCTCAATTGCCTTTCCTTCTTAGCCAGGAGTGGAAAGAGGAGCAAAAACCACTGGAATAAACTGACAGCAGCCCAAGTGCATTATTTGCAGTGATGCTTGAGACTTGCTGCTTACATTTCCCACAGGCAGACCTGCAGCAGTTGGACAGTTTGCACAGGGAACTGCTCAGTGGCTGTGCTCAGGCATCGCTTCATTTACCAGGCAGAAATAGATGCCTTCAGGAGAAGCAAATTTTCAGTTCTCTGGATGACAGCAGTCTAAACCAGAAATGTCCCTGTTGGGTCAACTACGTATCATATTTAAAGCAAACTGAGAGCTTCTATGTGCATCTCAACCTTATATGAACCTAAAAAATGTCAGTGGTGTTACTCAACTTAGGCTGCTGTAAATTTAAGCCAAAAACAGAAGTGAAGGGTCAGTAATACACACTGTGAGCACCAGAGGGAGCCTGAAGGAAAAAGAAGGAAGAGGGAAGACCAGCAAGATGATACGATACATTTTAGAATATCTTTCCTCCAGAATCCTCTTGAAATCTGTTTATTTCCCTCCAAAGCGATGTACAGCGTGGCACCCACACTTCTGAGCCATCTGAGGCTGTATCTCACTCAAAGTTGAAAATGGATCTCGGTGCATTTAGTGCTAGTGCAAAGAGAGGCCCCATCTCTTGATTCAGGCTAAACCACAAATAAATGTTGCACAAGGCTACATGCTTAGAAAGCCACAGAGAGCTACTGAGTCTTTGCAGAACCAGCAGGTTTTCTATTTCCAGTGTCCTTCGTGGGATGCTGTACTGCTGGCAAAACATATCCCTGAGAAATTTTCTTATCCCTTTTCTCATCTTTTAAGAGTATAAGCCCAGAAAAACTTCACTGAACGACCTTACAGAAGGGACTTGGCAGGGGACTGCAGCCTGATTCACTTTATGTAACTTCAGGCACATCTTGAACTTTTTTCATTGTTATTATGTTAATTCATCATGCTTGACAGGCTAGTGCCTAAGCCAGTGTTTCTCAAAGACTTGATTGCTGGATCACACTAGCCAGGTAAAATGGATGGTGTTGGACAAATAAATCTCCTCCAGCTTCCCTGACCTTTCCCATCAAGGCTGGCAAGTGTCCGTGTGAGTACAGCTGGGCCTCTAACATGGCACGGCCTCTGCCTTAGCTCCTTTGGATCACCCACTCCAGCCAGGCCACTGGGGTTGGAGAGAAGGCACACAACAGTCTTCACAGCATGTTCCCAATGCCCCTTGGCTTTGGTCTAATCCATCAGTCAAACACCATGACTAATAGTTTCCAACCAGTACAAGCTAAAAACAAACATGAGACTCCCACCCTGAAAAGCCAAGTACCAGGGAAGGACAATGTCGGGACACGAGCAGGCAGGTGGGCTCAGGATAAGGAAAAAAGCAGTGCCTGACTGTGAGGACATATTTTTAAGAAGAAAAAACAGCAGTGCCTGACTGTGAGGAGGTATTTTTTTTAGACACAGTGAAAAGGCATTTCAGTATAAAGACAGCCGAATGGTTTGCTTGGACTGTCCCAAGTCTACGGAAGAAAATGCAGATGGAGGCAACATTTGAAAAAAGTATGAAAAAATGCAGAACTGGAAATTGCTTTCTGTAACAAATTCAAAGTACCTATTATTCTATAAGCACCTTTCTTTTTGCATGACATATGATAGCTATTTTGTAATTCTCCTCCTTAAGAAAACAGAAGTGTTTCAGCACCTTCTAGATAATTTAATAGCAATTTATGTGTCTGCTATGATAAGAGGCCGGTTTTCCAGGAAAACCAAAAAATTCTACAGCTTTTTCAAGTCTTTGCCATGGGTCCTACTGACTTACAAATACGACTCAGTTAGTTTCCATCCACCGTTAATTTTGACTGTATTTTCCTCTGAAAAGAGCATTTCTTTCTCTTTAGGACTGAATTATTTGAAAATCCTTACAAGTTTTATAATTAAAGACTGCATCCTTCAGTAATGATTGCTAATTATCTCAGAAAGTGTAGATCACAAGACACCCAGGAACCTCCAGAGAGACCTTTTTAGCAGGGCCTATTGCAAAGGACAAGGGGTAATTTTCTAAACTAAGAGGATAGATGTAGACTGGATACAAAGAAGTAGTTTTTGATGTTAAGGGTGGTGAGACACTGGCCCAGGTTGCCCACAGAGGTGGTAGATGCCCCATTGTGGATACATTCAAGGTCAGGGTAGATGGGGCTCTGAGCAACCTGCTCTAGTTGCAGATGTCCATGCTCACTGCAGGGAGGTTGGACTAGATGACCTTTAAAAGTCCCCCAAACCGTTCTATAATTCTATGACCTTGCTTCACCTTGGCCTCCCCACCACTCCCAGGCAGGATCAGTTCAGCTATGTGGCATAAGCCAGCTGGAGGCAGCAAGTCCTTGGCATCACTGAACTGCTGCTCATCTTTTGCACTGCCAGGGTTTTCTGGAGCCTGGCTGCGTGTTCCTGCCTCCCTGACTTAGTGCCAGCTGGACAGCCCATCGAGCCCTCACTCTCCTGGCTCCTCCAGCTACCTCTGCATCTGCCAGGCTGGTTTGCCCAGAGCAATCTGGTAGCCTGTGACTGCCTGGATCCCCCTGCTCCTTTCCTATACTGATGTCTTGGGGAGTGCTAAAATCTAAAGCAAAATCTAGGCAGAAACACATGCCTGTCAGCCAGCCAAGTAATCTCCATTTACCCGCACAGATACCAAAGTTTAAAGCAGGAAACTTATCTGGATTTCCAATTTGCCACTACACATGTTCAGGGGGACAGGTGTCTTGTCTGAGCTGAATGCCTCCTGAGCGCTTCTCCTACTTCCAGCCCCTTCCAAAAGCCTGGAGCTGCTGTACTGTGCTCCTGGAAAAGCCCAGGATGTCTGGCCTGCCCTGAACACCCACAAGTTGTGGAGTTTAGTTCAGAAGAAACAGCAGCTGGGTTGTCCTACTCAAGTCACCACTGCTGAAGGTGGTGTCCCTTTGCTGTTGGCCTGTCTTACCCTCAGGCATTCAATGGAGGAGGAGGAAAGGCTGTTTTGGCAGGAGCAAGAACCTTCTCTTGTATTTGTCCTTTTCATATATTGTTGCCTTCAGTAACTTGGCTGTCTGGTTCCTCCTAGCAGATTTCTGAAACTATTTGGGTCAAGTAATAATCATCTAAGTACAAGAGACTGCTGCATATGATGTTCTCAAAGAACCAAGCCCTATAATTGTTAAACCCTAACAAAAGGCTTTATTTAACTCTAGACTTGGTCACAGAAGAGCACTGAACTCCCATCCACCAACCTCCAATTAATTGTATAACTGTTAATACTTCCTTTGGCTAAAAATAATGCATGAGCTATTTTCTATGTCTAAATTACTGTTGAAACTCGATGGACTTCTGTTAGCCAAGAGAAATGAATGGAAAATTACACTTCTGGTGAAGAGAGACAGCATTAGGTTTCAATTAGGGCTCAGTCCAGCAGGGAACTTTGGAAATGCTGAGACAAACCCTTTTAATTATCCATTCCTTTTTTGTTGGATCCTGGGCTGTGCACCACCAGTGATAATGCATTACTCTCGTCCAGCAGTTCTGTAGATGTGATTCTAGTATCAATCATATTTGTAAAGATCAATCCCACATTTCTGAGCTTGATATCACTGAGAATGAGATTCTAAACATCCAATTTATTTTTCACCAGTGGTGATGCTGGTTTCTCTGCCCAGAGCTCCTAACTGGTGTGAGGAACCCCAGCCTCACAGCTTCACCTGTGGCTCCCGCAACACTGTGCAAAGGTTCCCAGTTAGTAGCACCAGCCTTGCTGGGAAGCAAAAGCACAAGGCTGCTGAGCTGCAGCACAGAGATGAGGCAAAAGCACTCTCAGGGTCAGAGTGAGACAGAAAATCTACATTTTGAGGCTACATTACTGCCTTTCCTGCTTAGAAAACAGTAATTTACATGTCAATAAAGAAAGTATTTACATTTGGAGCTTACAAATATTGCCATGTTGGCCCAACCTGTTGATACAGCAGCTTTCTGCTCCTCATGAGACGGCCATTTGAGTCTCTCTGAAGGGCAATATTTAACCCTGTCACAGGCCCATAAAAAGCAAAACTTATGACAGCCAAGGTCCTGAGTTGGCCAAGACATCCATGAGGAGGCCAATATCACAAAGACATCAGTAGCACCTGGGTTTTGCCCCCATCATATCCTCAGAGGCACACGTTCATTCCCCCATCTGTGGCAGGAGAGCAGATGGTCACAAAACCATCTCCAAACCTGAGTCATGTACTCAGTGAAGGGTCGTGTGTCCCATCACCAGGTTGGAAAAGCTGGTCATGCTGTTTTGTAAAAGCCTGAAAATATTCCCTGTCAGGTGACTTCAGAATTCCAAGCAGATATAACACACATTCATGTGGGCTTTTAATAAGGCTTGATTTTAGCTTACATAAATAAGACAAGGTGTGGAATTATAATGCATAGCTGAGACACAATAGCAATACAACAGTAAAGAGCTCCCAAGCTATAAAGCAGCTTGTAAGGCTTCCTCAAAAATGGAGTTATCAGATGATCACCAGATCATAAGCTCATTTGCCTATCCTCACTTGACTGTTGAGCAGATAAAACAATGTTAGAGCTATCGAACCGCATATGCTTCATTAACATGCTATCTTCAGCATACTTCAAAGAACAGCAACAAAATGTCTGTGGCCTTGGAGAGAGGCAAATGAGAAAGATTTTCTTTCATTTTTGACACCGCCCTTTCTTCTTTCATTGGTGAGCCCAATTACAGAGCCATGATGAGACTATAAATTCTTAATACTGCTCCCCTGGCAATTTGTACTTGCGCAGCATTTTCTTAGGTAGAACCATATTATGGAAGCAATAACATTTTCACCAGCACAAGTACAAATGGATCATGTCTTATATATTCTGGCTGAGCCGGCAAAGCCTCAAGAAATTAATTCAGCCCATGAGCAACACCTCACAACCTACTAATATAAAAGGCTGCATCATAAAAATGCAATAGATGGAGACCAGCCTAGCTTGATTACTTCTTTTTACTGCCTTAAATTCCAATAGCTGAAGCTAGAAAGAACTGGACTCATAAAATAGCAAAATAAGAAACATTTACTGGATATTGCATTAAAGACAGGATGTACCATAAAAAATGGGTGGAATCAGTTATTGAGCTAGTTACCTTCTTCTCTTTAAGATGAGTGCTGATACAATTCTGGATGTAAGGTATCGGAGAACAAAAGGTCTACATTTAAGAGAGTTGTGCTGTCACAGGAATCCCATCTACCATTCCCACCTCCCCCTCCAAGCTGTCTACCCCACAAAGTGTGTTAGCACATGTCAGACAAGGGATATGTCAATCACACAGTGCTTTGTCCACCCATAGTATGTATAAAATGCTACTACTGGCTCATTCTACCTCTTGGAAATTAGATAGCTAGCTGTGCTCAATGCTGCCAGCCTGCTTGTTCTTAGATCCACCATCCTGGCTTCTGGTTCTGTTCTGAATTTTAGTTTGTATTTTTGCACCTGCAGTAAAATCCTTCCATAGCTCATCAAAAATATAGCTGCAAGTATGTGATGCAGAGTGATCAGAAGGAATGAAACTGAGCCTATGAGCAGCCTGGTCTTGGTGCAGGGCTAAGATATCCCAGGACAGCCCAGAACAATGTTAGGTTGTTGATTTACTGAGACTGTAAATAAATATGTACCTTTATACCTTTTCTCCCTAGACCCCAAAACCTGCTGCTGATCATAGATGTGGCTCAGACACAGTCTAGAGGTCAGGTAACAGAATCTCATTAAAGGCATCCATTTCTTGCTGCTGGCAACCGTGTTGAGAGAGAGGCAGAGCACGTTCTCTGGATGTCCCTTTCACCAGACAGAGCAGCATTAGCCCCTCAGCCTGCTGCAGACCACCCCAATGGGTATCTGGCTCAGGCACAGTCTAACCAGTCTCCTGTTAGAGCTGGCAGCCACCATCAGATGCCTCACAGCAAGAGGTGAGTGCAAGACCCCCTCACTAGGCAGGTACTGGATAGTCCCAAGTTTCAACCTAGTCTTTAAAATTAGAACTTGTATTAAGTCCTTTCCAATTACATTCCAAATATGCCTTTTCTAGCAGCTGGAATTTGCATTAGGTAAGACTGTTTGAATGTGTCAAGCCACTGCTGGTAATTGCTGAAGTCTTGTGGATGTTTATGTATATGAAGCTCTTTCAATCCCACTGCTAATTCAGCAGTGAGCTCATTTATCTTTGCAGCCCAGCTATTCAGTGACCCAGCCACGCTGCTGACTACTGCCCTGGAACAGAAGTCATGAGATAACACAGCAAGGTGTAGATTGCACTAAAAATGAGTGGGGTTGTGTCTTAATAAAAAAAAAAGCAGCTTGAGTCCCTTTCTCAATACCTTCTGATTACATGTATTCTGCTAACACCAGGCTCACATACACACCATCCCCTTTGTGTTCAGCCTTAGAAATGCAGTTAGTGAAAGTGAAGGAGTCACCAGTGTGATGGACAGATTCTATCCTTAATTATGTTATTTTAGTGCTGCTTTTATTCATGCTGTTTACCTTGTAAGTGAACAACACACCAAAGTGAAGGTATGACTAAGACAGAAGGCAAGAATTAACTTAACAAATGCCAAGAATGGGAAATGGAAGAGGAAAGATAAGATATCTCAGCCTTAGCCCACCTGGTTATGGCTGCATGACTTCAAGCCATAAAACCAGACATACAAAGAAGTGTCACAATTTCTACGGTTTTCATCATCTTATCAGTATCAGGAGACTAGTTACCCCCAGCAGCTCTGGAAGGAGGACTTCAAAAGGACATAACAGTGCAACAGGGTGTGCAGGAAGGATGAAACTCTTGTCAGTGAGCTTCTCCTTGAGCCAGGTTCCCAACTGTGGTGGCAACAAGGTAAGTGTTGCCTGTTTGTCTACTCAGTTAGCTGCATGTTCTCCGTAAGTACTTTTTATCACTCCCACTTATTTAATTTTAGTTTATTGTATTAGAAGTAAGGCTATTCATCTTGTTCTATGCAAGAGATCTTATATTTCCTTCTAGGACATTTGAAAATATTGCTTTTAGTTTTATTCCTAGCATGTTGCTTCCTTCCTGCAAATACTTCAGCTTTATCACTAATTTGTGAACCATCACTCTGGTGAGAATTAGCTCTGGACTGAGAAAAAGAATTCCTACATTTATTGGTTTTTCAGTTTATGAAAGATACTGTTCTCTTTAATAAGAGAGGGATTTATTCTGAAAAAAAGGGTCATAAATTAGATTTACATTTGTAAAGTCAATAGAGAATATGAGGCATATATTGTGGACCTAAACTAGGTAAAAGGATATTACATCAAAGGCTTTTTAGTTTTCCTTTACAAGCACGGGAAGTCTGGAGTGGGTTTTTCAAAGCACTATGGTGGGTACCCAGCATTCAGGGACATCTTGAAATATCTTTAGAAAATCTGGCTCTTCACAAAAAGAGATCAGAACAAACTATTCCCACAAAAATATTCTATGACAGGAAACGTCATGAGCAAAATAAGGGTAGATAAAGCTATGATCACAACAGAAAGGAGTTATGTGGGGTAGAGCTGTCTCTTTCACGCAGGTATTGCCAGGAGATAGCTGGGATACTGCCACTATAAAATTAAGTGCAATTGTCTTAATCTTAGGCAGAAGCCACTATCATTCCTTCTGCTCTCTAATTCTTCAGTGGCTGCTTGACAGACCTGGTTTGCTAATGCAGGCTCTCCTGTTAATTTAATGCTTTCTGATAAGGTACAAGAGCAACCCTTCCCAGAGCACAGCTCACCCTTACTGTTCTCTCTCCTTCACTTGCATTTGACTCGAGAGATCCCAGGGCCTCTTCTGATCTTAATAGTGCAGCTTATTTCTTAAAGAGAATTACAAATGCTTCTGAGGGGAAGGCATTAAAAAGTAATATGTTGAATGCTTCGAAGTGTTGGACTGGCACAATGACCAGGCAATAAAACAGAAGAGAAAAATCCCTTCTCTGATACTTAAAACTCAAAGAAAAGGTTAATTCCAGCATAACTTCACAAACTAAAGCATATGGTGATACAATAGCAAGTTAATTGAAAGATAACGAACAGCAAAAATACATTACTAGAATTTAAAATTTGCTTCTCTTGAGGGGTAAAATACCTCTGTTTAGTTTAGTTTGCATTCCCCTGCCAGGATTATTAGCACCTTTTCTGTTACTTTTAGATGAGTTCTGCATGGGAGGAGAATAATACAAAAATATTGAAATTTTCCTATGTTCTGTCTGCTCCAACCAACGTTAGTGGAAGGAAGATCAAGTATCCAGTAACTGCAAGACATCAGGGTGTTGCTAAAAACATATCAACTGTGTCACATACTTAAGATTCTCCCCAAGACAGGAGTATTTAAGGGGATCTTTATGGAAACACTACATAAACAAAGGTAAGTCATGAGAAGAAACACAGCTTGTGTAAGATGACTTCAGGGGGGCTTTAAGTTCATCAGAGGTTTGTAAAGTTTATACTACAAACTCGGGAGAAATTTGTGACAAGTCTCCCTGTGCTATTGTGGTATGTTGCCAATTTTATGGGTGAGAGCACGAAGATGACTATAATTCATCTGTTACAGGCAAAACACTTGAGCCTCAGGATTTGAGAAAGCTTTAGATGCTTTGCTACCTACTACAGCAGTGGATTTAATGATCATGTCACAAAACACAGTAAACTGAACGTGCTGCTAACAGAGGTGGTGATGAAGAGTGGGAGAAACTGGCACAAGTAAGAGGAAGAAATAACTTGGATGGAAAAATGAGTAACTGCTGAGGTCCCACACAAAACCACCCCAGATGTTTTGGGGAATGTCAGATCTTCTCATTATGGAAACCCACCTCTGATCAGCCAGAGGGAGGAAGCTCATTCCCTACAGTACAAGAAGCAGCTGTGGTTGTCCTGGCAGCATGACACCACAGAGGTGGAGACGGAGCCATGCAAGGTTGGTTTGTTTTGGACTGATTTGTTTTCTTTTTTTGAGTCGTGGCACACACTTTACTCACCCTGTTAAACCCAACAGGTTTACAGATTCCATCTGAACAGTTGTGGTTCAATCACAGCTATAATAATGACCATATATGAGTGACCTGAAAGACACTCCAAATCCAAAATGATAATTAAGTTGGCAGCACACCAAAACAGACAATGTGATGTCAGAGGTGCAGCTGGCATGTTTCAACCTGGGGAATATTTATAGGAACAGGCTCTTCCATTTTGCCTGTGATGGCATATGAAAAGCATACATAAGCTGACTAGACATAAACACAGTTCCATGCAAGAGAGCACAGGATCCCAAAACCACACAATAGATGCTATGCCACAGTATTGCAGAGAGAACATCAATGGACCTTGGAATATACTGAAAGTTGGGATAATTAACACAACTCCACTGTGTTCTGCAACATCTGTGGGAGGACCACATATCCCCAAGTCATTGATTTCAGCACAAGTGTGTACGTATCACTCTGCCTCAATAATTTAATAAGGTAAGATAACCCAGATAATTTAATAAGACTGTTACCTTGTTCACACCATCTGCCATCGCTTGCAGTGTTAGCTCTCTAGGTCCATCCACAGTCTTTCCATTATCAGTTGGTCCCCAGCTGGCACTATAAATATCTATGACTTGAGGCATATGACTGATAGAGGAAGCCTCAATAATGTCTGTCATAAATGGCTGGTCGAGCATTCGAATACCTGTAGATTTAATCAACATAACCATGAATAATGCATTATGCAGCACAAAATGAAATCTCAGCACCTGGAGAAGTCCCCCAGTTAGTTACAGGTATTTTAACTCCCTGGCAGTTTCTCCCACTCAGTAACTCTGCACTTGTCATTCCCATCTCACCAGGGTGTGCTCATCCAGCAGGACACCAGCACTTAAATACCCGGCCACAGCAATGCAGCGTGGCCCTGAAAGAAAAAGCACTTTATTGTTAGCTTTCTAACTACATAGTATTTTCCATCTACCATTTGAAAACACTTTAAAAACAGTAATCTCAGCATTTCATAGCATTTAAATAATATGAACAGTTGTCCTGTTTGGAGGTAGAACATAACTAACTCTCTCCAGTGATTTTACTTTTCAGCTCAGTCTCTTCTAAGTGAACAGCCTATTTTTGCAGACAGTGTCTGCTTCTAGCAGTGACAGCACTTGATGTTTAGAGTTACCACCAAGGATTGGTGTGTGCAGAAAGGCTCTTGCTTAGACTTGCTCCTGTGCAGACCAAGGTCACTGCTACATCTTGTACCACACTAGGGGTGCAGAAGGTAAAAGGCTGCACCTGCAGGGAGGAGCAGCCAGGACAGGTGACCCTAAACTGACCAGTAAGAGATTCCATCCCATCTATGTCATATTAAGTATAAAACTGAGGGATCATGAGGGTCAAGGTCTCTTCTTCAACGGCCAGCATCCAAGGAGGACTCTGTTCATTTTGCCTTTGATTCTGATCCATGTGTTCCTGAATCCAGTTCCCACCTGCTGCAGAGTCCATTCTAGGACTTCCCCAGTGCCTGCTCCACAGCATCAGTGGTGACAGTGATGTAACTGCCATCAGAGGAGTTTGGTTCAATACTGGTTTTGTATATATTTCATTTTATTATTGTTTTCATTAAAGCTGTTTTAGGTGGTTGGTTTTTTTTTCAATCCATAAGTATCTCTCTCTCTTATTCCCTTTCTCTTCCCCCTTGGGAAGGGAGAGGGGCTAATAGAGAGCATCTGTCATTTGTCTAGTGCCTAGCCCAGCCCTAACCCATGACAACAGTATTTAAAACAGAATTTTGTAACAACTAGGGAAAAGGATTAAGGTCCCCTCCGACTCTAATTTGTACTCAGTGATGTGTTGACATTTTATTATTTTTTCCAGTAATTTTTCTGCTTATTTTGGTTCTTCTCCAGAATTTAATCAGAGAGGGGAAACAGATTACAGATCAATTTCCTGGAAAAATATCATGTCAACATATGCAGAAGCAATAGCAAAATATGGCCAGTATGTGGAGAAAAAAGGAAATGAAAATCTGCTTTCTTTAAGCCACACTGCAGTAGAAATTGAGTTAGAGTTCAAACAATAAAATCCTAGGACATGCCAACTTGACAAAACCTCAATGTGTTGGCCCTAAGCAAGCCAGAGAGTGTGACAAAGAGCAGCACAAGCCCTCACATCCATCATGTCCATGGGACCGTTTCACTGAGAGCCAGCCTCTCAGTGGCCTTTGGATGAGACCTGAGTAACCAGGGATATGTTCCAGCTCTCATTTGTAGCCCTGAATTGAAGTTCAGTTTTAGGACACAGATGGGACAGAAATCAATATCCAGAGCCAAACAGTGTGAGTGGCAGCAAGGAGCCTGTTTTAGAAGCCAGTGCTTTTTTATATTCAATACAAAATCCATGTGCCAGATCTGAGGCTGGACAAGGTGGTATGAACTTCAAACAGGGACCAGGCCAAAGTTGGATATTCCTGATCTGAGTGAGAAATCCCTTTACTTGCTTGTAAAATATAGATCTACACCGAAATCACAGAATGCATTTTTGACCCTGGGTAGAGGGGGGGACGGACACAACAGGAGGAGCCAAGCCATGTGGTACAAGAAGGCAAAAAAGAGGTACAAGAAGCAAAACACACGATGCTCCAGATCCTTGGCTACCAACTTCCAATTCCACCTGCAAACATGGACCCTGAACCATGTCAGCAGCACTCTCAGCTCTAATGAACTTCCACGTTCCCACTGACCACACGGTGGTGCTACAGGTGCGTGCTGTCCTCAGGCAGGAAGGGCTGAGGGCTGGCACTTCCCCAAAGCTCTACAAAGTGGACAACTATGGAAGATTATTTGTAGCTTGCTGGTCATCAGAAAAGGCCTTCACTTCTTCATTTTTAAGCAATCAGTTTGAAGTTGTAGAGTTATACTACAGATGAGGTTGGGCCAAAATCTCATGCCTCAATTCACATTCCTCTAGAAGTAGCTACTGCCAGAATGTAGAATTTGTGGAATGTCCCATCCCTGAAGGGGATGTTACCATTACTGAAGAAGGAGGACAAGCACTAGACCTGCCTGGCCAGTTACTAGCTCTCAGTGATATTTCTTGGGGTAACAACTTAGCAAACATTGCTTGGTGCCCTTCTACAGTTTTTGGCTGTGTAGGTGACAGGCGCCAAGTAGCCTTCCCCAGATTCTTCTGACACCATGGTGAAATAAGAGACTGGTCAAGCAGAGCAGAACTGCTCATGTACACAGACAGTGAACCACTCCCAGGAAGCAATGGGTGCATCCACACTGCTGTTCTGATGTGGACTGGGGAATGCAAGTGAAATTCATAAGCATCTATTCTCTGCTTGCTGTGCTTTGGTTCTCATCATGGAACAGTCTTAAGAGTAGGAAAACTGGATTTCTCCAGATGAAATTAAAGTGACACATGGTGTCCCAGAGCCTAACTCACTCCAAGCACTCTGTTCAGCCTACCAGTGCAGACAAGAGCTAGTTAGAAGTAAAAATACCCAGCATCCCTGAGGTGTAAATGCTGAGTACCACCCATTTCACTCTGTGCATCTGTGCCCACCACTCTGCATTGCCTGCTAAACAGAGGAAACCAACACCTGCAGAGATTTACAGCCCTGCAGGCCCTGCCCTGGGAGAGCCCAAAGAATAAGAGCAGCACAGGATTTGCCTTTTCAAATCATTTCTAAGCGCAGCAGGAATTTATACTTTACCTCCTGCAAAATGAGATTTCTTGCAAATGGTTCTGCAACTAGGCAGGGAAGAAGCACTGAAAATCAGCATACAAACAGGAGTTGGCATACAAAGGATCAGAGCTGTTCCTTTGCAATGTTATTAAAGAGGCTATATAAGCCCTCAACTGAAAAGGCAAAGCCATGGAGAAATTTCTCTCCCCAGCTACTGTGAAAAGTAATGAACACAAGGCCCAGTGCCAACCTGCAGTCCTGTCCTGGGCAATGCTCCCTGTGTCTGCAGGAGGGAAGCATAACGGCATAAGCACCATTTACACCTTGAGTTGCTACTGTACCTGCCACCTTGGAGTTGTACGCAACTCCCACGCCGCAGATGTTGTTGTTGGCAGCTGCAGACACCTCTCCTGCACACCTCGTCCCATGGCTGCAAAATGAGAGACAGAGACACCATGTGAACCCCACTGATGCATGTGACAGTTGAGTTGGGTCACTGCAATCTTGGTTTTGCCTCATAGTCACTCCCAGCACTTCAGAGGGAAGAACATTCCACAGCAAACTGCTGAGGGCTGTACCTGGATACTCGAATGAGCTCATTCCTTGCGGAAGCAGGAGAGAATCAACTTCCCCTCTGCAGTAGGAGTGATGGTTGCTCTGAGGTTAACATGCACACTTATGCTTCATGCAGCTGTAAAGTTATTCAGACCTTTTATTTTTAACTCTGTCAAACCATTCCTGCCTTGTTACCAACTATTAGCCAGTAAAAACAGGGCTTCAAGAGAACAGTGTAAAGATAAGACCAATATTAATTCCTTTATTTTTGTGATTTGACAGTATGACACCCATTATTTTGAACCCCACAGAACAAAGTCTGATGGGCTTTCTGCTGTGCAAACATGTGCAAGGAGCCTATCTCTGCCCACAGAAGAAATGCTATGGAAAGAGGTGGGTGCAGTATCAAGCTGGAGCAGCAGAAGGGAGCCACAATGGTCACTGCACTCCTCAGCAGCAGAGCTGTGGCCTGGCAGGCCAAGCCTAAAGCTGGCTGGACCAAAGGGCACGTGCATCCCTCTCCTCCAGAGCCTAATTCCCAGGAGAGCTGACGAGGTGTCCAGCTGTCAGCTCACAGAGCTACTGCTTTCTGCTCAAGTGGGAAATGTCTCTGCTCTGACACAGAGGTCCAGGTCAGAGGGCTGACACGTGGCATTTCAAGAACACTTGGCATCTCTGAAGTGCTTTACAGCTCTTAACAGAGACCTTTTAACTGGCAGTGGCTCTGAGGCAGTCCTGCAGGAAGGCAGATTGCATTTTCCTTTCTCCTAATTCATCACAGAAATTAAACCACAGAGAAGATAAATATGGACAATATAATCTAGGTTGTTTTTTTTAAAGCACAACAGCAGAGAAATTTGTGAAACCTGTGCTGCTGTCAGGTTTTTTTAAGATGTTGAATCACTATGGATCCATCCTACTGCTCAAATCAATCCACTCTGTGCATTCAAATTGGCATTGCTCCTATAGGAGGCAGGGATTCCTGCAATTAACAGTGCTAATTATAAAGGCTATAGGGAGTACCAGATGAACTACCTTGGGAGGCAACAAAATTGCTTGGTTTTAATCATCTTATTTTTCTTTTCTCTCCCTTTGAGCACCTCTGGCGAAGGTGTGTGTAACATTAATAAAGGGGTGAGAAGCAACACATTCTTTTTCCTGCTGTACTTGGAAGAATATATATTTAAAGGCAGTTTCATGAAAGAAAATCCCTGGCCTTGAATGTACACAGTGTGTTGATCATGAAGGGGTGAACATCTCACGCGAGTTCCTATGAGAAAGGGGGCAGAGAGGAGAGCGTTACAGATTTCTTATTCAGCTGCTGGAGAAATTCCTTTCAAAAATCAAGCAGGTTTTCCTCATGCCCTTGTTCAAGGAACTGTGACAAAAATACACCGTTGCCAGGCATTCATTATCTAGTCACCTGTGGGCTCACTGCGAGCCACAGAGCAGAATAAATGGCTTTGTAACAAAATTGTCGTGACTGATGCTGGGGTGCAAATACCGGTAACACTGCCAGGTGAGCTCTTTCTCTCACAGAGGGAAAAACTGTATTAGGACCCTCCTGGTGAAAAGATTTTATCAGAAGGTCCTCTCCCTCATCTCCCCTCCTCAGTGCACTGGCCCACATGATGGAAGCTGCAAGCAGATCTGTTCCAGCAGTTCATGGTTTAGACACCGTGCTGCTGACCAGAGAAAAAAATCACACGTGAGTTAGTGGAAATGCATTTGGTTGAATTATTAATGGCAAATAACAGACTTTTCCAATTTAGCCCTATTTGCTGTTCATGTATCATTGATAAACCCATTGTGGTTTCTATGAAGTGATCCATGTCATGGGCACAAATCATAGCTTTGCTCTCCAATGTTCAGCTCTTTGCTATTGTTTCCATGTTTAAAACAAGGTGATAGAAAGCAATTAAGAATGTTTTCACCTATGAAAAAGTTACTTCAAAAGTAAACCACATACCAGCATGCAGACCAAGTCATGTGTAAAGTCAACAACAAGTCAAGCTGCATGTAAAGCAACTTTTCCATAAACATTATATAAATGTAAACATTTTACATGAACATGCATGAAAAACTAAGGTGTGAGAGAGTGATTCAATTGAAAAACAGGTTTGCCTTTAGTTGGTTTAAATGATGTAGCTGTACTAGCTATGAAAATTTCACTCTGCTTTTTCTTGGAAACTGTTCCTATTTCTAAACCCCACTGCCAACACTATTGTGCATGTCCTTCTATCAAAGTATTTTTTAAAAGGGTCAGAGGTGGCAGAGATTTTCATCAAGGTTCCTTTTAATCTGCCTTGAAATGCTTCTGCAGACAGCAAAGGACAGAATCCATCCTTCCTAACCAGCTGTCCACAGGGGAGGGCTGTGCAGAGCTGCAGTCTCAATAGCTGGGACAATCTGCCTCTCTTGAGCACTTTAGTTGCTTGCACTGGGCAGCAGTTAAACATGCAAAGGTCAGAGGGACACTTTGTGGGGCAGGTGCCATCCTCTCATTGCTCATATGGTATTGTCAGCTTCTGAGCATAGGAGTGTTTGCACAAGGGAAAGTGTTCCCCTACTCTGGGGAACGTGCCACTCTGCATCCAAACATGCCAAGAACTAGCAGTAGGGCTGAGGCTCCTCCTCGACACTCATGTCAAAACACTGCAGGTAGAAAGAGCTGCTAAATCTGTTTATACAAATTCTCAATGATTGTGTTGTTTCCGTTGTATTGGTTGCAAAATGCGGAGGAGGGGAGCAGGTGTCTCACCCTGTTAATGAGCACTGTCTGGAAGCCAAGGGGAGTTCTCTCCTTACCTCAATCGCATTTTGTCTGGATCCATAACAAGCAAAGGGCATTTTTACCTCTGAAGAATATGGGTTTCCGAGATAGTGAGTAATTTTTGTCCAGCTAACTCTTATCTGAGTTAGAAAATACACAGAATACAAAGGCTACAGGAGTGGAAATAACTACTGGTTATTTATATCATAGCAGAAACTTGTAATCTCAGTGCTCTGAGGTGGGGAGCCCTGAGTTGTGCCTTCTGCACACTCACAAGAAAAGAGAGGGTGTACAGAAAGGCCAAGCTATCGCTGACTCCCATGGGTACCTCTGCACTGCAAAACATGACACGTGCCAAGGTAATGAGTGTGGTTCGGGAGGAGTGGGTGTTGAGAATCACAGGCAGTTCCCAAAGCGGTTCCTAAAAAACACCCTGAGTACTGTGGGGCTGCCTTGGCCTCTGGGAACAGGGCTTGGTTCAGGTTCCTTCACTGCTCCCACTGCTCCTCAGGTCCGCCCCATGTTGCTCCCAGTGTCCCCTGTCTTGGCTTGGTCCCCAGGCTGTGGGTCTGAACACAGGCAAGCAGTCAGTATGGCAAGCATGGGAATAAATCCATGGCTGCCCAGTCATCTACTTGCCTCTCCCTGTAACAGCAGCCGAACTCCCAACTGCAATCCCATGCTTGAGGCACCACACTCAAACCCACCCTGCTTGGTTTCACAGGCCAGTGGCTGTTAGATGGAAAGGCCAAAGTGCTTCCAGCAGCCTTAAACAGCACAAAGCAGAAGGAGAATCTGAGCCTACAAGTAGAGCAGCTGCGATTAATGAAATACTCCACGCAAAAACCTCTCCCTTTTTTTCTTAAAGTCTAATGGCACTTTGCACATGCAGCTGGCAGCTCACAAAAGCCCCTTGGTTCATCTCTTTAAAAAACAGTTCTCTGCTTCTTGTTCCACAAATCACTTGAATTGCTTGCAGAGAAATGCATTCTGTATGGAAAAAGGGATATTATGCTATCTATCCTATTTTGAGTCTGATCCTCCTGCATGCATAAAATTCAATGGGAGACACATCACTGACTGCAAACTGAGCAAAATGGAGCCTTTACGGCAGGTTTCTTGGAATGGCTTTTCTGTGTAACTACTCTCTATCCAGAGTAGTTACTCCTGTGCAGCTACACATGCAGACAGACTGGCACAGGCAGACAGTTGCACCCTACCAGTAATAATTATGTCAGAAGTGATGACAATAGCTTATATTTGAGCACGTCAGCTTGATTAACAGTATAGCAAAGAAATACGTGGAGTAAAACACAGTCACAACTCCTCCTGAACATCTGGGTATAGTGTGTTGGTTTGCATCTTAGTCTAGAGGAAATACAAAATCTTGCATCTTAAAGCCTTCTTGCATTGTCTGGGCAGGAAAGGGATGCTTTATGGAACGTGTTGTTCCTGTCATTTATCTTGCAAGGCAGGAAATTCCCTGTCTCACTGAAGAAACCTCAAGGTTGATGACAAAGAATGCTGTACTTTCTAGGTATCAAATTTTTCTGGAAAGAATGATGGAAACCTGTAAAGCAATTTCTGCATTGCTTTTTTAATCCTAACTTGCTGACTTGACTTCCCTATCCCCTCAAGAAACGAAACAGAAGAAAGTGTTGCAGTTCTCTAAAAACCTGAATCATGTTCTTCTAAATAATTACAGATTGGGTCAGAGGCAACAATGCTGCTCACCCTTGATTCTTCACTAGGGTGCCTGAAAAGAGGTAACTGGGGTCAAAGACAATAACCTTTGCCACATCCAGGATGCTTGAGACCCATTTTAAGAGACCTTAGGAGGTAACTCTGCCTCCAGGGCCACCTTGCAGAACACATGAGGACCACAGACTATGCCCCACTCCAAAATACTTGATAGCAGCATAATCAGAGTTAATGGGGCTTGGCAGAACACACTTAGTTTTATGAAGTTCCACACCAAAAATGACAGAAGCTACCATTACCCACTAAAGCTAAATTTAATTTTCCCCCGTGCTGCTCCAGAGCTAAGTGTTATCTTTCTCCTACAAAGATTCTTTGCATAAATAAAGCGAGAAAGGCAGCAGACCTTCACAAATTAGAGCCTTAGCCCTCCTCAGATTTCCATTCACTAATCAGATTCATACTAGTTTAAAAAGCATCAGATGTCCTTTCCCAAAATGAAGGAGAAATCTCATTGGCATCTTACTTTGGCTGAAAAATGGCAGGACTACAAAGGAGGACATCAGAGCTCCTAAATCTGTTTCAATCATTCCAGGAAGCCTGTGTCTGAGGTGGAAGCACAGCTGCTCCACTTCTTTGTTGTGTCACTTTGACAGAACTAAAATTGATTTCTTTAGAAATACAAACAAAAAATCCCATACAAAACTTGGAGGTCATCCATACAGTTAGAGATGAAAACCACATCAAATAGGCTTGAAGTATTATTTGATAAGTACTAATACTGAGCCCTGAAACCTTTGAAAGTTTTCAAGTCCTCCTTGGCGCTGCTAGGTAAATGCTGGCAACATCAATTATATTTACATCTAGAAGACATTTGGAAATTTCATTGAAAATATCTTGGACTCTGCACCCTTGACTACATCAACATCTTGCTAGGAGCCTGACAGAAGAGGCTTTTCATGGGACAGATGCAGAACTCTGGGCACACAAGGTTTTTAAAAAAAATTTCAAAATGCATTTCTGTTCCATTTTAAGAAAAAATTGTTCTAGGGAAACAAAAAGAGTAACATTTTCTAGAAGTTGAAGCCTTTTCTTTTGGGCCATTCTTATCTATACGACACACTGAGGATCAGACTTTCTCCTGCTGGAAACTGGCTAAGTTCAGAGCATATTGAAGGGTGGATCTTGAGAATCATGATGTGTTCAGGAGAAATAACACAAGCAGCACAGCTGCACTGTTGATTCCAGGTTTATAAACACAGGTTCTCAGCCAGTGTATATGGACTTGAATTCCTCCAGCAGCTAGAAATATCTCAGAATCAGCCCTGAAATGCTGCCCATGCCCACTGTCCTTAAATCAAGGTGAAAAGACATAAGATTCAGAACTTAACATAAGATTTAATTGTTTTTAAACTAGTCATTTTGCATCATGCTGCTTTTCTGCCTTCTTAGTCTACAATCAGATAAAAAGACTTCTCTCATCCCAAAGCCTTTTCCTATCTCCAGCTTGCTCCCTTTAAAATTACCCAGCAGCGATACTGCCTCAGACATAGGAGATGGGAAACCAGTCTATACAGTCTATTTGGATTACCATAATGCCCTAGGAGAGCTGACAGAAAAAGGTATGTGGCTATCACCCATTCAAACAGCCTAAATACACACTCTTCTGAAGCAGCAACTTCATTTATAAACTATAAAATTGTTGTTCAGTGCTTTTTAGAGGTTATCTAAAAAAAGAAGTAACGTCTAATTTCCAGGCAATAGTGAGACTGCAGCTTCTGTTCTGACAACCATATAATTTAGCAGAAAATTCCACAAAAACCAGCAAATACTTAAAATTTCTTAAGCAAACCAAAGTGAAGAGCAGGCTGATCAAAATCCATTTACCTGTTAAACCAGTCATCTGTATAGCGGGGGTAGGGGTAGGGATCATTACTGCTGAAGTCGTAGCTGGCTTTGGCATTCTGCAAAACAAAGAAGTTCAGTAAGTCAGCAGAAACACAGACATGCAGGGCAAAGTGAAGCACAAATTGAAGGGGGAGCTTGGAATCCTTAACGAACTTCGTCCTCTTCATTCTGCATGATACATCTGGATGCAAACTGGTCCCTATGGTGCTGTGCCATTCCCCACACCAGCAAGCCTGGCGAAAGATGCCTTCTGGAGTGCAAAGCCTGAGGGAACTGGGATTGTTTAGCTTGGAGAAGAGAAGGCTGAAAGGAGACCTCATTGCTCTCTACAACTACCTAAAAGAAGGTTGCAGCGAGGCTGGTGTTGAGCTCTTCTTCCAAGTAACTAATGACAGGATGAGAGGTCATGGCCTCGAGTTGTACCAGGGGAGGTTTAGATTGGACATTAGGAAGAAGTCCTTTACCGAAAGAGTGGTCAGGCGCTGGACCAGGCTGCCCAGGGAGGTGGTGGTGTCACCATCCCTGAAGGTGTTCAAAAAATGAGTAGATGTGGCACTTAGAGACATGGTCTAGGGGTCAGGGAGACAAGGGTTGGACTAGATGATCCTAGAGATCTTTTCCAACCTAAATGATTCTGTGATTCTATTTTCAACCAGTGTGGCTAATTGTGAGGTGGCGTGAGAGCTCAGGTTACTACTGAGGGACTGTTCACCAACATTTACATCAGTTTTTTGGTGTTATGTTACTTGGTGTGGCAGGACAAAGGTTAAATCCTGTTTTCCAAACAGTGGTGGAAGTGACCAGACACTTGGGTCTTCCCTTATAGAGTTAATTTTTTTAAACTCATTTGTGGTACTACAATAAACAGTCAGATTCCTAAAAGCATTTAAATGCCCAAGAATATAAAGTTCTCAAAATTCAAATGTGAAAACTGCATTACTGGTCAGCACATGTGCCTGAAAATTCCTTTGCATGTTTTCTTGGTCCTTTAGTTGTCTGAACAGCTTCACAAGTGTGGCTTTCAGATGCTTTTGAAAATGTCATCCCAAGTCTCTGCTTTTCATATGAATCTAAATCATTTCTGATTTTGCCCTATCAGCAGAATTAAGGACACTCAGCAACTTTTTGATGCTATATGGGAGAAGCAAATGGAAAGTTTCAGAAAGTCAAGTGCCATCTTCTTTCTTCTCTCTTAATGAAAAAATAAATAAAGGGTGACTGAAAATTAAGCTTTTCAAAAAATATTTAGAAGCTTCCTCTCAAGCGTATGTTCACAGAGTTTATATTTTAATAAACCCCATACTCAAGGAACAGAATTATGTTAATTCTTAATTAATGTGTACTTGTATTCTTTTTAAGATTTGGCTGAGCATGCTATTGAAGATAATTTGAGACTCATGTATGAATAGCTTTGCTCCTAAAAACATTCCCCTTCAGCAGATTCTCAGTTCCAGGGGTACAGGAATAGACAGTCCACTGGTAGCACCAAAGTCTTTGGGTTTTGGATTCAAACCCTCTAATTCCCCAAAACTTGTGCCAGAATGAAAAGAGGACAACATTGTTCCTGATCCTTGGAGAGTAAAACTAAGTATCTTTCAAGTTACAGCACAGTGATTTTTTGGGGTGATCATATCAGAAAGCCTGGTTGCTTATATTCATCATGGACAACAAATATTTTGCAGCATTTGAACAGAGCAGAGGTTTGCAGAATGCCCATGATGCAGCTTGATGCTGTTCTCCAGCTCAGACACAGCTGAATCCCCCTGTGAGCATCCTCATTGATCACAGAATCATTATGGTTGGAAAGGACCTCTAGGATCATCAAGTCCAACCTCTCTCTGCACCTATGAACTAATGCCCTGATTTTCAGCCCGAAGATGCCTTCCAATGATGCCAGCTCTAGCCACAAATTCTCAGTGCTTCTAAGTCTCTGTGCCCAGGTGCATGTTTAATTTACTTCTTTTAATTACCACAACTGCTTATACAGCACTTTGAATGGCACAGATTTGTATGAGCTAAGAGTAAACAGAACATGACTTTTCAGCCAGAGAAAAGAGAATTTGACAGTGGTCTATAAATCGTGAATAGCACAGAGAAGGTGGACAGGGGGTTGTTATTTACTACTTCTCATAATACAAGAACTAGTGGGAATCCACAGAAATTACCAGAGGGAGGATTTAGAAGAAGCAGAAAACAAGAAGTACTCTTCCACAGAACATGTAATGAGTTACAAATGAGTTCATTGCCCTCCAGCAATACAGAGGTCAAAAGCCTGAATTAAATAAAAAAGTGGTCAGATAAATTAATGGACATTGAATCTCGAAGGTATATTAGATATTGTGCTTTCTCCTTCTCCAACAGCCCATAAAGCAGTGAATGCTAGAAGCTGGGAGGCCATAAGCAGGTAGATGTCACACAGTCTCTGAGTTGGTGACCACCCTGCTCCCCAAGCATCCGCTACTGGCTGCTGTTGGAGGCAGGACCTGAGCTAGAAGACTTTGGGCCCCACACAGCGTGTGCCTGGCAAAAGCCACGTGGCACAGACATCCCATCTTAATGCAACAGAGGAAGTTTGGACTCTGCAGTGTCCAGGGGAGCTGTGACAAGGGTTTGTGGAGGCAACCAGATTTCATCCAAGAAATAAGCTTGTCACTTGATTCAGTCCTGTTCTTCATTAATGAATGCAGTATCTACTTCTAACAGGACAAGCTGGAGAACCACATCCTATGGTAAAGTCAAATCAGAAACGATGACTCTCTCTTGAGTAATTTAATTAGCAGATAAAACCTAGTCTGTCACTCACAGAGTCTAGCTTGGCAACCTTTGGAGAGAAATGCCTTTCAGTCACAAATTAAAGAAAGTTTCTCACACTACTGCCTTGGACTAGACACGACCTCGAAACTGTGCAGACTGCCAACAACCAAGGTTAGCTCCAGTGATCGTCTCTTTAAGGTAGGAGTGGTCTAACTCAGTACTAAATGCAGTTCTTATTCAGTCAGACTTCTATTTTCACTCTAAAAATATTGTACAGGTGAGAATTTAAATTCAGTCATGGGTCAGCTGTGTTTTTTCCCTCCATCTGGAAAAAATGCTGTCCTACTTACTTACATAGACCCTAAGCTCCAAGGGGGTCTGGTGAGGCTGATTTTTCAGGACAGAAGACATGCAAGCACCTCATGGTAGCTATCAACTGCTCCTGACTGCTCCTGACTCTAGAATTTCCTTGTACAAAGAATCATGGATGGAAAAGCCCTTCTAGCTGTGCAGATGTACCAGGGTAGTGACAGACAGGGGGTTCCCATCAGGAATGATTCAGGCACCCTAGAGCAGACTGCAGATCTGCTGCATGACCCATGTAACCAAATGCCAGCTTATGGAAAGGTTGCTTTAGGCAGGCTATAAACAAAGTTGTGCAACACTCTTCCACATCCTGTAGCTTTTACTCACTTGATTTTGGATCACTGCACTCAAAGGAAAAAGATATTTAATGTAGCAAGAACCATCCAAAGAGTGCAAAATTAAGAAGATTTCTTGGAAAGAAAACAGCTGCTGACTGCACAATTTATCTTCATTAGGGTCTTTGAGAAAAGGCAGCGAGTTTCAGCTTCACGACGGCACATTCCGCCCACACCATGGGAGCAGTGGAACGGGTAATGAAACAGCAGAGACAAGTACAAATGGACTCCTTCAAGTTCCTAATTTAAAGATCAAATCCCCAAATATCTAAGCTTTAGCCTTATTTTTTTATTTTTTTTTTAAAGTATAAACCAATGACAAATTAAATCACTTTCACTGGACCAAAAGGGGAAACGCTTCAGTGGATAGCTAAAATATTCCACCTTGTGTTTTGGGAAGTGAATATTAAAACCTGTGCTCTGCCATTCTCCTCCACAGGCTGGACTCCCCAGCAGGTAGCAAGAGGGAATTTATTGCTAACATGGTGATTTAATGAGGGTAGGAACCTGGGAGGTGGCAACCAAAACCAGTGCAAATGAGAATCCACAACAGCATGCTGAAATGAAAACATTTTGCTTTTCAATTCATGTGATTCAGTTTCTAGTTTTAATGCCAAACTAGTCTACTGGAAGTTATTTCTCTTAGACTTGAAGCATCTAATATTTGGTTTTCAACATCTAAGGTATTTGCCTGGTCTTTTTCTCCAGGGAGTGACCCAAGCCACCAATCTTAGGCACTGATTGTGGTCTAGCCTTAAGACCAGTCACTTAAGTCTAGTGTTAGATTGAGTCCTATCCCTCCTATTCTTTATCAAAACCAGTTCATTGTTGCAAAGTTATTTGAATTTGGTGTTTCCCAAGTCACCATCCATACATAATTACTTACAAATAATGTCTGTTAAATAATAAAAATGCTAAGTACAGAGAGGAATAGTATTATGTTTTAAGGCATATCTCTATTTTTGCTTTCTAGCCTCTACCCTAAATAAGTTGCTAAGAGAATAGTACTGGATCAGGTTATGAGATTCTTTCAATCATTTATTAAGTAATGGCTTGCAAACCACAACACCAATAGATTACTTTTGCCTGTGTATAAAATTTCATTTCCCTTAAAAATAAGCTTAGAGTGGCATTTTCCAAAGAATTGCCCTGCACTTTTAAAAATACACGCAGTAAAATCTTGTGTAAAACATTCATTATGTAAAGCATAGCAATAACAATAAATCAGTTGTCCCACGTGTTACTCAGATCTGTAATAAAATTATGTACCTTGAATAATGGAGCAAGCCTCTGAAGCATAATTCATATAAACTTCTTTTCTGCATAACTCAAGAAATGTGCCTATGCTCACATGCTAGTCCAGGAGACAAACCATTAAAGACTCATGTCCCAGTGGTCACAGTCTGATTCTATCCATGACGTTAAAGCACCAGTGAATTTAGCCCTGAGATTTGTATCTTTTGAAAGATGAGAAACATTTTTAACACAGGTGGCATCTGGTCTTACCTTCTTCAGGCAACTGCAAATCCTTAGAGATCTGAAGCAGAAAGATACCTTTTGCTTGTTTGATTTCTTTACTGATCCAAAAAGCGAGCAAACCCCTGGGCTCAAATTACAACATACAACATCTCACAGAAACTGTACAAAAATAACACCAAATGTTGTGTGGTGGGAAAATGAAATCCAGTTTTGTACACAAAAGCTTAAGAAAATGGAATATGCTCACCAGGAGGTGAAAAAGGAGGCAACATGGTATTTTGCCTAGGAGAGGTGCTATAAGGCTTAAAGGTTATTAATTGAAAACAGAGGCACTGTTGCTAAGTCAGTAGTTATACAGTAAACCCTCTCCTCTCAGCCATGGGAAGCAGGCTGTTCTTTTTTGTCCTGGGTTGTGGGGTTTTTAAAACAGAAACAGAAACCCCTGCAACTTCTTAAACAGCTCTGCCTCTACATGAACTAATTTACATGTCCTATATCACTGTCCAGCAAATTCAGAGCTGCATTCAAGACCTTGACAACGCCTACAATATATCCACAAAGTAATGGGCTGTGTTCAAAAATATTGACTTTAAATAGCAAATTCACTGCCAGTGAATACTGTTATCTCCCTCCAGAAAAATAAAATAAGCCCTTTTTCCCAGTTCTTACAGGTACATCATAAAAGTAAAAATACTGAGCCTGACACCACCAGCCAGATCTTGAATAACGAATGAGACAGCAGTAAGCCTTTCTGTCATCCTCCTTTTCAGAAGTCACCAAATAATACATCAGAGCATCATTTGAAATGGATGGAGTAGAGAAGTGTGCTGGGTCCTGAGTAACACCTGAGGTGCCCATAAGCCCTCCTGGTATTTTCAGTTTCATGTATTCATTAGGGGCTCTGCTTGGCCACAGAACGAGCAAGTACAGAGCACACGGCAATAGTAATTTCATTTTTAGTTATCACTGGAAAAGCTCTTACTTCCATTTCATCAACACTCATCAAGAATCTGGGATTAGGTAAAAAAACCAACTAGCAGAATTACAGCCAAAAGAGGTAGATTGACTACAAACAGCAGCTTAATTTAAAACAGTCAAAAGAGTTGAGATAAAAAGCAGTTACAATCCTAACAATCCAGTTGTTAGAGTTTATAGGAAGACATGCCAGCTGTCCCACCTCTAATATAACTTCTTACTTTACAAAGCTGAAACTTTTTCACTGCTTAGGTATAAAAATAAACAAACAAAAAATGCAGTTGAAAAAACCATGGAGTGAATGTTTATATTCATTAAGGTAGCATTATTTTGACAGTAATGAAGAAAAATAGCTTCACTGAGATCATCTTACATTGTGGGGTTTTTTTCTGCATTAACCAGACTTCATTTACCAAGTAAGTGCTGATATCGCTTGGCACTACAATGTCACACAATGTTCTTTTTTTCCCCCACTAATTTCCTTCCTACTTTACCCTGCAGACAAAATCAGAAAATCCCCAGGAGTTTCATGGCTGGCTGGTGCTTTTCAGCATGGGAGCATCTTCAAAAAGAAAGGCTGCAGCTAAACAAACTCTTTATTTCACATGGGGATAAAGCACCCAGGCAGCACACACAGAGATCTAAGCACAGACCTTTTAAAGCTTCAAAGAACAGTAAAAATTATCAATTCCATTCTTGGGTACCAAGAGGGTTGAATGTTTTCCCAGTAAGTCAAATGAAAGTCCCAATGCATCCAGGTAAATGCCACATGACTCTCTGCAGCTCTTTGCTCATGGTTGGCTCAGAGGTACAATAGGACAAAAAAAAAAAGAGAATCACGAAGACTTAGAGAAAATTTAGGCTGTGTAGAATTTTTAAGTGAAGAATTATTTTTTTTTCCCCTAACAAAGTTTTTAAAATAAAACTCCCTTTTTGAAATACCCTTTGTCTCCCCTGCATCTTCACCTGACATAGGAAAAAGTGCAAGAAATCGAGGCAGACATGAGGCTTTATTAAAAAGCAAGCAGCCAAATGAACTTCTGCTTATAATAAAGAGGTTGCTTCACAATTCACCTCTTGGCATTCTTAGCCTGCTCCATGATTCAGGTTGATGGGGAAGAAACTTGAAGCACATCCCCAGTAGTTAATTACTTCAAGCCAGAGCTCTGAAGGCAAAAGGAAGTTAACCTACAAAAAATGAAACCTATTTCTGCTCAGCCAAACATTCCTGAATTTCCAGAGGGTGTGTACACAAACCTTTAAGCTATACCTATAACATACTGAATGGGTACTGAATGTTCATAGGAAAGCATATTACTAAAACAATTAAATTAGGAAAATAAAAATAAATTAAGAAACTAGTTAGTGTTAAAGATTTTCAGGGCAAGTAGTAAATTTAAAGCTTTAAAGTTTTAGACTATGGAATGAACTCCTTAATTTCTTTAATCTGGGGGGGCAAGGGAGTGGAGGAGAAAAACTGGCATCTGAGTGGCTGGATATATATGGGACATTGGATTATTTTATCATAATAGCAAATATAATTGTGCAATGACTTTTATTGAAAAATACTGTGAACGCACATTTCATCTAGCCTTAGTGATCCATTTTATTAAAAATCTGGCCCATGTTGCCTTTCCAATATATGGATTTTTCCTCCCTTAAGGTACTTCGATTATGTATTAGTGTGACCTACTGAAGTTAGGGAAGTAATAGAGGTATAAAGCTGGCAGCAGAGAAATGAGGTTCAGGTCCATCATTCTCAGTTATTTTCCTGCATGAAATAACTGACAAGTTTGTAAGTACATCAAATATGTGTTGGGTGCAGAGCTGCAGTCAAGGTTGTGTTTGCAGTGTTTTGATGGCAGCTGGCACTTACAGCCTCTTGGAGGGATGGGCTGGAAGAAAAGGGGAGCTAAGCCCTCTTGCTCCTGTCAAGGAGCTCGATTCAAAGTCTACCAAAATCTGCCACAGGCTCTCCCACCAAACACAGAGGGCAAGATCCAGATCACACCCAGCATAAAGGTCTTTTAAGCGGCACGTGGTGGATAAGGGACAATTTTTTCCAGCAGTGTAACAAAAGCTGTAGCTCAGAGCTTGCAGTATATTCGAGTAGCAGTCATCTGGCATGACCTGGTCAGGGTGAAGAGCAGCCTCTCGTGCTGGGAGAGCAAACGCTTCCCTGCTGCTGTGTGTAGCTAGCAGGTGTCAGCACACACATCACTCGCCGTGACCACAAACGCATCACAGCCAGAGTCCTCAAAAACCGGTCTGTAATCAGCAACACCACAGCAACGTGCAGAAATACTGGACATGTGGGATAATGACACTCCTAAAGCAAACCTGACAGGATATTAAGGATGATCACTTTAACAGGTTACACCAATCTATTGTTACAAAACAGGCAAACTGCGGCTTTGCGAAAGGGAAATTAAAATGGCTTAGATGGTTTGGGGACTTCGCTCCAACAGGCAGAGCTGGTCCATGGTGGTCATGGAGAGGGGAGGACAGGGAGAGTTATTCTGGTGATACAGATGAACTGAAAGTAAGAACGGATGAGACAGAAAAGTGGTTGGGTATTTTTCTTCTTCAAAAAGGTTTCTCAGTTGACAAGAGAAGAAACTGCTCAATCGGTGTTTCACTTAAATTGCATGAATATGGGGGAAGATGAACGGACACCTAAAAGTGATGTTGTAGATGAATCAGAAGGAGGTGAAAATTTCAGAGACTCAAAAACCATAATGCAAACTATTATCCACATTTCTTTCATAATAAAAAAGCAAATACAGGTTGATTTACATGTCTTATAGTTAAATGGCCTTGAAGATCTATTCTGTTTTATTTCAGTTGCATGCTGACCTCATTAACATAGTTTGAGAGCATCTCAGGGGAGTATTAATAATGTGACTAATATCCATCAAGAAATGCTGGGTTCTCAGGAATTTTAATGGACCAATTTATATTCTTTTGCATTAATTAAAAAGTTTGTGCTGTTTATTCCATGTGGAATCAGCAAAACCAATGAAGTGCTAAATCCAAAATTTTAGGGAGGGAAGGTGAGATCTTCAGAACAGACATTCTCATGTAAATCCACACACGCTGCATTTTGCAAGTGCTTCTGCTTTTAAGTAGTGCATGATCGTTCCAGGTTCTTCTCTTAAAGATTAGTATATTTGATCATAGCTGATGTTTTCACAGTAATGAGATTTACACAGGATGTGTCAATTTAAGAAGTGTCCTAGACATCATTAGGTGACTAAAAGAAGGACTCACAATTACATCAGTCAGACACGGTATTGCTGTTGACTAATCCTGCAACTGAGTTAAGTGCCACTGAATTAAAGTGATTTAGTTTCTTGCAAGAAGTGACCCTAAAAAACCATGTCCTATCATTGAAATTATGAAGTCCTTGAGCACAACACAGCCTCTGTGCTCTCCTTTGTGCATATTCAAAGAGAGATTGATCTTCTTTAATAAAATCCAGACCACAACCTGCCTGTAGAACATTTCCAATGATCTCCAATCTACATCAAAGCTTATGAGTAAGGACAGCACAGGGAATGTGTGACTGGGCTACCATATCCATTTAACTTTCACCAAACAACAGCTACACAGCACTGGAAGTGGCCAAAGTTTCACCAGATACAAGCTTCTGTTCTACAGTAAAATATTTTATCCTGGGCAGTCATGTCTCCACAGCTCCTGGTATCGTTTGCTCAGTTGAAGCTAGTAAGCCTATGCCTCTTACTGTGATGATTAAAAACCAGGAATACATAGTAGAACAAATATTACAAACCTGTTATATATATGATCTGGCAAAATTCTGAGTGCTCTGAACTTAATGGAAAACTACCAGTGACTTCAATGAGGCCAATATTCTATTAGATGTCGTGCACTGCTATTCTGTTCCCTTGTAAGAGGAGTTCATTATGCTTATGGCTTCTGTTGGGAATGCAACAGAAATGAAGAACATTATATTTAAACCAAAGCATTCTGAAATAGGGCAGGCATTTAAAAATATCTTAACCACCTACGTAGCTACTAAGAAATAAAATATTAATATGGAGAACATAAATGCATACAATAATGCACAGCAAACAACTATGTCAAGGTGAAGTGCCAGAACAGAAAAAAATGAATTCATTTCAAATGAATCAAATTAATTTACAGTCAAGGAGAGGTGTTTAAAGTACTGGAGATCATCTGCACCTTTAACTACTACATTTAGGCTATTATGATTTTACAGAAGAAAGCGGACTCCTTGTGCCTCCCTGCTCTCCTCTTCCACAGGTCTGGCTTATCCAAAGGGCTTGGCCAAAACTCTTCTTTTAAAATTAGTTGCATGTCCGCCAGTTTGCAGCAGGTTTGAGACTTTCTTTGCCAAAATTATCACTGGGCCTGTAAGCCTCTCCCTAAGACCTGTCAGATTTTGATGAAGCTTTGTGAGGGACTAGTGTTCCCCATATGCACCATCTAATTCAGACTTCCCTGGTGATACCTTGGTAGCCAAAATGTAACCACAGCATGAATTTTAATTAAGTTCCATTTCAATGCTGATGGATATTCAGGGATTTCAACACTGGTTTGTATCTTAAACAGTATGAGCAGTTAAAATAACTGAAAAAAATAAACTGAAAAATAGGAAATGTAAAAATGGAAAAGGTAAAAAATGGAAAAAAAAATCTTCAAAAATGTTTATGCCTTTTTCAACTAAAAATGTGGTATTTTCACTTTGGGGAAACAGATGCCCCTAATTTCATTTTGTTGAACTTGGTTTTAAAATTACATGGTGTGCACTGGCTCCTGGGGACCATGTCCTCCCAAGTGGACCATGCACAAGAGTGGGATTTTGTTGCTGCTGTTTTAATTCAGCATGTTCTAGAAGTCAAGTATTTAAAATGAGGTTGAATTGATGCAAAATAAAAATATTTCACTTTTATTTTCCTGTGGACACTTTGATTTTATAAAACACTCATGTTTACCAGCAAAAATATTGGTCTAATGGAAGATTTCTTGCCAGTTCCAAAAGCTAATTGGTCTGCAGAAAGGGAGGTTAAAAAAACCCAACCCAAACAAAGCAATGCCAGGCCCCTCCATGGCAAACAGTGCAGACTAACATCTTTCCTCTACTTTTCTTGTCCAAATAAAATATTTCCTAAATCGTACTTAGAGAAACCCTGGAGAGAGGCACAAGCCAATTTCAAAAGCACCAGCCAGAACTGATGCAGAAATGTCCTTATCTGCTCTCTTCCACCACTCTGTGTTTCTCATTTCAACGATCTTAATTTACTTTCCACGGATGATGCCTTAAGTGAAAATTAATACCACTGCTTAATGATTAAAGTGATTAACCACCTTGCACTTTCTCAGTGTGCAGCTGATTAATTAAGTCCATTGATTATAGAGAAAAATAAATGCTGCAGACAACGCGTGGTTTTTAGCTTGCAAAGCAACATGTTCGGCACCACCTCACATTGTGTGCACACCGGGCATTTAACTTCAAGATTACCCCTTTCAGGTGGTTCTAATACGGAATAAAGCTGGAAGTTTTTTGCAGCATTCATTGCTCTGAAAAGAATCTCAGGTAAATACAACACGTTCGTATCTTTCTGATTGCAATGGAATTACACTTTGAGGATATTTTATAGCCAGTATAAATCAGTGGATCCCCCTGAGGAGGCCAACATCAGTGGAGTGAGGGCAGAGCTGTACAGAGGGTGCTAAGCACCAAGCCCCAGAACTTGCCAAGCATTCAGGGTCCAGATCTCTCAGAATGGGCTTTAGCAAAGCAGTTAGCATAACATCTCTCAGGGTGAGAAAACCAGTTTTCAGCTGCACACACAGCTCTGCATGGGACACAAATCATCTCTCCTTCATGAGCTGCAGCCTCCTTTGCAGGAAAAGCCTCTTTCTACACCCTCTGGTCATATGGAAAAATCCAGAAGAGAGAGAGTCTTCAAATTCTTTTTGCTGTTCCATCTTTTTAATCGAGTTGAAAGCTCGAAGGCTGTGATAACATCTATGATTACAAAACATTTTTATCTTTCAAGTAAGAAGATACTGACATTTCCTTCACATAGCACCATGGCTTCTCTCTCCTGTTAGCAGTGCTCATGTTACATAGCTACAAGGCAAAGAAGAGGAACTGTACATCATCTTATTTAGACTTTGGTACCCTACCACCATTTTACATGTACCTGCAGAACCAGTTACTGTTGGGAGCAGGGAAGGGAAGGACTGTTTGCTGGACTCTTATTATGTTTTCCAAGATGTGAAGCATTTTCTGTATGTGACAAACCCAGGACACCCTTCCAAGTACACAGAGAAGCTTATTTGCCTGGCTAATCTTATCAGAGAAGGCATCATCTCTTTTTCAGCCTTTCATATGTTCAGAGAAAAAAAACAGATTGCACAGAACAGAGAAAGGAGCCTAGAAGCTAATCCTGCACAGAGTAACAGAAATAAAAAAGCCAAGTCTGAAACACAGAACTTTGTTCTCCCCTAGTAAATCTAATTTATGCTGGTGAACCTTTATTGTCTTGCGTGTCCTGAATGATCATCTTCCAAATGCTAAAACCAGCCCTCTAGCCACCAGAAGCCACCTGAGCAGCATAAACAGCCCAACAGAAGGCCACCAGTTTTGGTTGCTAAGGCATCAGTCAGCCTGGCATTTAAACACTTGATCCATCCTTCTATCCTGGCAAAAGAGAGGTTTCATTTTGTCTCAGTCCCTCCTTGATGAAATTTCTGCCACAATCTGCTTTAACAGCATCCATCAAACAGTGTGCTTACTGAATTTGCAGTGTTAGTAGAAGGATGTATTGCAAATTTATCCCAGGCTTTGGCTGATAATTTTTAATCGTTATGACAGTGTTTATTTTAGAAAGCCTATTAGCAAAAAACCCAACCCCAAAGCCACACCAAAAAAACTCAAATGAAACCAACCAACCCCAAATCCAATTAGTGATGTGCTGAAAAGTCTGAAATAATTTACTGTTTTTTACTTTTTGATAACGTGCTATTTCATTCAACACTGCAATTAAATATAGACACTAGCAACAATGGCCAGCATGCAGTTTGCCCATAAAATATCCTTGATGTATTAACAGTAAAGTTTTATTGAAATTAAGTGCCTAGTGCATGTGCTCAATAAACCTCTGAAAAGCAGTAGGAAATGGCAGTGTCACTGTCTCAGGCTCTCTTGAAAATCATGCTGTAGGAATCTCATAAAACTAACTGAAATCACTGGCTGACACCAGGCAAGTATGAACCTGACTCTGCTATGGTTTGGCTTTCTGCTCCCTGTGGATCCCCTGGGCTGATATTAATGACAGAGCAGAGACAATGGGAATCTTTCAAGGTCTTCAGAGGGTTTCCAACCAATTTCAGGCTTGGAAGGGTAAGGCTTTTCTTGCCACCAGTTAAATGTGAACTCTATTTGACTTGGGCAATTACATCAGCTGGGATTTCTGTGGAAAGATCATCAGGGGCAAAGCAGCATGGTTCAGCAGAAGTCAATAGAGCTTTGTCAACTGAGAAAACCCCACAATTAGGCCTCAGTGATTTTAGTGGAGATACTGATGATTTATACTGGTAAAGCACTCTGAGATCAGGCTCACAGCCTCCAGAATAATTTGCTAATCCTTTTGGTAGCATGAGGGGAGGCCAAGGCATACTCAGAAATCCATACTAATGAAGGAAAAACAGACTTTCTAGAAGAAGATGCTTTATGCTGTTGCTAAGCTTCACTGCACATATTGCAGTGTATAATTTATTGCCTCTACTATTTCTTCTTTCATGGCTGTAAAGTTTATTCAATGATGTTTTTGTTCCTCTAGCAAACAATGGAAATAACAGCTCCTAACACAAAGAGATGTGATAATTGTTCCAAAACTGTGCTTCCATTTGCCTCTTATCAAGGTGGGGGGAGCTGTTGTCATATTAGCTGGTGACAAGTTACCAAAAGTAGTGAGAGAGAGACTGCTTTGTGTTTGGAGATGTTGCCAAAGTGGGAAGAGAAGACAGGTAAGACCACCTGCTGTTCACAGTTGAGTAAGAAATGGTAGATGACAGAAAATTTCAGTTAACCTCAGGGTAACTCCAGAAAGTCTTCCCTCATCCCTTACATAGGTCCCTTTTTTGCTCAGCAGATCCCTTCCTGTGTACAGCCTGAGCAACAGCTGGTAAGGACCTTGGAAGACAGAACATAAGGTTGTACCTTAAAGACACATGTCATAGACAAGACAGCAAGTCAGGGGAAGGAGAGCAATGAAGCACTGCTAGCAGGACTGCACCTTCATCTGTGCACATTACATCTGTGTAATTCATAGAATCATGGAAACATTAAGGTTGGAAAACGCCTCTAGGATAAGCAAGTTCAACCTTCATATCCCACACATTTCAAAATATTTTTTCTTATCTGAGTATGTTACTATCTATTGCTATTACTAAGAACTGCTGCATGATTCTTATTTTACCTGCACCACTACCTATTCATATAGTCACCTCTGCTTTTCCTACGGTAAATGTCCTGTTCTCTTTCAGCTTCAGGCAGGGGTCAGACAAGGAAACTAGTAAATTTTTACTCCTGACTGGAGTCTCTTGGTGGGATCCTGATTTTCCTCACTACTGCTAATCAGGGACAAACCTACTTAGATGAGATGATCAGCTCCCTGCTGCTGTAAATGGGATAATGCAGCTACACTGACCTTCACCAGCAAACACTGGCCAAGTATAAAAGTACTGCAATACAAACTGATACGAGACAGACATCAGCTTATATTTTTGTTCATGGCACAAAAAAAAGTCCATTTCCTCTCTTGTTTCTTCTTTAGAACAATGTACACCCCCATAGCTGATGTTCTCCTCTTCTCTTTTATTAGACATATCTAATATGCAGCCCTAGCTACTTCACGTTTCTTTCTAATTCAGATGCTGTATCTTGGAGAAGTCAGTCCTGAAAATTGCTGGCTTTGTATGTATAGTATGAGTTGAAAGAAAACCATGGAGTACATTAGGCTTCAGCTTTTTAATTATCAGTTCATAATGAAGGGTTCTCTTTGTGGGGAAAAAAATAATTTCCTGAAGGCTGAACCTCTGCAGGGTTTCCAAGGCTTGGAAGAAAGTATCGACCGTTTAACAATGAGTCTCTCTGCATTCATGGTGTAGAATGGAAAATTCCAGCTTTGCCATAACCCCCTGATCCCAGAAAAACAAGTAGCTCTACTGCAGCAAGCTGGGAGGGGGTGCTGGGAGAGCAGTCCATCCAGACCATGAGCATGCACATTCCTTTCCATGTATGTAAAGTGCCTTAGAAGGAGAAATGGATGATTCAAGCAGTAAAGCTCAGAAACTGCAAAGAAAAATATGGATAGAAGTGCACTCCATATGATAGGTCAACCTTCAGCAATTTTTAGGAGAAAATAAAAACTGTCTTTTCTTCAGAATGGTCTTTCTCTTCCCTGACCCTCCATTTTGTTTAAGTGCTAACCCCCATTAAGCTATTCAGGCAAGAAATCCAGCCGGTCAAAAACATAAAAGCCAAATTAAACCGAGGAACCAACGCCAAGTTTTTAGACTTGAAAATGCTCAAGTGCCAAAACCATCACCTTTGAGAGACTTTCTAATCGCTCCAAATTTTCCAAGCAAGATGTACACACATTGCCAGGGTACAGAGGCATTTACACACTTGAGAAACATCAGCTGTAGGCTTTTCATTTCCAAAAACCAAAGAACATAACTTAAGAGAAAGCTGCCTCAAAGTGCAAATGTCCTGAAACACCAAACGTGGTGAAATTGTGCAAAGGTGGCTGCAATTGCTGTGCCAGCCCAAAGCACGTGCCTGATTCCTTAAGAGACTTGTTTCATGGCATTTTTATGACTAAACTGATCTTTCCTTCAGCTGGATTTAAGTCCTTGTCTTTAGTTCATGCCCAAATTACTACCTATGGGGAAAAAAGGCCCCCGTGACCTCTGAGACACAGTAGATGCTGTCAGAGCAGGATCTCCCAGGACTCAAGGAGGCCTGTGCAGCCTTGAAGCAGGAGGAGAGGCAAAGTGCAGGTGAACCAAGCCCTGCAACCACTGTGCTGAACTTGGGTGAGGGAGGAGATGGCAGCTTTTAGCAGCAGGAGCAGGAGTGAAGCTTGTCCTTCAGCCAGCCACCTCTCAGACAGCAACTGCAGCCAGCTCTGCATGAGGAGGTGCCAGCAACTCTTACTGGCTACCCAATTTACCCTTTTCCTGGTTACCCTGCATATAATGTGCTAATTTCTCAGCACGTTTCCTTGCTGTGTCCTCTGGCATATTCAGTATATATTCAACTGATATTGCCTAAGTGAAACTTAAGCAATAAAGATGAACTATAAAAACTCAAGCTTTCTTTCTTTTGCTTTGCTTCCCTCGGTGCTGTGACAGCCTAGAATGACAGATTTCATGTGACAGCTCATATTTCTGTATTAGAAGTACTGAGGTGTTATCTCCTTTAAGATGGGGATCTTTCAGATGGGGTTTATGCTGCTCCTTAATGGTTGTCTTACCAAACACTCATTTCTCAGGCTTTTCTCCCATGTCTGGCTATTGATCTGCTCTGCACAAGCCATGTCTAGTTCTGCATTTCCACTGGCCCAAGAATTTTCTTTTGACCTTCCACAGTCTGATTGTTGCTCTACTATTGAATCACTCCTTGCTTGGACAAAGTCATTCCTACAGAAACCTTTTCAGAGTCTCATTTCAAGATGAATCTCCTCAAGTCTTTCATGACTGCCATGAAAGGTTTGTGGTCCCATGCCCAGACAGCTTTTCTTCTCCATCCAATATTTCTTTCCTGAACTCTCAGATTTCTCTCCAGCTCTACTATTTTCTGATTTCTAACATTGTGGCTGTGCATTATCATTCTCTGTGCCATTTTCCATTAATTTCCAGAATACTCACTATTGCCACTCTAAACCAAATACATTTCTGCTAAGCCTGACAAATATTTATCCATCAAATAGAAAATATTTTTGGAATTATAAGAGAAAACACTATATTAATGAGAAATCTATTTTTGGTTTCTAAGCATGATCCTAGGTTCACCGTCAACAATTGAACTGTTTCTATTTGCATTGTATCAGATATGATGTACAGACTTTTTGCTTATTTGAAACATGACTTTTAGAACCAGAATATTCCCACATACTTTGTCCACACCTTCTGCTGAAAAGAGTCCAGATCATATGCTAGAACATACACACAGAGCACAATTCCTGCAAAGCAAAAGCCTGCCTTTTACAAACTTCTGTATTTGTAGCAATTCATGGGAACATCCTACTGAGTTATTGCTCTTGGGAGAGAATTTTGCAGTGAGGGCACAGAGTTTAATTAGCTGTTATCAAGTTATCAAGCCAGTTCATAAGGAGTGAAACTGGCTATCCTGCACTTTACCTCTGTGGTCTGCTATTTCCCAAATTCCTTGTCCAAAGCAGATCAAATGTAGTTTGTTACTTGCAACAACAAATAGGTTTTTCATCATGTGATATTATTTTCCAAACTGCAAATATGTAAAAATAATTGTCTTACTCTTTCTCACTTTGGAGCTGTTCTATTTGAATGGCTCCTGTTTTCACCAAAATTTCCAGTTGTTTTTGTTCTTCTTTCCACTTAATTGCAATTGCAAACTAGACCACAGTGCTCAGCTGAAGAAGCCTGGGAAGCCTCAGGAAGCCACTGACCACAGGAGAACAGCAAGATCTAAAGAAGAGGTGCTGCAACCTGCCCCCCAGCAAGGAATCACAGCTTTTGGATACCCATTGCCCAATGAGCTGCCACAAGCACAGTGTGAGAGCAGCGTCCTGCAAAGGCCACCTCCAGACCATAGGTGCTGGGAGCCCTTGTAGACACCTGGAGATAGGACTGCTAGCATCACTGGGGGCTGGGGACTGCCTGTAAGAATTAAGAAAGCTGAAAATCCTCTAGTCTGAAGCCTGAGGTAGGTTTGAGAAACAATCAATTGACACAGCATGTGCTTAGAACATGCAATCTGCCCTGCCAATGCTTTAAAGTACTGGATCAAATCACCTGTTACAAAGGAATTCAGCTGTTCCTGGAGGTTTCAAAGGCTAATACATGCCTTGCCACAGCCCACAGCTCCATGGCCCTCCAACTGACAGGTGCATTCTGCATCTCAATAGCAGGACTTCAAGCCAATTCCCAGGTTGCCAATATCTGTCCTAAATCCAATACTGCAACCTGCAGCTTATTTAATGCGAGGCAGCATTGTCATTCCTCCACAAAGAACCCTGTCACCTTCCCATTCCTTGCACAGACTGTCTCATTTTTAGTCTGCTTCTTTCAATGTGAAATGTATCATCTGTAAGATCAGCAGTTCAGCTGTACCATTGTTCCACTCATTATTTAAAAACTTGTAGCATAGGGACTATAACAAGAAGAAAATCCACATTTTACAGAAAAGGTCAGCATGTACTTACGTAATTTGATGCAAGATCAGGATGCAGATAATCAATCCCTGCAATAATAATGACAGAACAGAAACCAAAGGTTAAGAGTTTCAGAAAAGATTTTCTAATGATCACAGAACAAAACAAGATTCCTTTGTAACCCTAAGAAAATGATCATGGTGAATAATGCAACTGATTGAAGTGAGATTCCAGTTTTTACGTGTGGACTTTTAAGCCAGGGTACCATTTCTGATGCAGTCCCAGCTGGGAGTTTTCAATCATTTATGTCAAAATTCAGGTGTCCATTGAAAAGGTGAGCAGAGTAACAAAAATTATTGACCCGTATTGTAGACTAAATCATATTTACTTATTAAGATTAGTTAAAATCACATTTTATCTTTATACAAGCTCTATCATTTCAAAGCATACCAAAACCAACAAGATCAGTAAGCACTGGATCAGTACAGGCTATAAGTGTTTTTAACCACTGAAAATTGTAAACTAAGTAGACAGAAAATGACCTAAACTAGACTTGGGGAGATCACTAAGGCAAACATTTTGGATTATGTGTATGAAAGAGAAATTTTAATGTTGGATTAAACCATTTTAGCAAATATCTGAGCATAGGCTTGGCACCTTGGTAGTGTGCTAAAGTACAGGGCAGTGGTGCAGAACATACTCTAATGCACGATATCTTTCTTCACATGGCAAACAGACAAATCCCTGTGGATGATGTAACAGAAGCAGCAGATCTACACTCAGATGAGATAAGCTGACCTATTAACGTATCCAGTTAAACCATACAAAGAAGTGGCCACCAATCTCATGTTACATTATGATCATTACTTCATGTCTCCAACCACCACACTATGACATGCTCAATTTTATTTGCAAGGAGAATCTCATCATGGTTATTCTGATGAACCAATTACCTCTCAGTGTGTAGGGTCCACAGCACTAGATTTGCATGAAAAGACCCTTGTACCTGTGCAGAGCCTTAATGATCCAAATAGTAGATGAACAACTAAAGTCTCAGTGAAGAATTAAGTTATTCATGTGCTCTAGTCCAGAGTTACTGGAAGTGAACGTGAGGCAAATTACCCTCTTCTCTAAAAGCTGTATCTGATGGGCCAACAGCTTTGTTTGACCTGAGGCTCAAATAGTTTGTTATCATCCTCATCACAGTCATTTCAGCTATTCTGAAAGCTAAGTCCTGCCTCTGGGGGATCAGTGAAATTGTGACTATCATCACATCACATGAGACATCATCTCTCACGTGAGATTGATCTCTCATCTATATACAGTTGTCTGTTCACTTTCTTACTTCCACAAAAACCTAGTTTTAGGAGTAAGCAGATGAGGACAGAAATAAGCAAGGATAGTTCTCAGCTGGCCCTAGAAAACTTATGGGGATCCAGACATTTTAGTTATTTAATTTTAATATTATTCAGTCACCATAAAAGGAAAATATTCACAATTTAGCCCAAAGAGAAGTCTTGAGAGACTGCACAGAATTCCCATACTTCAGCAAGAAACCCGTAAGTAGAGCAGCTGTTACTTCAACTGTACCTTTTACCTTCACATTCCTTGAACTTAGCCTCAAACTAGCAATATATTTAATATGCAGGCCTTTATTGACATTCAGCATGAAAGTGTTTAATTATTTCAGCTGTCAAGTATGACTTTGAGAATAATGTAACCCAGAAAACATTTTCTTAAGTACTTTTTGCACAGCAATTATGTCCCCCAGTCAGTGCCTACAGAAGTCAAGGGGAGCCTTTCCTTTGACTTAATAGCCATTATAGAGTGCCCTGGAAGGTATCTGAGTGAAAATTGCAAACTACTTTTAATGCTTGGATATCCTTGCTTCAGTATCCCTAGTGAAGTCTTTATAACATATTTTCCCTGAAGATCTCAAAGTCTTTATGGACTCTCCCCACTATAAGCAATCCATTATTACTTTTTAATCTTTTTTTTTTATTTTGAATACATGGAAAAAACTATTTAACAATAATAAATCAGCACTCAGTCTTCNCAAAGCCTTTATGGCCTCTCCCCCCAATAAGCAATCCATAATTATTTTTTATTCTTTTTTTTTATTTTGAATACATGGAAAAAACTATTTAACAATAATAAATCAGCACTCAGTCTTCACTTACCATCATCCATAATTCCTATGGTTACTCCCTTCCCTGTGTACCCCAGCTCCCATGCTTCAGCTACATTGAGGTCAAGTCCAGGCGTCCCATCTGCTTGACCAGTGTTAATCTAATACATCAGTGAAAAAGAAGAATAGGGTTGTTTTTTTCCACTTGACAGACACGGCCACTGAATTTTGATTTATATATCTGCATGTATCTATGGTCTGGAAAATACATCCCACTTGCTTTGGGGTGCATATTCCTACATAATCATATCTACTGTAATAACGCAGCAGTAAAAAAAAAGAAAACAAACAAAAAACCCCAACCCAACCAACCAAAAAACTCCCAACCCTGTGTGAATTCACTTCTTTGAAGTTTATAAAATTTGGTTAAACACTGAATCCTCTGGACCCAGGAAAGGGCTTTTCTACTTAAGCTGTCAGGGCAGTGGGTCAATCCAGAAAAAAGTCAGACAGATGGATTTTACAAAGGACTTTTTCAATGAGGAGGAAATGCTTTTGTTCTTGAAAGCAGGGATCTACTGAAATTCATGACCACTGGGTCTACTACCAGAAACAACTTATTTGATAACCAAGTTAGGTTATCCCACTAGATGAACTTCAAGGGTCCTTTCCAAACCCTGTGTGCTTGTAATTCCATGGTTCTGCAATACAAACAATCCCCTCTATCTTCAGGCATTACTCATGTTCACCAACCTCATTTGCAAATTTCTCAGGTTCCATAGGAAAAATAATACAACTTTTGCTGTTCCAGATGCAAAAATTTTCCAATTTGTGTCAGACACATCTCATTTCAAAACACATTTTAATATGCACTTCCTAATCAAAAAAATGTATAGCTTCATAAAAATTGTTATTTTTATCACTGCAATATTTTGATTGAAGTGCCAGAAAGAACTAATCCACACTTTAGTTTATCATCTCATCAAGCATGAAGTCCCATCCATGCTAATGTGCCCTCATTCATCTGAAAACTCTTGTCTTAGAAAAAAAAAAACAGCCATACTGAATGGATTCATGAAACATAAGAAATGGATTAAAAGGAAACAGAGTAAGAAACACTACTTTCAAGCAAGAAGAACCTTCTTAAGTTAACAGGGCAGTAATGTATTTACTAAGTATTTCATCATCAATAGGTTGCAATGTTAAAACTGACCAAAATTACTTTTTAAATAGAAAAATATCATTTTGGCTACTTCTATGCAAAAATTTAATTTTGTTTTCATGACTGAAGACTTTTCCCTATAAAATATGACACATTAAAAATGAAACAATTTAACAAAATATTAATTTCTTTTGACATTAGCTTAAGCCAAAATTCATCAGTTTTCAGCTGTTCTGCTTTTGACAGAAGAAAATCAATTAATATTCAGCTTTCTGTAAGAAAAGAAAAAACACAGCTTTTTTTAGCCAATACAACAGAACTTTTTGTTATAATTCTATAACAATATTTTACCTGGCAACAGCTCAAAGACGTGATTCACATGTAGTTTTAGGGGTCACATCAGCACACCAGGAATGCCCACAGGACACCAATACAGCTCTTTTTCAAGCCTTCTAAGGACCATTCCATTGACTGAAATGAAATCTAGCTCTTGAAACCTGCTGGGTCTTCCCAGCGTATAAGAGGTACACTTAAAAATAACAGGACCAAGCCTTGGATCCATTCCCAAGTTCTTGTGACATATTTGGAAAGAACTCTTGCAAAACACTGTAACAGCACAGAACTGCCTGAATGCCAACTATTTAATTATGATCATTGTGATTTTCTTTCAATACTTACCAGGTACCATTGCTTTGTAAATAAAGGATCATTCATGTTGATGTCAATGTCATTGATGTCTCTATATCCTCTCTTTCTTCTGCTGAAGCCTTCCTGTTGCACAGCTTTCCTGACCTGGAAGGGTTAATTTGTACATCTTTAGCTCAACCTTCTTAACCACATATATAAAGATATTTAGACTTGTTTTCATGAGAGATAAGGATTATGAAATCTGTGTCATTCATTTGCAGCTTCTAGACAGGTGACTGACTTCAGCTGAAATTTGCAAAGAGGTAGAGAGCTCCAGGACCTAGCGACGTGGAGGAGAGACACCCAGAAGTGTCCTATCTGGAGGAATGCTACAGCTTGAACATGTTTTAGACTCAACAATCTGCATAAGAAAGAGCCTCTATCCAGGTATCATTATTATAATGGATCTTTTTGCCATACTTTCCTTTTTCACTGCCACCAAAATCAAACCAGCGTTGTTATTGGAAGCTAAAATTATTTAACTAATTCCCAATACGTCACTGTTCCAAGCTTCAGGCCTTTGATAAAATGAGGATGCAGGTCTCAGCCACACTTACTTTTCCAGATTTTTCTCCAGAGCATCTTTAGAGTATTAGCCTTTCCTGCCAAAGAGATTTGCTAGGAGAAACAAAATCTGTGTTGTGTGCTTTCATCATACTCCTGAGGTTCTCAAAAACATGTCTTGTAAAGCGATCCACTTTCAGGGATTATCCTTGTAATAAATGATTGATAAAAAAATACACTGACAAGAAAAACTAAATGGCAAAAAAGCCACTGAGCTGACCATGCTGACCAAAGTGACAGATATAAAAATACTGGTTATGAAACACAAGCAGCCATAGTTTTCCTTTCTGAAGAGCAAATTCACAAAAACATTTAAGTAAACACTGTGGAAAATAAGAAAAGTTAGACATACAAGTATCTTTGGAAGCAGGAACTACAAACGTCAGACCACAACCATCTTATTTGTACCCCCGTAAAAGAGCACTCCTAAAGGTGACCAATGAGTGGTTGTAATTGGAGTTTTAATATGTGCTAACATATTCCCAGACCTTGCAGAAGTGCTGGCAAGTTTGGCATACTCTTTTGTACTCTTTAGCCTGACATCTGGAACCAACACAGCATAAAGAGTCCCAGCATTTAATTAAAAAAAATATTAAAAAAATTAAAAGAAGAATGCTTAAAACCATAAACTGAGCACACCTTGAGGTGCAGCAAGAGGGCAGTAGGACCTCTAGGGGATTTCCTTGAAAAAACTGCATGGTTATTAAATCTAATAACTCACAGAACCACTTCTACACGTGTGGCTTTGGCACTTCTCATTAAGCATACATATACAGGGGTTACACTGCTGCCTTGCAGTAACTCATATAGTGTCAGTCAAAATCAACAGAGGAAAAATTTATCCAAAGGCTAAATCAGATCTTAGGTCAGTTGAGTCATCCTTGGAGGTGTCCTTCTGTCTCCATTAATTAAAGCAGGAGCCTCAAAAGACAGTGCTCAGCGAAGTGCCTAAGGCTGAGATGAAATTGGGGCTAAAAGCTATTTTCCTCACAGCTATATTGCTTCATTATAACCCTGAAAACCTAATATCAATTGATAGTGAGGAGTATGAGGTGGCATGTCCTGAAAAGGCAGCATCAAATGCTTCTAAAAATCTACTTGTATGAATTCTATCTCCTGAACTAAAGGCACCAAACGATAAAATCTTGAATTGGTAGGTGCTTTCATTTATACGTGCATTTCCATTACTTGTGCAGGTTCATTAACAGCAGAGCAGACTGAAAAGAAAGAAAAAAACCCTAATGCAAAATCAGCTGGAAAGAGGACAGCGATTAAGCAGGACCCATACCAGGTGTACTCAGTGGCGCCAGGTATCTGTACAGAGTAAAGAAAGGTATAAGCACACTGTTTGATACCTCTAAGATAAGGCTCGGTGATGCCATGGAGACAACAGAGCAATCATCTGTCATTATGTCTTCCTCCGTTCCCACCCCTGCCTCGCTGCTTGCGACTGCAAACCCCGAGCTGTCACCACAGAAAATAATTATGAACAGAAGCCAACCCTCACTTAAGAGGGATGCCAGGGAAAAAGATTTCTTGCATTTGTGCTCCCACACAAGCTTGCTGGCTCTGCAGGACCTGCTGCATTAAGGCACTGAATTAGAATTTAGTACAAAAGGATTTCTACTAATTAAAGAGCAATGCTGCAGAGCCCTGGCTTTTCTTTAGGACAACCTGGAGGAAGTGAGGGAGCAATTTGCAGAAATAGCACAGGCTGGTTTCCCTCTTCAGGATCATCTCATTTGTCTGATTTGTTCCGTCTTCACAATAAAATATAATTTATTTTTTGCATTATATTATATTACATTATATTATAATTTCCTGAGACAAGGAAATATAACCCTCGAGGAGGTATAACCTCCGCTGAACTAAAACCATTCTGTAGGCTGGTTTCTCAACATTTCACATGGAGAAAATGCAGACAGGGTGTTACCATCCACTGATGTAACAGTCTCAGAAATAAAAAGGCCTCTGTCACTACAGAAACAAGGGTTTTTTCCTCACATTTGCAAATGAAGGTAACACATAAAATTGCATCCAGAAAAGATCAGGCATATCTGTCATGAGTTGAAAGGTTTGGGAAAGGCGATGGTAGCTTCTCACTTAAATAAGCTACAAATTGCCCCATTTATTTGGCTTGAATAAGGATCTTAGCAAGCAGAAGGTAAGAACTTGCCTACCTCCTGATGAAAATGTGTCTAGAAAGCAATGATCCCAAGATGAGATAACATCCATATATTCCAGAAAAACATCCCCAATTGAACAAACTTGGAAAAGGATGATGTAAATCCAATGACCTGAGTGAAGAACTGCCCATTTAGGGCTGCAGATAGCTGACTCAGGAGAATCCTAGTCTTTTAACCAACTAGGCATCTACACTAGAAAAATGGTATTTTTCCAGAGCTGAGAACTTGTGCTTTCATATCTAGCCTAGACCAGGAGAAAGACCACATCTGATTCTGCTTCTATCTTATGGTTTTCTTCTTAAAGAAGAGCCGGCCTCCCTGTGACATTAATAACAAATACACTAGAACATCACACTTACTATGCTTCAAAAACACACACAAGAGAGAACAGCTTCACATGTGCAACAGTAAAAAATAATTGGAAAAGACTCTGATCCTGTAACAGTCGTAATTGTGTCAAATTCAGACTTGGAATCCAGCCCTCCATCCAATGCACAATGGAACCTCATGCCATCTTTTAAATACATGTTCCTCTAACTGCAGCAGGAAAAACAGTAGTTGGAAGACTCAGACTTTTGAGAATAGCATCACTAAACTATTTGAGCCTGTGAAGCATGATACTTATTAGAGCCTAGTGAAGGAACGAGATTTTCTTACAAAAATAGCACAAATTTCACTGTCTCAAAATTAGACTTATTTATCAGCAACAACAGACTTTTGTTTATCTCCTTTTTAATTCACTTCTCTTTTTTACTAGTATACAGGATGAAGTAGAGAGCAAAATCTGAGCATCTACTTTATTAGCAAGTGACTAAATCATGCCAAAGTTACTAGCTGTGTTGTAATCACAATGAAGGTCACGTATCAAAGAAGGTAGCCCACGGATGGTAAGATCTTTACAAGGAAAAAAGGTTCAAGTATTGATTTTTAATATACTTGTACTTATGCATGGTGCATAAAGTCACTTGGATGATAATAAACCAGCAGGATAGTGATGCAGAGCAAATTAACAAAATAATCAATTGACTGCAATACTGCTCCAGGAGGTCCAGCAACCACGGCACTCTCACTGTGCTCTATGCTCCTGTGAATGCCAAGATAATCAGCTCCTCATTTTGATGGAACAGGGTTAATTGTACTGGTGAGCTCCTGCAGTTAAATGACTCTGTTATACTGAGCATAAATGACAGATTTACTAAATTATACCAATGGGTGCACAAAGTGGAACAGTACACGCAACCCCAACCTCAAGAATCAAGAACTCCAGGACAGGAGAATTTGGGCCAAATTCTAGAGGAAAAGGCAGTTCCACTGATGACATCTAGTAGTCATGGCTTTAAAGGTAAAACAAACATAGCAGTGAGATGATGAACCAAAGGAAGTAGTGGTTCTTTTTTCTCTAAAGCCTGTTCCTGAAGGTGAAGTAAGAACTTGGAAACTGAGAGCCTGGATTTTTGAAGAGGTCATGCTAGTGGTTGGTTGGACACAGGCCTTATAAGTTGTACCAAAGATCAGTCTCCCATGAAGGTGGTTTGGAACTGTGTGTCCAGATGCACAAAGGCATTGTCAAATAAACCACCTTCAGGTAGTGGAAATCTGTTGCAACTCCTGCTGTCGTTAATTTCTGATATCCAAAGAAACATGGTGGCAACAAAAGATGGAGGAAGAAAAGTTCAAGAGAGCCAGAGTGATCTGTACATCTAACTCTCTCTAAAAAATAATGAGAATGGGATAACATGCACCTACAGCAGCTTTTTGAGGTTGTATCCATTAATGACAATCTCTCTGCTCTTAAACCCAGTATGGAATTAATGAATGTGTCTTTTTCACTCTGATTTCTAGGTAAACACAAAGACATTTAACTTTACTGTCCAACTCCATCCACGTAACATAAAAGAGATATATCTATTAGAAAAATACTGATGTCATTCACAGAGTACATGTTCATCACCTATATTGTCTGACAGCTGCTTGTTGGTAAGTTCTGAAGGTATCAGGCAGGAGGAGCCATCTCACATTCTTCTACTTTTTTGTTAAAGCCCCAAATCAACCAAGATTTGTGTGACTCTCCACTACAAATTAAATGAATAATGCTGACCCTCCTTCCTAGCAAAAAGAAAGTACGGATCTACTTGAACTGTAACTAAAGTGAGATGAACCAAACAAAATGGAATCACTTTTAAATTGGCAATGGGGACTGCTCATTTCTGTGACTGAACCGGTAACTGGGGGTGGGGAGGCTGCCAGACACCAGCAGCCACAGCAATGCAGAAAATTGATGCCTTTTGGCTTGACATAGCTGCATCCATCTGCTTGATTTCAAACTTTCCAAGCCTGTTTCAAGGCCTAGAAATAATGAGCAGGGATGTCAGGGGGCTTGTGAGTGTCACTGACCATCCAATATTTATTAATCAAATGACGACTGCTCCTCTCAAGCAAGTGAATAACTTCCAAAGGTTCTCATGGATCTCTCTATATAGAGCAACAAGTCCCTGTTAATCGTAGGTGTTTCTGGTGGATTATTTGTAAGGGAGTCTCCGAGTGCCTCTTCTACCTGTATCTATTAATCCCTGGGGAGTTCCCTGTGCACAGACTCTTGCCCCAAGCTCTAATGTCACCCTTGGTAGATGCAGTTAAAGCCACTACAGCAAAGATGAAGCTGCTGTTAAAGCACCTTTGAAACTTGATCAACACAACCTTCCCTACCATTTCTAAGCTAAGGACATAAGAAGAAACTTTTTACAATTTGAAAGATTTCATTAAAGTAAAAATGCATCTCTTTCCATCAGAATATTTGTATCACTCTTGTTTTATACTTTTTTTTTTTTTACTTTTTTTGGACATTTTAAATGGCTATTTTCATAATGACCAACACAGACTGCATGAAAAATTGCTTTGATTTCTAGGAAAAGTCGAGTCCACTCTAAAATACATCCATTTTTCGTTGTTCTTAGCCATCCCTCTATCCTGCTGTTATTTTGTTTTGTTACTAGTTAAAACAGCATCATCGGATATAAAGGACCTGCTGCTTTTTTTGTTTATTACACTTAGATGTCCTGGACTGGTTCTAGTTTTCCACTTTCTCTAACGAGCCCCATTTGCCTGCCCAAACACTTGTAAGTTTACACAGACCATCAGCAGATACCTCTGGACACCTGTGCTGTCCACAGTCGTACCTCTTGGGACATCTTCTCAATTTTACTTCACTCCAGCTTGTGCTCTTTGAACCTTTTCCCCCTCTCTCTGGACATGATATTGTGAAGTGTCACACTCCCAGTGGAACAAAACACGGACAAATTACTGCATCATTAAACTCTGATGTAGGACTGTTACTGACTGCCTTGCTCAGCAAATCCCAGCATAGTTGGGGCTGTTCACTAACTTGTTTGCAAAAAACCCACTGAAAATCATAACACCAGAGGTATGGCCATTTAAGAAACTATCCCAGAAGTTCAGAATCAATCAGACAATAGTAAAGTATAAAGGTGAACAGCCTGATCGCAAAGGTTCCACTCCGGCAATTAACCTTTCTTGATAGAAACACAGTTTAAAGAACTAATGTTTTCAACCAAGTTCATATTTTTTTAAAAAAATAGATAAGAACTGACTTGTTTCTGCCTTATTTTGTGACCTTTTGTTTTCCTGATATTAGTTCAGTGCTTGGTAAATAAGGAGCTTTCAAAAATAAGAGAAGAGGAAAAGAAATCAATATTTTTGTCCATTTAGCAGGCCTCTCACAGTTCAGTGACATTCAGGAAGCAGTGAGTAAAGAGACAAGGAATCAATGTGTAAGAGGAGGCTGCAGATCATACTCAACCTGCTCAGCTAAGCAATCAATAACTCTCCTCTAGCTTCTACTTTGAAATGCAAGTGAGTTGTTTAGGCTGCAATGTGAAATGAATGCTGAGTAGGGATGGTCTGCAATGGGAAAATGCCAATTAAGTAAGAGAGACGTTTTCATAGGATCATGCCCTTTTTGAGAAAATCTTTTTGCTCCAGGATAGAATTTATTAAGGGGAAATACTGAGATGGAGAAAAAAGCCCTGGGTATCCTGAATGCAGTGCACGACCTCAAGAACAAGCAAACTGCTTCATACCTCTGCTCTCTCTGTTTGGAGTGAGGGCCACATCATGATCTACACCACCACAGGTGCTGGCTGTTCTAGGAACTCTGCTCTTATTCCCAATTTTTTCACTGCTTAGACAAGCCAGCAAGAGAGCAGGAGCATTTCTGCAATCTTAAGAAGTTTTCACAGAAAAGAAAAAATTCTTCTTACTCTACATGGGGAAGCTGACATTACATTTTATGGTATATAACTACAGAAAAGTCAAAGTAATTTATTTTTCAAACAATGTCTTATTGTAAGACAGCGGGATAGTTACTTCAGTTACAAAATCAAAGATCTCTGTAAGAAAGAAATTCCCTGGAGATGGGCTATAACTGCATGCATTAGTCTCTCCAGTGGATCAGAAGAAACTGCAAACCACAGAGACACTTTATCAGCAGCTTGTGGGTAAATTTTGCACTTGGCTGTCTCACCAGTTACATTGAGCCACAGAAATGATCAGCCTCTCCAAATCGATCAGAATAACCACCTCTCAGCACAGGTATAAACAACAGCAGGTCTGGTGACAGAAAAGAAAATTGAGCCCTGTGTATGTAGGGCACTGTCAACTGCAGATCCTCCCTTCCTAGGTGCAAAATTAGTTGCTACAGGGCATAGTTTTCCCGTTTCTTACATCCCTTTGCCAAGTCCTGCAGATATACCATTAAAACATCATGCCTGAAAAAAAAACCAACCAACCAACAATCCTCCCGTTTCTTGTTCCTCAATAGTAGAACTTTTTTCATGGAGTGATTTTCATTTATTACAAAGGCCACCATCAACTTTTGAGGGGATACCCAAACTAGGTCTAAGTTGTATTTGCAGTCTCTCTGTGGTATGAAAGGGTTTTAGCTTAAATGGGAATCTGGCCCAGATTTCCTATAAGACTGCAAATCTTTTGGCATTGAGACTAGCTCTTGGATATATCTCTGCAGTACAAAGAAGAGAGGTGCTCACACGATGCTGAATCTTCTAATTTAATAAGTCCCTCTTTGTCGTCATTTGTTCATTTATAACTTTGGATTGTTTCTTATATTCTTGGGCAGTCTTCCAGCAAATGACTTTCCTCTTGCTGCACAATAGCTCAGTGGTCCTACAAAGAGAGAGGTACTACAGACTCCACCTTTATATAACCTCCTTTTTAAAGATTTCATTAGTATGGTTGCTGCTTCCACACAAGAGATGAATATCTGATATATCCCAAGAGAATGGGAGTGCTCATAGGCTAAAGATTCCTCTAACTCTGTTGATTTTAAGTTAATTTATTTCATGAAGCAAGTTTCCAGATAAGTGGGGAGTGTGAGAAAATATCACTTGGAGAAAAATCTGTTCAATTTGGTTTGTATGGGAAGACTCAACTGACGGGTAAAGTTATTCTCTTGGTTGAAGTGTACCCTTAACTCATCCTGACGCAGAAGAGCCTTGTAAATGTGTGAATATTTGTGCTAATGCCCAAACACACTTTCAGTCATAAAATATTATTTGTAACAGCTTTACCTCTGACTTCATGTATTTCCTTTCTAAAGATGTCAATTCGCTTCCCAGCTGTTAAATGTAGGTGTAGTCCATAGGGACAGACCCAGAGTGCCTTGCAATATGCCCAGGTATGTATCATCACTTAGGGAAATTGAGTCAGTAGAAGCTGAGACCTTAAAGCCAGCCTACAGCATGTGCTGAAAATAGATCCCCTGGTCTCCAAAGTGATTCTGCATTTAAAAGCTGGCTTCTGACCTGTGCTATAACCTGTCATACTTCCACTTCTTTTTCCACAGCCGCTTTCTCACTCAAATTTCATCTAATTTGGCCTTGAAACATCTGCTCGGGATAATACAATATACATTTTTTTCTCATGGAATTACTGGCATGGCTTATCCCCTTCCCACTTTAACAGTCAATACGCTGTAACATCACAGTTGAAGGGCTGCCTGTTGCTGTCCTTTATGTAATGTATTTTATTTTCCATGTGTTCTCCTTTTCTAGACACCTTCTAAGTCAAGAACCCAAACATTTATATACAGCTGCCCCCCAAGCCCAATGACAGTGTCCAGCCACCGTAGCAGTGGTGGGAGCTGTTTGGGGTTCCTCTCACGCAGTGGGGCTTAGATTAAAAGTTTACTTCAGCTTCCTCTGCCTCCTACGGCCCTTCTGAGCAGATGGGCCCTGCTGGATCCACTGGCAGTGAAACATTTTCACACAAAATTGTTGCCAGAATCTCAGCTGAAGGGCAGCTTCCCAGAAAAAACTGCATCATGGCACTAGGAGGGAAGGCAGGCAGAATACTGCCAGTGCTGTTGTCCTACATGCAGTGCACAAACTAAGCTGAAAACCAATGGGATTTAAATTCATTGAAGAAAGTCTGAATTAAACCAGTTACTTGAAACTAGCTGTGGGTCCTCAAAATCTGGACTCATGGGGTGACAGGGAAGAAAAGGTTTGCTCCACCATGCAGAATCCAGGCTCTCTCAAAACTGGGTTCAGGAAGTCCAGAAGTATCTTTCGGATTTCTTTTTCCTGGCTGTAACCCTGTGAGTTCCCTTACAGAATACAATCTCTTCTTTTTTGTAACCTCTTCTGCACTGTCATTGCTCAAAACAATTTTTTCTCTGTTTCTTTTGTTCTGTGAGTAAATGATGCAGCTTGAAGCTGGGGAGAATACCTCCCAAAGAGACACCTGTTCCAGTTGCTGTGGAAGGGAGAACCTCTGCACAGATGGAAGAGGCCACCACAAATGGCCACTTACTCCTCCTCTGTCAGCTCCTACAGTCTCTGTTCTGACTCAGGTCCCTGCTGCACCAAGCAGGCAGGCTGCTAGCACTGATTACTGCCCACGGCTGTCAACACCTCCCCAGCCAGGTGGTAATGACATCTGCAGAAAGCCCATTTAGCTTTAATAAAAAAACAAAGCCTATTTTTACAAAGCTGCCTGCCTGGAATGATACAGCAACAACTGCCAAAAAGTCTGAGCTTACTCTAATATTTCAAACCTGTAATACTTAAACTTCAAGGTTCACATGAGTGGTAGAGATATATTAGTGAGCCTTTCTTGTCCATTTTTAACGCCTTCAGAGCTCTGCTGCTATCTCAGTGGAGATGAGATACAGAATTGCAAACCACTGATCCTCCTAAAGTGCTGCCTCGTGGGAATTACACGGGCTGTACAATGTCTTCTCTCAGGAAATTTCATAACTAGAAGCCAGACACAAAACAGAAGCCAATCTTATGACAAAGGAAAAATTGCAATTATGCTGCTGCTCACATCCACGTATCTGCTCATGCACCCAACAGCAGAGTAGTTGTTTATAGCACGACTACTTCTTTATTCTATTCCCATAAATACACTGGACAGAGAAGAGGAGGGAGCTTGCTCCTGTGCATGCCTTTCCCAGGCCAGTAGGAAGCAACTGATGATTTGTATCGATCGGGCTGTACACTGCAAAGGTTGCAATTGCACTTCTTCAGCTCCCGGATTCAGAGGTTTATGGATCCCTGTCACAAGGCATGTTAATAAAATCAGCAGAGGTTTATGTATCACTGCTCTACAGCATTGGGTTAGCAGAGTATAGCTGCCAGGGACAGGCCATCTGCCACAGAGGAAGCATCAAAACAGAACCATTTCTAGAGAGCGATTGCTGTATCAAGAGGAAAGGTAGGAAAAGCTGGGAAATAAGAGATTGGTGCAAAAAGGAAAGAAACCACCCATGTCCTATTGTTTTGGTCTTTACTTAAATCAGTTTTTAATCTGATACTTTCAAAAGACAGACCTTGATCCTCATCAAGACGTGCTGTACATCAGAATCGTTTCTTTTAATCTTCAGGTATCCTCCTACAATTCCTGCCTTGGAGCCTGCAGAGAGGGCAGTTGCGGAGTTTGCTGGTGCCCGGCACCGTGGCAGCAAGCAAGGCCAACACAGAGACGTCTACTCCATGGCACTTTTCCCACCTCATCCCAGAATCTGGCTGCCTTCATGTGGCAGAAAACCACACTTCTGCCCCTGAACTTGCAAATTGCCTAGTGCCCAGCTCAAGCAGCTCATTGAACCCACATTCCCGTAGGCAAAGTCTACAGCTCTTCTCTTGACAAGTCACCAGAACACAAGTGATTTGGCAAAGGGATCACATCTGGCATGAGCCTGTAGGCAGGAAACCTAACACAGAGCAGTGGTGGTGTCAACAAAGCAGGGAACAGACACCATGCTGAAGTGCAGAGCCAGCCCCAGCATAACAGAGCACACAGAGAATCTACAGGAAAGAAAAAACGTGTAAAACCGAGACAAGTATTAACATGCTTAGAATTTATCCCAGCTGAAACTCCCCTTAGCCTGTCACGGAGACAGGGCTGCATAAGGCACACAAGTGTGGTCTGAATATTCTTTATGCATTTTCTCAACAACCCCCTCAGCAGAGAAGCTTTTTACATCTTTGCCCATGTTCTCCAGCAGCCTGTCCTGCTGGCTGCTGGCCAAGCTTCTCTCCAAAGCACATCTGCACAATTAAAATTATTTTCAAAAATCTTAGAAACAAAAGGGTTTCTGCCTTGATTTCAAAGGATGAGGCCATCCAACTGGTTTGGATTTGTCACAAGCCCCTCTATTTATCCACTGCCTAAAGCAATGAAAAGTGGCCCCCAAAGATTACAAAACTCATTATTAATTGGAGATTTATGTGCACTAGTAGGGATTTTGGTGCCAGAACCTTCCCTTGTCCCCACTGGGTCAGAGCTCAGGCTGGTTTAAATGAAGTGATGAAATGATCATCCTGCTGCAAATTCTTTGAACTATTGCTGCTTTTTTTTTGGCTAGGAATGAGGGAATATCTTTTCAGTTGAGTTATTAGCATAAAGTAATTAGACTTTGGGGTATATTTTCCTCCCAGTGCACATACATTACTTGCGTTAATATTAATAGGGACCTCTCTATTCATGCTCCTTGAAAGGAGGCTGTACCCCACGGGTCTGAGAAAGACTAAACCCTAAATATGCTTTTGCTTATCACTGAAGATTTTCATACGCTCCTGTAAACTCCTCTCCTCATTTATACCTCTTGGTCTTCGTAGTTTATTTCCATTGAGACAAATGTTTATCAAATCATGGAAGAAAATGATTTGCTCGCGATTTACACAGCAGGCAATCAAAAATGATGCATGCAAATTCTATGGAAATGGCTCTTTGTGTCCAAACTCTGAGACCTAATGCATATTATGCTTTCCACAGAATAAAAATTTCATGGCAAAGCTTCTGTCATGCAATTACACTTCTTTGGTAGGAGAAGTGACAAATCTCTACTTAATACTAACAGTATGTGCATGCACATTTGGGAGCAATTCATATTTCCAAAAAGCCAGCATTAACCTGTGCTGTGGCAAGCACTGAAGAAGTGGCAGGGGACTCCCAGTACTTGACAGAGGAACAAGAAGGGGATCTGGGGAAATCAACTACTCCAGCAGGAGGATTGACTTCATGGCAGTTAGAACAGATGCCTAGATTGGGGTATAAAGTCCTTCGTGTCTTAGGCCACTGCAGTCTGAAGAAGCGTAAAGCACCCAGTGATAAAAGACAGAATCATAGATTTGGCAAGTTATTGACAATGCAATGACCTCACAGATGATGTTCTTCATTCTGGGGTTTTCCTTTAAGAAGTGAGCTGTACCTAGGAGTGACCATCACAAAAGGAAAATGACGAACAACAAAGCGTTGCCAAAGATACAGCAGCATTATGCAAGAGATGAAATTGCCAAAGTCTTGGCTCAAAATGCTATTGTATGAAACTAAGGGTAACAACAGTATTCTGCAAAATGGAGAAACCTAAACAAAAAATAGAAAAAAAACCCTGAGTCACTGAAAAGGACTGAAAATTACTATACTCTCTACTGGGTAGGGCCCTTCATTGTTCCTCACTTTCCTTTCAGGAAGGGCCAACCCAGTTTAAGTTATTCCCTTTTGTTTCATCTCACCACATGTCACCCTGGACTGAATTACAAATGAGCCCAGGGAAATGCTCTAGCTTAGAAACACTTTTTTAAAAAATGCAATCATATTCTCTATCCCAACAGCAGCTATCCTCGCAACAAAAAAAGTGGGAATGGTGTCAGAGGAGCAAAAGTGAGGACAGAGGAGGCAGGAATACCTAAACTGAGGAACAACACTGAGAAAAACATCAGGTGGAAAGCACCACAGTGGAACAGCAGCGTACATTAGGTATTAGCTTCTTGGCTGAGATTCAATTCTCCAAAAGTGCAAAGAGCCAGCTTCCCCTCCTCCTGCCCAAGGGTAAATACAGACTTACTCCATTCATTTCAGCAAAACTACTTCAGATTTTCATTGCTGCAAATTGGAGAAATGTCTGTCTCTTGTGTTTAACACCATTTCTGTGAGAAGAAAAGCTGTTAAAAGCCTCCCTCTGGCTGAACTCAAGTTCAAACTTGCTGGACTGAACTTGTGAGGACAAATTATTATTCTTTGCTTCAGGGAAGAACGCCAGTTTCCAAAGAGGTAACCAAATCAGAATACACGACCCACTGGTGAGGAAAAGACAGTGAGATACTGAGAGGGAATGAGTAAGCAGGGATGCCCAGAGGAGCTGCCTACTATGAAGCTGGAGCAGCATGCAAAGCCTCATGAATTGGTACATTCAGGCTCTTCAACCAGCAATGGCACATGGACATGACCTAGAGACCTCCTTGGGTAGGTGCACTGCTGGTGCACCTTATACATGGTGGCTCACAGGCAGCTCCTCTCCAGCATTTCCATCTTGGAGCTGGTAGAAGGGTCAGCATAAGCACCTGGCACAAAAATACTGCATAAATCCCAGTATGATCCCCACCTGAGGCATGTGTTGCTCCTTCACATGCTTCTCCTCCCATTTAAACCAGGTAACCTCTTCCCCAACAGGTGAGGAAAACTGTCCAGGGAAATTTTTCTTCCCTTTAGCATTAACTCAAAAAGGAAGAAAACACAAGCTCCTCATACCTTATACGAGCACGTAACTGAGGTCATGGTTTGGTCAGAGATAAAGGAAGCAGATGGTTATTTTGTTTGTTTTTCCTTGAGATCTGTTGTGAAAACAGAGTCCTGGAAAGCTAGTGTGTTGTCGAGTAAAAACTTATCTGAGGTCCTTATGGAAAATATGTCTGAAAAGAAAAAATCCCTTTCCTGTTGTCAACCTTCACAACAAAAAATAAAGGCAGAACTGTGCAAAGCTCTCTCCTATTTCCCCCTCATATGTCCCCTTTTCAATTTAACTCAGAACTTGACAAAAACCCCACATAAATCTCAAGGAAATCAGGCATCACATCCTTCACCAAAATCACTAGTTCCTCCAGTCAGGGTGGATAGATAGCTGCTATTTCAATCAGGCAAAACATGTTAAAAGAGGTTTCAAATCACCTCCCAAAGAGGACAAAAACTATTTATAATTTCATTCCACAAATCTGAGAGTAATGCACTCAAAGAAGAGAGAACCCCAGCCTGGAGGCAGTGCTGCAGCTTGGGATCAGAGCCGAGAAGATGCCATGTCCTGGTGTTCTACTGATGCTCCTGGCAGTGGGTGCAGAACTGAAAAGAGCTAAATGTCAGCTTCCTATTGCAGAGACCCAAGAGAGCTTCAATTTCCATGCGCAAACATTATAAAAAAATCCTGTGCAACACCTACACAACCCTAACTGCTAAGAAATCACTGATGTATCTGACAAACTGTACCTTCCCAAGCCCATCAACACACATTTGGGGTCAGTAGCATAGTTTAAAGTAGGTCTAAAGTGGCACAGAGACACAATTCCCTGACTTTCTGCTTCTTTCTATCTGAAAATACAAAGGTAGGAGGGTGTTGGATCTTATCTTTGGGGAAACTCTGCACCTACATGTTTTAAATATATCAACTGCAGAATGTTCAGTCAACTTGTGCATAGTTTATGCAAAAAAGTAATTGCTTATTGGACAGCAAAGAATGAAACAGTAAATGAAAAAAAAGTTACTTAGGTTACAGCCTCCCGAGTACAAAGACCTCTCACTCAAATCTCTACTAATGCTAAAGAGGTAAAATGTGTTTTCTCCATTTGTTGCTGCTGCTGTTACCTCACGACGAGGAAGTGTCATCCTGGGAAAAACTGGAACGAGCCATAGGGAAGCACGGGCAGGACCACTAGTGCTGGATTATACCCAGGGACAAATGCCTCCATACTATTCTGTTATTATTTTATGCTTAGATAGCCTCCAGCACAGTAATTTCCCCTGAGCCTCCAGATCATGCATGTGGAAACACTAAATGACAACAGTAATTACAGTTTAAGGTTACTGTCCTTTGTCTAAATCTTTTGGGCTTCAGAGGATCTGTGCTAATCTCTTCGTTTTTATTTTTTCCACACTGTTCTCATCTCAGTTTTCTTATTGCCCAGGTGCTGTAAAGACCACAAATGGCTGTAATCCAACCTCTTTTTTTTTTTTCTTTTTCTTTCAGAACAGTAGATCGGGCATCTGGAATCTACTACTACTTTTGTTCTGCTTTGCTGTATGACCTTTTGGAAAATTTAAAGTCCCTCTCTGTTTATTTCCAGCATTTGTGAAATAGGCATAATCCGTATTTGAAAAATGCTTTGAAACTGTAGTTAAAGATTATTTCATTACATACTGTAAAAGACCACAAATTCTTTCAGATGGACAGACGGCTCATTTCAGTGGGAGATCTGCAAGTATTAAATCACCAGAGCAGCCCCTTTCTCGCTGCCATCTATTTTGTAGGCAGATAGAAATTATTTCTGAAGATTTATTTGACTTTCTGGCTTACACTGAATTATTCATTGTTTGCAAGTCAGGCAGGTAATTCACCTTGCACACACTTCTCAAGTACAGTGCTAATGAGAAGACCACGATGAGTAGATTCTTCTGGCAAACAACATTCTCAGGTAAACAGCTGTCTTTACAGAAATACATCCTTTATGTAAAAATGTTCAGCATTCCTCAGTGAATAGCAGGACACCAGCAGACGTCAGTTTGAGTCATGCTCCAAAAGCAATGTCCTTTTTCATACCTTCCAATCTCTATCTGAAATTTGCATTTCTTTCACAAACTCAAACTTTCTTCCAATCCTCACTGACACATGAAAGTGAAAACATTTCATAATTAAACTCCAAATTCTACTGAGGCTGCATATGGCAACTCTGCAATGAAACAAAAACCATTTTTTCGCTATGGCAAGTTGCTCACTGCATAAAAAAGTTTTCTTCCTTCGAGATAACTAACGAAACCCCATCATTTATATCTCCTTTTCCAGGATTTTATCTAACTAGCTGCCTGGAATTTGAAAAAAAATTATTCATAACTTGAGACATAAAGAAGATGCGGTAACTATTTGGGATTTTTGGTTTACAGTGAATTCTAGCCTATGAGTAAAAACTGCTTCTTCCTTCAGAGGACTGCATCACTCAGCTCCTCTTACCTCCTCAGAACAGGGTTTCAGAAGCTGATAATTATGCTCTGACTGAGGGAAATCTCAGCCTCCTTGATGTTTTTAGGACAGGCAGGCAGGGTGAGTTTAGCTCCCCTGGATTTGTTTGTGGTAAACTCTTCAGGCAGTTTCAGTTAACAATGACTTCCTAAACTAACGTCCAAACAGAATTTAAAAAACCCCAAACAAACCAACAACTTCTGATGCAGATGCTTAGCAAATTGTCATTTTTTTAGTGAACTAGCAAAACATTTCACTTGGGCCAAGCCCCTCTGCTTCAGTTTTTCCAAAGGGCTATGGAGCAAAGACCCAGTGGAGGTTTGCAGGAAGGAACTGGCACCAGAGAGCAAGAGGTTTGCACAGCCCTGAGAAGCTCCAGCCCTCTCAGTGGCACTGCTGCCTTTAAGATTGTTCTTAGCCATTTAGACCCAATTAAGAGGAGCAGTGAAGTGAGCAGCAAGTTACCCATTTCTATGACTAGGAGCAGGCTGTCATCCTGGCAGATAATCAGATGCTTGTTTCAGAGGTTGCCTCCCATCAGTTATTTTTCCTTGCTTGAAACATGCTTTTCGTATTGTGGAAACTGGAGTCAGACCTATGGATATCTAGAAATAGGATGTTCATTTGGAAAGAAATAATGAAACTGAAGAAAACAGTAAAAAATGATCATAAAACAAAATCTTACAAAGGTTCTAACCATAAACCTTGAAACAATATAAACTTGGGGTTTTGCTAAATAAAATAATTTCATGCAATAAAATATTTTTGCCCTGATTCAGTATTTCAAATATGAAAACTTAGTTTCTGTTACTTTGTGATTGCACTATCAGAAATGAGTCAAAGTCTTAAAAATATTTTCTCTAGGAGAATAATCATTTTAGTTGATTGTCTGATGGGAAGATTCTCATAAGCTTTTCTTATAACATGCTTTGCATAACTTGGGGAAGGAACCTTGAGTTCATGAGATATGACTATGGTTAGATCTGGAAGGTTAAGGTTTCCCTTCCTCTTTTCAGAAAATGAATAGTCCAAACAGAAATCCTTTTCCTATAGCAATCAAGCGAATTATTCCAAGGAAAGCTCGCATTCCAAAACAAATAAAATGGATTCCAAAGAACGTTTTCCCAGGAGAGCATCACAGTTGAGAAAAGAAAATAAAGCAAGCACTGTTCAATTATGTCAGTATCTCCTGACCTAGGAGAAACAGCATTTTTGTCCAAACTCTACCAGAGACTGCTTGTTGCCCCATGGTATTAGATCTATAAAATGCATGGGGCAGGCTACTACAGCAAGAGTTTAGCTTGCTCAGAGTTGGAAAAAAATGCAGCTACAGTGGTATCTATAAGGTTTATAAAAGGCATCTCACATTTTTAGGATGCTGTGCAGACACTGACTAGAAAGCAGCTTTTCCCAAGAGCTGAGGGGCTGGGATAGCAACTGCCACCTGGAGACAACAGCTCCTTGAGCTCTTTGTTTTGCCAAGACAAAACGGTTCCAGGGATAAGAGCACTGACTTTGGTGGAACCACAGGTAAGACAAAAGTGACCCAGTGGTCTAGAAGCTCTGCAAGGCAAGGCTGGCTGCGTGCCAGGGAAATCAGTGGCCTAACACAGAAGATAGGCTCAGTTTTGAGTTTATCGTATTTGCCAGATGACAAGGCCAAGTTACAGCTGAACGAATGTAAGAAATCATTCAGCCTCAGATTCCAAGACAAAACCCAGGACATCTCCTCACCCCAGTGGCTTATTTTATTTTTCAAGTTCTTGACAAGGATACAAGCAATGCCTCTGGACTTCCTCCAAAGAAGAGGAACAGGAGAGAGTGTGTGGAGCTGGTGAGGAAGAAGAGAACTAGCTACTAATGTTGAGCATAGCACTGCAGTGTTACATAACCTAGAGCCCAGCAGTAATCAGCTTAGTGATACTGCTGTGAGACCAGGGGTATAAAAATAATAATTAGATCTGTCAATTCTGGCTCTTCTGTGAAGACTTCATGCTTGCAAGGCTCATGGATCCCTTACTGTGCGTGACAGAATAATGAAAGAATACACTCTCTTTCATACTTTGTATGAAAAAATAATGCTTGCAATCTACAAAGATAAAATGAAAGGAGATCGACTATTTATGAAATATTAAATCTGTACATAGAACAGGAGCAAATATCTTTTCAGCACTCAGACAGTAGATGGCTATCAATATAAAACAAAGTTGTATCTTCACAGGAATGTGGCCATTCAGCTCTCACTTCGTAAAAGCAAAATCATAATATTTGCCACAGTCTATTTATGATAATGTGGAACTGATACAATACAACTAATATGCACCATGGAGATGTTCAAGTATTTCTTAGTCTTTCCACAATGTTTTATTCTGCCTAGTGTTATTCTCCTCCTCAGTATGGAAGTTTACAGGGCCAAGAAGCATTCTTCAACTTCACCAACCCATGACATACATATTAGCATTTTAATTACTATTGGCTATTTGCAGCTGTTAGAGGTGCCCATTTTGCTGAAAAGCCATCTCGCAATGCAGCATCAAATAATTACTGCAGAAAAATATTCTGCAACAATTAAAATCTAAACCTTTAATTCATTTCCATTGTGTCTCCAAATACTGCAATCAACTTACTCTGACCTTGGTAAACTCCTTTTTGTATTCACAGAACACCATGCACACAAGCAATGATTTCACAGATGTATCTGTAACTCCTTGTTGGCTTCTGAGTTGCTGAGCTGATGTCCAAAAAAATTTAATATTATACCTAAGATACTGCATACACACTTTGAAGACATGGAAATGCAGAATGCTCGTAGCAACAGTGTTTTGGAACAGATTACAATAAACCAATAGACCAAAACACTATTCACAAAGGAAACACTCATCAAATTTTAAACAACAGCAAAGTATGTTAAATGGCACAAGTGGCTGCACTACATAATACATTTATTGTGTAATATAATAACATATGCCACTATGTTGAGTCTTTTAGCTGGAGTCTCTTAGGAGAAAGGTGGTGAGGTTTTTTAATGTCACAGCACGCTCAGATACCCCAGAAGACTACACCAAACAATATTCCAGTCTGATGATGTTATTGATTTAACTCTACACCCTTAGCTGCACTGCCTTTTATTTATTGCCAATGTCACATGTAGTAAATGGTTCTGGTCATCTAACTGTACACACAAGGAACCCAGTCATGGTTTTGACAGCTGATTTTCTGAAGTGAAGAAAGAATTGAAAGAAACTGTTATAAATCTGTTTTGTTTCATTCTAAATCCACCATGTTACGGTCTAAAATACACGGGCATCCTATATTATCAGGCACAATATTTTAACTAATTCTGTATTCTTCCCAAAGTATATGTCAACCAATATATTTCCAGTCTTTCGAATGGGTTTAACCTGAAGGCAGTTTTCCAGTATGCAATTTTTATTTTAGACTTAGCTATTTGTCAAAAGAAAACAGACTCCAAGATGTCTAGGGAAGTGGAGTCACCATCCCTGGAAGTGTTCAGAAAACGAGTAGATGTAGCACTTTAGGACATGGTCTAGTGGTCAGGGAGATGCTGGGATGAAGGTTGGACTTGATGATCCTAGAGGTCTTTTCCAACTTAAATGATTCTATGTCTTGCATTGTTCCTGAGGAAGTTTTTCTAGCATACAACTTACTCATACTGAAAACAAGAAAGCACAGCTGAATACACACTTTCTAAACTGAAAGTGAAGTCAAAGATAGGTTACACATGGCAGTCTGGGTTCTGTCATAGCTCTTATATTGGTTACTTGGAAAGGAAAAGCACTTTTGAATCCTCATATATTTTGTCATCATCAAGCACAAGTGCTTCCAGGCCACTACTGACTCTTCTAAGCCAACTCCAGCTGTCCTGAACTGAGCCCTGGCAAGAGGAAGGGAAAGGGTCACCAGACAGGGTTAGGAGATGCTGGTATGATGACAGCCCAGAGAAGACCTTCATCTCAACATGCTGCAGCTGTCTCGAGCTTCCCAAGAAAGAAAGGCACGATTACCACCAATACTATGTCCATGGATTCCATGTCCATGAATGCTGAGATACTCACAGCCCGCAGTGACTGTTAGCTCAACACACCAAAGCACTGCTTTTCTTATTCAAAGCCAAGCCAAACTGGTCCCAAATCAAAGTAAACTTGTGCAGCACACTAGTTTCATGTAAATCCAAAGTCACTGGCTCACACTGTCCATTCTTCTCAACATTCTCCTAATCAGAAAACCCTAAACCATATATTCTCACTACTACCATCACTTGTATTATAGTATTAAACAGACTCACTAAACATTCAAGGCTGGAAATTGCAGACAAAGACCAAAGGCAAGGCCTGCTCCACAGAAACTATTCATCAGGCAGGAAACAAGAGGGAGACAGGAAAAAGCAGAGGGAGACCAGGGAGTGATGCTGCAATCAAGAGAACAGACATCAACAATAAAGCAGAACCTTAACTAGTACCTGTTCAGCAATTTACAGGCAGCAGAGGGAAAGCTGAACATGGTCAGCTGCTTCAACAGGTTTTTGTAAAATTACTGAACTTCCATGTGATTGCAAATATTTTTGAGGGAGAGAGCTCATTTTATTGCCTTACCCCATCTTAACCCAAGTATCATGTCCAGCAATATGAAAATGTGACTGGAAGCAATTTCAAGATGTCATTGGAACCATCATAGGGCTCTGAGGAGGAATCAGCCACACCTGAGTCAGTCATCACCACTTTCTAACCTTGTCTTAAAACCACTGTCCATGCAGACTCCACAGGCCCCGGTGGCCCCAGGACTGCAGTGCTTCAGTCCTTTTATTTTTGGAAAATTCTATATGAATCTGCACAGCATTGTCTTCACTTATCAGGCTACTATCTTGCAGTACACTCATTTATATATTTTCTAATAGAAATAGTTTAGCTTAGCCTGTAATTTTAGTTATACACTATTTCCATAAAAGACACATGTATGTTTGAGTTTGATATCATTTTGATAGTCTGTTATTTTATTATGTGCAGCTAATGGTGCTTTCTCATATAATGTAGCTATAAAAGACTTCCAACATTCTTTAATGCTGATGTTGACGGATTGGGTTTTTTCTCCCTGAAGCTGTCTTTCTAGCTACAAATAGAAATAATAGATCAATTCAGCTTAGCTTTTACATTGTGCTGGATACAACTACATTTGTTCCAGGAGCAAATTGTTTGAAATATTTAATATTCCATACTCTACAGTGTTGTGATATTTTACATTAGAGCTGTACTGCATATCACAAGTATAATACACATACACAGTCCAAATATGAGCCAGCAATGCTACACTTAATATCAGGAATTCTAACTTAGAAACTGGGAAATTCTTCAGCATGTTTAACAGAGTCACTCTGCAGTGAAGGGGGATACTGGGTCAACCTAGGTGGCAGATTAACTATCTGAGAGACTCTAGGCCTCATTATTTTTCATACCAGAGAGAGTTCTTCTTATTCGTATTCTAGAAACTGACTCTTATGCAATAATTGTGATAACTCAAAGAGCAGCAAAGTGCTTCATGGTTCGAGTCACCGTTGGTCAACAAAACGTATCTGGACAGGGTTTTCTTGGGAGCACTTCACCTCCAGCAACCCTTGCTGGGCAAGTATAGAGTCTACAAAGGCCAGGGAAAACAAGAAATTGGACTCCTCTGGATTCAGTAGTTAAAAAGCAATCATGGGGGATTTAGCAATCACCATCTGCTGGGACAACAGCCAAGTTATGTGTATAGTAACGTCAGGAACCAAACTTGCTACTTCACTGAATTTCCAACTTCTTTCTTTTGACATTATCACAATGTCATGGCCCAAAGTGTAGTTTATCCTCTGCACTCCAGAGGCATTTCAGCACTCCCTTACTTCTGTCAGCAGTGCAAGAGAGACAAAGTGGTATAAGAACTTTTTTCCTCACCTACAGACACCTAAATCTCCTCTTCGTAACACTGTTGATTTCTTGTTTGCAATGACAAAGATCATACAAGACACGTAGCATATTTCCTACAATTACTTACATTTGTCCTACTGGCTCTATAACCCTTTCTCTTTCCACATCTGAAATGCAGGCTGAATTCCACCTCCCCATGGACTGACTCTAACTGCACTTTTTTTTAAACCCTGTGCTGCAATCCCTGCTGCTTCTTTCTTTTCATCTTCTCAGATCACCCCACTCACGAACCTGTACATTTAAAAACCCATCCACCAACTTCTGCAAACGGTCTAAATATTGTAAAAGCCAAATGTTTCATTTAAGTGTAAAATTCTCTCAGTAGTAAGACATACACCAGATCAATTACCAGATGATCTAATACATACAGCTGACTAGAGTTTCCTCAAGAAAATTGTTTTTTTCTTATAATGCTTGCCAACTGGCTTCATTATGAATTAGAAATACAAGATCTTCAAAAAGAGCCCTGAACAAAGCAAATACAGTTCAAGATCATATTGACTTGAAAAAGTTAATACAAGAACAAGCCTCCCTCTGTGAACTGGAACAGACTCTTGGAACCCTTTCCTCAAATACACTGGATAAAGCATAAGACAACTTATGCCAGAAACAGACAAACCAGGGATCCATTCGTGGAAGCCACTGCCTGTTTTCTGCACAACATGCTTCATTTTATCAGGATGACTGACGACAACAATGTCTCTAGTTCTTCTCTGGTGAACAGGCTGGCAATGCAGCTTCAATCAACAGCGTGTAGATTTGAGGGTGGCTGGGGTTTTTTTAAGCATTGGAAAGAAGACATTTCCTCTAATGAGTTTTCCTTGGCTGTTCAATATTTATTACATATACTTAAGCAGAGCTTTTATTACTTAATGTTCCGTTTCCTTCCAAAAGGATAACACCGAGACTTGTGTAATGCTGCCCTATAGTCTCATAAAATTGATAGCAGCTCCAAACTTTTCCTGGGCATAATCCTACCAGCGTGCCAGCCCCACAATAGCACATATTAGGGCAAAGCTCTAAATAGGCTTCACTAGGAAGTCTGCCACCACTACCATCTGTGTCATGGATTTACATCAAAGAGATGAAAACATGAAGAGCTTTTTATCCTGCCATTTTCTCCTGTCTCTATCCTAACACACACATCCATAGTTCCCTGCATCACAGAAAACTGGCTGGGGGACCTGAAGCCTCCCCCTAAGATTTGAGACTAGGTAGCAGGTCTTGGGCATTACACTCACTTTATATAATGTTTGTTCCCACAGAGGTTGGAAGTTTTGTATAGATCTGGGGTCGCTGCTGTGGTGAACTGCATGGAAACTAATCCCTCTATGTGCATAGGAAGTCAACAGCAGGATTACAACAGTGCACAGGTTGAGTGCTGGCTCTTTCCTGCAGGATGGATTCTGATGTTGCTGCTCCTTCACTTTCAGGAGCAAGCCAACTTTCTTCTCAGAGGGAGGAAGCATCCTGGGATACTTTCCATGATTTGATCAGAAACTTATCAGGGAACACAAATCACTAGCACTGCTCAGGAAGCTACAAAACCAAGATGTAGAGCATGGAGCAGGAGTAAAGATGCCAAATACAGCCATTTTAATAAAAATAACTGTAAATTGCTTTTATTGCTACATTCCAGGGACAGAATTGCCTGTCTCCATTACCAGAAGACTGGAGAAAGAGATTACATCTCCACATAAATTACAGAGACATGATCAAATCTGCAAGGAAAGCTACCATGGCTTCTACTTGCATCCCCAGGTCACTGCACTCAACACTCACTGCAGAATTCGGGAGAACTGGGGAAAACTGAGCTCTCCTTATCTTACCAGGAAGATTTTTATTTTTGCAAAGGGGAAGATCTGTGCTGGCATCTAAAGAGTAAGGCAAAAGGCTTCGCTCTTAACCCATCCTAAGCCTGTCCTTAATGCTGCTCCTGTTAAAGATGACCAAGGATGAACTATCCAGCTCTGGCAGCATTTGGCAACCCCTGCCTGGCATCACACGGCACTTCTGCCTTCACAGGTTACAATGCTCCAAACACAAGCCAGTCGTGTTAAGAAGGCATGGGAGAGATCTGAGGTGAGAAAGGATATGGGAAACTTTTATTTATTAATTAAAAGCTTAGATCCTCTGCATTTACAGCTCCCTTTTCTTCCCTTGTCCCATGACACAAACAGTTTGGGAGTGCTGCTAACCACAGGCACCTTGAGACTACACTTTGAAGAAGCCACACACCTGCCCTCCCCAGGTTCCTGTACCAGGACAGGTAGCAGCCAGGTCTCCCTTTCTAATCCCATAGTAACCATCACTGATGTGTTTATTTCCAAATAAGTCATCATCTAAGTGCCAAACTCACTCACTCTCAGTGGAAGATTTTCATTTCGCCTTTCCCCTTCCACACATATATATTTATTCCCCCAACACCAACACAGATGCACTTGCATATAGATATCAGTAATGGGACTCGGCTCTTCTCTGTATATTAAAGCCTCTTTCTTGAGTGGGATTAATCTTGGCAGCTGTCTGACAGGAGAGACTGTGTGGGAGGAAAATGGTTTTATCTAAAACTTGAAAGAAAGCAAAATAATCTTGGAGAGAACAAACTGTGTTTCAACTCTTGCTCCTTCAGTGCAAGACTATTTGCTAACAGAAAATACCCAACAACTGCAAAAATACAAAAATATTGTTCTGAAAGGTAACATAATGACCATGTATTTTTTCTTTCCTTTTACTTAAGTGGCCACTTTTCAAAACATTTATTAATAACATAGCTGAGTCGCTCTATAGGAGGCCAGAATCTAAGTCAGTTTTTAAAATCGAAATGAAGCAAATCTCACAGTTTTCTTTCAGCTATGGTGGTGCAGGAAAGGTCTCTGCTTCCCCTCCTGCCTTTACACTACTTTTAGAGACAGAAAAACTAATAAACAAGACAGAATGGAGTATCTCTATATTTCTGGTGGGCATTTCCAGAGCAGTGATGAAACATATCACTGTTCTTCATAATTAAAAACAAAGTTTGCTCTTACAGACCATTGTATTTCCCCTTGCTCGCAGGAGAGTCTCCCTTGGAAAAGGTCACCTTGCTCTAAGGTTGCCCTGTGACTGCACTCAGGAGGAGGTAAGCTTTGATGTCAGCGTGGACACCCTGCTTCCACTCTCCCATCCACCCCTGTGCTTCTTCACGACCTCCTCAGCTCATAGGCTGGCTCCATGCCCAAATCACTTAACTTTTTTCCTGACTCTGGGTTCTTGTTCCAGCCTGTCCCACTTCTTCTCACGTTCACGTTGATGTCTGGTCCCAGCCTACTGAGATCCCTCATTGGCTTTATCTCACTGGATGCCCTTGCTCCCTGCCATCATCCTGCTGTTTCCTCCTCCCAGCTGCCTGCACCCATAGGTCATGGCAAAAATTGCCTCCCTGCCTGCAGCTGCAGGGCAAAGTACAGCAGCTGCTTAAGTGAAGTTTCCCAAGGTAAACCAAGCCTAATGGCTGACCTTCTGATCTGAGAAATTTCAGCTGAAGCAATTAATAGATAAAGAGAGACAAATTTTCGCATCGAGAGTGCTGGATATCTTGCTACTCTGTCTTACCTCATCAAACATTCAAGCTTTAACATGTAGAAATGTTAAAGGGACTTTTTCTCCCCCCCAAAATCTATTTGGCATCAAAGGTACATATGGTGAAATAACAAAATACAGGTGCACCTGGAAATTATGGCAATTTGCAACTGACACTTGTTTCTAAGCAGACCTCTCTTAGAAGGTTCTCTGTACTTCAGAGAATATAATTTAAATAACTAAACAGTCTCCATTTGAAGCAACTCAATTCTCTGTGGCATCTGCCACCCTGACAGTGAGGATCCCTGAGAGGACTGCACTGACAGCAGAAGCCACAGTGCTCCACGCACCTGCATTTTTTTCTTGAGGAGTTCAATAACACAACACAGTATATGACACTATTACATATGCCTTCACTTGCTGCCAGTACTGCTTCAGGCTTCAGCAACACTAATGTATTAAACAATGTCAAATCCATCACAGCCGAGGCTGTTCTTCAGCACAAAGATTTGGTTCTTGCTGGATTTCTAGGAAGGTATCTTAATAATGTTCCATCCCTTGACAACGATGATGTTTATCACAACAACTGCTGTGTATGTTTAGTATATCTCCAAATTATTTTGGTAAAAACATACAGCAAATTTTACACAACAAAGATTTTTTCAGCATTTTAGAAGACATGCAGAGCATAAAAATGATGCAGTAACCTGTTTGCATAGTGCTCTGCCATCTATCTCCCCGGACTCTTGAAAAACTGACATGGTTCCTCGAGGGATTTACTTGATTAAAGAACATTAATTAATTGAGTGAACATCTGTGCTGTTTTTCAACTAATAATTAAAATTAGCTAGGAATTGTAATCTCCTTAAAAGTGAGAAGTATATAGAATAGCTGTAGCCCATTTTCTCACAACGTTAGGGCTAAGCAACTATAGCATTTACTGTAGTGGTTCCTGAGAGATTTGTAAGGCCCTGTGGTGGAAGTTTGCTTCCTGGCTAGCCTGACAACAGGAACATTTTATTCTTGGCTTCATGCATTAACATATTAACCATGACAGTGCTGACATTTGTTGCTAAGTAAAATTGAGTGTAAATGGTCTAGAAAGCTGCCATTAAATTTAGAAATTATTTTTGGAGTCTGAAATTAACTACTGTCAACACAACTCATGTTTCCACTTATACGCAAATATGACAGGAATTTTAATGACTTCTCCAAACTCTGCATATAACAGAAAGATGGGAAATGAGAGTAATGATTTTAATTGCTCTCAAACTGTATGACAAAAAGCAACCCACCTATATGATATAATAAGAGCTCAAGGACTATCCTACAGGACAGAGTAAGTAAGAGGGTTAGACAAGAAAATATCATATTAATATATGGAAATGAAATCTCCCAGTGTAACCCATGAGGTCAGGATATGTCCAGGATCATCCTTTTCCTCACCCAGGAGACACTCTTAGTTATTTAAACAGAGAGCTTTATTCCCTGAGATCAAAGAAGGGAGCCAAGGAAAGCTGAGCCACTGGTATGCAGCACCAAGAAGAAGTGGAGATTAACAGCAAAAATGAGATTTCATTGCATGTGACAGAAGCCAACTAAGAGTCTAGAGACTGCAAATATCAGATGTTTGCAAAAGGGAACATCACTGGACGAGAAGGTAGATTCATTTAAGCTCTTACCAGCACTGCAGACATTCAGTTTAGAGGTAGTCAGTGCAAGAGCCAGCCTGGAATTGGTACAGGAGTGCTCAGCCATGTAACAAGAGGCTGCAATGAAAACTGGTGGGTTCATAAATATCACAGATATTTGTACAATTTTCAGAGGCTTACAGAAATACTTATTTCCAGCACAATCACCTGCACAATGACTGTACTCAGTCACCAGTTTGCACTGTCCTCACTTACTTGTACACTTTTTCTGAAACGGCTTTTAACAAGATTGGGTGGCTCAGAGAAATGAAAGACATTTGCTTAGTGTCCACCAATTGCAGATGGTTTCTCAGTGGTTTACTTTCTGACCCCTGCTTGGTAAACAGAACGAGGGAAGCCTGAGAGGTCCTATTCAAGGTAAGCTGAATGGGTCTCTTCCTCACTACCCCTCACCTGCACCGGGTACCAGCTTTAGAGAAGGGGGCCAGGAAGAAGTACCTGAGAGCACTGGAAGACCAGCAGCAGCCCCAGGAAACGTGCCAGCTCTCAGTATCTCAGGATGAAGTGATGAGGGCAGGCAGCACCTGGAACTTGTATGGTTCACTCCCAGCTGCAGGAGTGACCAACCATGTGCATCCCAGTTGGACCCCAGCCCAGAACCACTTCTACAGAAGTAGGAAAATTAAGCTGAGAATTTATCAGACCTTGCTTGCTCTGGTGTCACAACAACAATTATGATCCTATTTAACCTATTTTTCTTTTCTTCCTACTCAGTTTTTCATTTCTATAGGTAATCCAATACCACATAATACCTGGCAATAAAATTCTGTCTGGAATAAAATTGTTCCCCTTTTTCGCTATATTGCAGAGACCTTAAATCCTACTGAAGGATTAAAAAAATAATCTATTTGCTGTCATGATATCATTCCTCAGGCTTATCTGCTTTCTTTGGGCAGTAAATACACTTTTTGTGCTACCTGGCCCCACTCCAGGCCAGTATTATACTAGTGTAAGACTCTGAAGAAAAAAAGAATTTGGTAGTGCCAGCTTATAGCCTTCTGTAAAAAGGGCCCTTCCCTCCTGTCTGAGGGGTTTATGCTTCTGAAAACCAAGCACACCATTTGCAGATTGTGAGAAACAGCCTCTAAAAAAATACTGAAGTTTGACAGCATACACCCTCTTGGCAGCTGTGTAACTGCAGAGAAAATGCCACCATTCACACCACAAGGTATTCTGGGCTGGATGACCCAAGAGCTAACAGGATGTATGGCTGGGGACAACTGTGGGATGTACCCTGGACAGCCCTTTCCTCCAGTACAGAGTGGACTGAGATGTCCTGGAGACCATGGCATCACTGAGTCTTACTGGAGAGAGGATACAGCTCAGAGAGTGTCAGAGTATTTGTGGTAGTGAAATAGCAGCTGTTTGGGAGGTGTGTGCATATGGCAATCACCAAGCTTGAAACAAGCATCGGGGGTGGGGAAACACAGCCATAACCACAGGCTTAATCATACCTCGATCTCACAAAAAATAGTCTGTGTCACAAAGAAAACATGGTAGGTGCACACAGTGATGAAACACTTACCCTGGAATCCTTTTCCAGATGAAGCTTGTGTTGAAGACTGCGTCTTCTCCTGGCCTTGGCAATGCCATTGTGATAAAAGAAGTATCCACTGTCTAAAAAAGGGAGCTGAGGAAGACAGAGAGAAAAAAACATCATGAAGCTATTGGCTACTAATACAGATGACATGGAAAACTTGTGTGTGAAGCAGCTACAAGGCCCTGGCATAACTCTTCACAAGCCCAAACTGCTCTCCAGCATGTCACTTCTAAGTTACTCCTGAAAAGTATGCCCAGCAGCATTAAAGTTATTTGCTACAAGTTTACAATGTGTAACTTCACTTGTATACACTTGGTACTACTGTCACCTTATGTTTAAGGTCAACAATGTCAACATTTCTGAAGGGCTTCCCAAACCACAACAGGATTACTTCCTGTTTCCTCAGAAAGGCAAAATAAAGGAACAGAATGAACTGCAAAAGATTTGAAAGGACCACAAACCATCCTTTAGCAATAAGGCAAGTGCTTTTCTGAGCCATTATAAGGCACCTGAGCTGATGTAAGCAGAAAACAGAATGATTTCCACTCAGAAAAATCCGGTACTTGGAATTTCTTCTGAACACCAGGAAATGGAATAGATGAAGAATATTAAGAAAACAGACAGCTCACAGCATGCAGGTGGTACAGCTTTATGGTCTACACCATTTAGACAGCAAGTAAAGACCTCCCAAGGGCTTTCCAGACCCACTTAAGGCAGGTGCCAGGGAAGGAAGATGTACGTCCTTTATTAAATACATCTCTCTCCACAGGATTGGCAGAGAACGACTCAAAGACTAGTAGCACTTAGCTTTGAGAAGGCTAAAAGACATGGTGTTAGGAGAACAGCATTCCACTTCCAGCAGTCAATTAGAAAGTTCCATTTGCATCTCAAATTCTACAGCTTCTTCCCCATTGCAACTGAATAGGGAGATTCTGGTTGAATGCTTAAATCTAAGCAAGAAATCGGTATTTTAAAAACAAGTTTGTCTTCGTAAAAGTTGAGAAAAAAGGGCTCGTTGGGAAGTTATATGTTAATGCTGTGGACATTTCAACTTCAAAGTTAGACTACCCTGCATGTAAAATTACTACTTAAAAGAGATATTCCAAAGCAGCTTCAACAGCCCTGTTCCTCTCCTTTTTATTATCTATGCATCGTGATCACGTAAACCTTTTAGCAGGAGTTCAAAGTTCTTTGCTGAAAAACTGAGACTGACATCTAGATACAATATCCATTGTGAAAACCCAGTATGAATAAGGGTAGTAGGAACTTGCTGACACAAAACAGGTTCTGTTCCTGTATAAGGTATATACAGTTCACAAATATAATTTCCTTCTATGCAGTTATATCCCATTTCATTAAATCTATCACTATATCTGGTGCAGTTCTGCAAATACATGTGCAGCAGTGTGGGAATGGAAGATTCACAGCTAATTCTGAAAGTTTAAAATTTGGACACATTCCAAAGATGAGTATGCGAGTTTTAATTTTTTTTTTTCTACACAGTCCTTTTTAATGTTAATTTAAACATTTAATATCAATGAAATCAAAGCATTTCATTTTCACTTTTCAAATTCCATTGCATATGATGCATAATACATAAATGCAAAGTAACTTTAAAAAAATAAATCAAAGTATTCCATTCTGGTAAAAAGACCTCTTTTTAAGTGTATATAAAAGGTTAAGGAGATTTCATCAAAATCATTATGGTTCCTTGGAGCTGATTTGCAGGGCTGACTGGAGAGCTTTTCTGGGTGAATAATCAGAATATTTTTGCATCAGCTCTGTATACATGTGAAGAACACAACAGCTGAGGCAGAAGGAGAAATGAGGCTGTGAAAGCTCATGGCAGTGGCCACAGAAGCCTCCTATGCCTCATATATACCCTCAGACCTGCAGCTCTTAAGGCTCAAATTCTGTCTGGGTTCAGGTCATTTTTTAAAAAGCAGATTTATGTTTAAAAAGCATACACCTGACATCCTTACCTACTGGGTAACTGATTATTTCCATAATCCAGAGTTGGCAACAGATCTGACTGTCCAGGAAATGGCCCTTCCCCCACATCAGATACATTACCCTATGCCTCGCAAATATGCAGGGAAAAAAATCTAAATAGCCAGATCAGTTACAGCTTGAAATCCATCTGACTGTGCTAACCATTACCATCCATTGCAAGCTGTGGTCCAATTACCCCTCTAATTCTCTCAGTGAAATCAGGATGTTTTCCTTCTTTGTATCTCAGTATCAACCATCCAAACCAATTCCAGTCAAATATTATCTTGATGTTCTTCCATTAAGGAAGATTCTTGGCAATTTTGTAGATACCTGGAAACATATAACACATACTCGCTTTTCATTTTCTGTGTAGGGTTATTATCTAGTGCCACTTAGGATAAAGCAATATATTATATCATAAACTTCTAAAGCCAGTGTATTCAAGCCTGACAATAACCAAAAGTATTTACAGCTAGTACAACAATGACCAGATTTATGGACAAAATCACGAATAAATTTGAGTGAGATTATTCCACTCCACAGATACCCCAGTAATCTTTAAAGAACTCAGGTATTTTACAGCTCACATGGTTTTCACACTTGTTCCATGAAACTGGGGGGTACAGACAGGAGGGCTGCTATGTGAGGCAACACCTGAAATATGACCTGATCAAACACCATGGATTGTGAATAATTAATAGCAGAAACCAAGCAAATTGCAGGAAGAATCTAAACACTGCAGCAAACCCTTCAAATTAACGAATGTACACACGGGAGAAGTTGAGACGCCAGCAAAGGGCCTAGAATGTCACACACTTTTGATGAGGATTTTACATTGAGATCTGTGAATACCACAAGCAACCAGTGAAGTGCTCCCGTTCTGATGAGCTCCTGCTATGGAGTGAGGGACTCCTCTGCAGCCAGCAAACAGCAGGAGCAGGTAGCTCCCAGCAGGGTTTACATTCCCGCTATTAGCTTCTCCAGGAGGTCTACTCTGATTTGGAGCCGGAGCAAAACAGCAAATAGCAAAATGAACAGTGCATGTAATGAAGTGAAATGAAAACAGAAGGGCTCCTGTACATAAAAAAACCCCTCCAAACTGTCACCAGCAGTAGCTACTCTGTAATGTTCTCGTTGTAAAGCTGAGATGGTGTTTGAGTAAACCTCCCATTTCAGCAGCAGCAGCAGGTTCTGAATGTAGCAGGGAGGAATGATGCACTCAGCCTGGTGGCTCAGGTTCGTTTTGCAGGATAGAAGCAAAGCTTCCTACCCTCAGAGAAAAATGAGCAATTATGTGTGATAACTAATTACCGGAAAGCACTTGAATCTTCAAGTAAAGAGGATTATCTAGAGTTAGAAAAGGGTCTAGTATTGCCTTGATGTATGAATATGGTTCAAAGGAAGACTCTGAGAATCTCAGGAAATACAAGCACTTTGTTACTTGCAATTTTTGTATAAAATTACTGGTGAAAAATACATATAAGTAAAACCAGAATCACAAATACAATACAGCAAGTAGAGCAAAACCTTATATATCCACCTGTCTCCTTTTCTTCGGATTTGCAGCTTCCTTGTGGTTATTAATAATAACATTTAAAGTAAAAATGAAATCCTGTTTAACCTACTTCCTGAAAAGGATGGGGATCAGAAAATAACTTTTAAAAATTCAGTGTTCAACTAACTGGAGGAAAGAAAACCTCTTTAAATGGAAGAGGCTTACCTAGAGAGCAAAATGGCTAGGATGTACTGTGTGGTATGGAAGAAGGCAGGAAACACTTCATTTCATGCACAGTTTTAGTGTCGATACCTCTGACTCTGAGGTATCTTGGCTGTTCTTAGACTACTGCTCCACCAAAGAAGTCCAGGTGTAATTATTACTGATATAAAAATAAGTTAAGTTTACGAGTGCCAGCTTTTCTGCACTCTTCTCCTTACACCTGAATCTTTCCCCAGCAAGAAAAGAGAGGAAGAAATTTCCTCTGTGCTGCCCTAGATGCCACTCTTGGGAAGAAGGGCTGTAAACAGGCAGCTACAACTCTCCCCTGCCAGACATTGCTTCTGGGTGGTCATTCCCTGGTATTGAAAGCAAGGAGGAGGAAAAAAAAAGACACAGTCAACTGCTGAGCTCCCAGCTACTGATCTGCTCCAAGAAGGAAAAATCAAGTATAAGGTAGATTGTTCCTCACAGGCACCTGATCTAGGAGATGTGCATCCCTTCAAGCTGATGGCTCCCATCCCATTTTGTTTACTTGACAGAGAAAAATCTAACTGCCTCCTTTTTTGATCTTGCCTTGGACAATACACATGGTGGCACCAGATGTTGTTTTACCTATCTGAAACTAAAGGACATTAATATCAGCTGCAAAGAGGTGCAGGGGTTTAAAGAAAAGAAGCACCCAAAAGACTAAATTCAGACACAGCTCCTCATTCTAAAACAGCAGCATTGGGGCCACCTTGAGCAAAGCTAACACTGAAAACAATCATAAAAGTATCAGTGTCATCTGACCAGAAAAGCCCATCTGTAGCTATGGTATTACAAAAGCTGAAATAAATGTCAAAGTAGAAAAAAGAAAATTTAAAAATTCAAAACTAAAAATTAAAAAGGATTTTGAAAATGTGGCATCAGTGCTTTACCTGGCTCTTGGTAAGAGGCCCAGCATTTACAGCCCCTGCCATTCGTTTTAAGAGGTGACACATACATCACAAAAATAAAGAGGAACCTCAGTTCTCAGGCTTATCTTTAACATTAAATTTTACTGACTCCTTATCTTTAACATTAAATTTTACTGACTCGCTTCAGGGCTCTATCTACATACATGTCACAAGCAAATTAAGGTGCCCACAGAAAGCTTAAGAACAGATCCAATTGTCCCCTCCTGTTTTAATGGGACTGATGTCTGCCCTGTCTTCCCATGCAGCCTTTCATGCTGTACCACGTAAAGCAGCATCCCCACAGTACACTGTTAGCTCCTGTGCATCATTTCCAGTGATTTCTCCCCAGTACAACAATACTCTAAAACCAGCTTACTTTAACCTATTAAGGTTCCTCTCCCAAGTCACCAATGGAGGCAACAGGCCACAACAACTTTATTTTGAGCAAAACCATGTAAAAATATAAGCAAAGGGTGATTTATAACAAGTTACGCATGGGCTGCCTTCTTTGATTGCCAAAAAAATTCAGTATGAATAGATCCATTAGTGATTGAGACTCACAGAAAGCCCTTATCCAGCCAGGCTGATCAAGACCCTCCTCAGGGCTCCTTACCTGCCTTAGTCTGAACATGTGGCCAGGCATGTGAGGGTTCAACCAAACAGTGGTGCTAAAGAAACCCTTCTGAGGAAAAAAAGCAATATCCACCTGCTTCCCCCCAAAAAAAACCCCAAACATTTTCTTTTTTAAATAGAACACAAAACATCTCTCCCCAACAGAGCCCAAGCACAGCTCCTGCCTTTAAAAGGGGCTATAAATCTGCCCAGGTGAGCTCTTTCATCCCATTACTGCTCAGTAATTACACCAACGGAAAATACAACCTAAACCTGGCACAAGTAAATGTATTTGGAGCCTTCACAGGCCCCACAGGCCTCACTCCTTCAGTTGCCATTATAGTCGAAGCACAACAAAGTGCCTCCCAGCAGAAATTAGAAACCTTTTAGAAACCTTTTCATCCTAGTTTCACCAAATGCACTGAGGATGCTTATAAATATTCAATATGAATTTTTAAACTCTCTTTCTCTCATTTTCCCTCACCCCAATTAGCATTAGAAATCATTTTACTTTTAAATACACAGATGGGAGCCAAGTCAAAGGCACTCGCTCACTGTAGCAATGAGGGCCAAGTGAGAGTAGAGCCAGCTAGAAACACAGGCAGCCCCAGGCACCAAAATACCACAGAACAAAGCGCGAGCAAGAAAGGATTAATTTAAACATTGGTGGAGAAATGTGAAATAGCAAAGGACCAAAGCTGTGCAAGACCTTACCAAACATGAAATCCAGTCCACTGTGTCCCCACGGCCCCAGGCAAGGACTTCACACTTTCTCATTAGCGTGCTATAATTACTCTGAAGGCTCAGCAGAAGGATCCACACAAGCTCAAAGAGCTCTGAAGACTGGCAGAGTCAGGTCCAGGTCTGAGTGTTATGACTCAGTGCTCCTGGCTCCTTATTGATTGCACCTGTGTCTTATTTAGCTGCCCCCACCAATGCCCCATCTGCTTCTCTTAGCAAAATCTGGCAGGTGGAGGTGTTAGCCATAGCTTTAACACTCCCAAAACATAAATCTCATACTAAAACACCATCAGAAGGGGATCCTTGTGAAATCAATTGATTAGCACACAGTACAACATTTATCCTACAAAATAATTCAGAAATACCTGAGTTAGGTACTCACATGTGTTTACCTGCATGTGTTTTCAGCTGTTTCACATCAATACCCAACCAGCTCTTAAGGGAATTAGCAACAGGTGGTGGTAATAAGAAATGATTGTGACTACTTGGTTGAGAGATCCACAAGTCAATGAAAATACTGGAATATGCACAGAAACAAGGCTATCTGTTATTTAGGATATTTATTACCCTGTTAGAGCACGGAAACCTTGCTTAAAAAGTTCTATTAAGTCTTTCTTAAGCCCACAGAAGTATTTTTCAATGGTTTCTGAAAGATATCTGCACAGCGAAATGTCTTTTTCTCTAAAAACAGTGTAAAGTCAAACGTGATATCTAAAGACTTTACAGAATAAATGCCTTTGGACTTCATTTTATCCAAAAGGATAAAACAAAGCCTTTGTCTAGTCCCTCCTGCATGCAGTAACCACAAGGTTAAACAATCTTCTCAAACACTGGACATGAAGGGTTTAGTAAATACAGTGAAGTAAATGGAAGAAATGGAACCATGTCCAGTCTGTCCACGTGGAATTCATCTGAGCTCTCCATGAAACTCATAAGAAAAAAAAAAGCCACTTTAGTGGAGTATGATTCATCTGACCTACCTTAAAACCAGCTACCTTAAAACAAGCAGAGCTGAGCCCCAGGAGCACCTTTTGCGCTCCAGAGACTGTAAGAGGAGCACAGCTGTCCACACTCAGGTAGATCAGTCCTGATGTTAAATGTCTAGTTCTCATTTTTTCATCAGTTTTGCCCTTACGTTATCTCACATGGTGCTTTTAAGCACTTATAAAACACTGCTCCATTGGTTTGGTTTCAAGTTTGCAATATTTGGAATTTGACTTGCAATTGAATGAATCATGCAGGTTTAATGCTTTACTGTATTTATATTACTGTTAAGTTTGTCACTAAAGAGCTTCATCCTGCAAACACATAACAGTCACATAAGCCATAAGCAACAAGATTGTGGATTTGCTGGTAGTTTTATCAGTGAATTGAAGAAGTTATTTGAGGCTTTTAAAAGAGTTATTCTAGTTTATGTGAATGGATCTGTGTGTTTTAGTGAGTTTTACCCATTACTCCCCAGTAACCATAAAACCCACTATTGATTCTACCATGTGCACTGTTGAAAGCAAGATACTTTGCAGATTTGGAGGAGAAGGTTCTTGCTTATACACTTGCATTGGACTGTCTGCATTAATCCAGATCATCATTACCTGGAGTAGGTGAGTGTTACTGTTTGGCTGACAGCCTGAAGTAATCATCATTACTCTTACATAGACGTTGAGGATCCTGCAAGAAGAGCACCTCAGTCAAGCCTGGGCACCAGGAAGAATCCTGGAGCTCAGGACCCAAGAAAAGTCACCGTGAGCCTCTAAAAGTTGTGTTGTCATTTTTAGCATCAACAAATGGCTGCTGGGAAAATGAGCCAGCCCCCTCCAATCATTCAGCCACACGGCTCTGCAACAACCACATGCACAACAGATAAACATACACATCATTTAGAACAATAAAGTAAATACAATTCTATCAGAAGCTGAATCAAATTTTCTTAAAACAGGTATCAGTAGTACAAAATGAAAATTTTCCATGATTTGGGAGAACTTTACTCATCCTGTAAAAAAACCCAAAACCAATTAAACAAACAAAACCCCCACACTCCCCTCAAAAGCCCTCCAAAAAATCCTGAAAAAGACAACTAGAAATTAGACTCCAGACATTCTTTAGCAGCACTGGCCCCTAGACTTAACTTTTCTAACTTGCTCATGTTAGCAGTGACTTCAAGTAATTGCCCTCAGCTGTGCAGTGCAAATGAGTGCACAGCCAGAAAGCCACTCAGTACCTGACCCAGTTAATTAACTGCAGCTCATTTAGTCTGCCAATGCTTTAAGAATACAGGGGAAAAAAGGATGGTACCCCAAAAGCGGGTTTGCCTGTTCTACATTTTATTAGCAAAGGCAAACCTTTTGCTATGAGTGCCTCTCTCCTGCTTGGAGCAACAGGGCTCCACTGGACATCCTGCCACTCTTTCAAGGGTCTTCTGTGTTTTCAAATCACATCCCAAGGTGACAATATTCTGTGAAAGTTTTCACACCTCAAATAACCTTCTCACCGATATCATTCTATCCAGGACTGTTCCATTCACTTTTTCCCCTCTCTGCTGTTGCTTCACATGGTAGCACTCTGCTGTAGGACAGCCAGGACAAAAACTCACAAGACATGAGTTTCAGCATCTTCAGAGATGCTGGGTAGCCCCAATGCCTACAAATACTAGAAGAATCTCAGGCAATTATAGCTGTAATATTCTAGTTTCAGCTGCCTTGCATGTAAAATGGCAGAGTCTAATAAGTACCTGTTTACTTATTTTATTTATTGATAGCATTCATTTAATGAATGTTTGCACAGCACTACAGATCGTGCTATAAAACTCTTAACTATAAAATGCCAAGCGCTATTGTAAACATATATTAATGGGTATATCTACACATATAATATATACATATGCAATCAGGTACCTCTTTAGCAACAGATATTTGGTAAATGTTTTAATGTTTAAATAATATATGATGGAAATCTTTTCTTCCTATCAGTACATCTGCCTTAGGGAAAACTCATGAGAAATTGCTTGATTTAGTTAGAAGCTGCAAATTTAAGTGACCAGGTTACATTTCTAACTGAGCTGGATCAATGCTGCTGACAGCAATTAGCACTGCTAACAAAGGCTGCTTTGCCTTGCTCCTGATCTACAACCCATCTCTCCTTTTAAGCACGTAACCAAACAGGTTGACTGCTATTGCCACCCAGGAACCTGGTGTCACATCAGCTCTAAAAACACTGAGATAAAAGCCAGGAGACAAAGTTTGCTATTTTTAAAACAGCATTAAGATGTAGCGTGCCCCAGCCATGAATTACTGGTACTTCTATCTCAAGGATGGAGAGGAGGCAAGACATGGCTGCTCGCTGGCATTTCAACAGAGCACTTCAGCTTTATTCTTATATCTTCGTCCCTACAGCAAAGCGTGTAGGACACAGACACGTGTGCAAGTGCTCAGCTAATGTAGTGCCTAAAAGCAACATTATGAACTCAAGCTCTAATGAAGTAGTGCTCAGCTCAGACCAAAATTAGTTGGTTACTGACAAGAGCTACTCAAGAAAGTCCAGGAAAGGTGAATTGCACTAATGCAAAGACGGTAGCTCTCACCAACACTTAAGGAAGATTTGTAGCTCTCTTTCTATTCAAACCCTTTATTCTTTCCTTTTTTCTCCGTTGTCTGTCTAATGGTAGGCTGCCAAGCAATAGCCAATTGACAGGAAAGTGTTTCACAGGGAGGTTTCTGTTGTTAGACCACACTGAACAAGTCTTCCATTTCCTAGAGCAGCAGTGAATTCCTGGAGAAATACATGTACTTTATGGGAGAGAAGCTGATGGGTAACAAATAGAAACAAATCTGTGACACTGAGGCACGTTGTTGCTTCTTGGATTTTTTTTAAACTTAAGACAGTAGGCTTGAGAAGAGCAGGGCAAGGAAACATTAAGAAAAACATTTTCAGTGGAGCCAAGGAAAAGAGATATTTTGGGACACTGTTGTTTTCCTTATTTTTGTAAAGTTGCTTGACTCTGCTAAGAGAAAGTCACAGACATTAATCCCCAGTACTACCAGACCAGGCCAGAGGTAAATTCTGCCATTACTTATGCCACCACGAACTGGAGGGAGCTCCTCTTGACTCCAGCACACAACAGGACGATCGCCACTTCACAACAGCGACTAGCTGCTCTGAGTGGGTTCAAGAGACCCATTTTACAACAGAAGAAAAAAGGATGACCCAAATCTGCCTCAATGGCAGAGATAATGATAAGAAAGGACCTACCTCATTGACCTTTCAGACAGCTGTGAAGTAAGTCTTTTTAATGTTTGTTACTACCAATTAATAAATGACAGAATTTTATGGCTGGCAAAAATTGTGGTCAATCCAACGTGTGCTAATATGTTATCTTGGTTTTATTGTATCAATCAAGCAAGGCAAATGTAGGTTTTTAATTAATCACCAGCATATTTCAGCCTTTAGAGCCTGGAATACTGTTTTCCTTACCAAGGTACTACAGATTTAACATTAATAAAATGAGTTCAGTTAGAAGAGAAAAAAAAGGGGGTTTACAGAATGAAATTGAGTGTTTTAATTCACATCAAGAGGAAAAAAATTCATATGCTGTACTGTCTGGATTTTATTCTGAACTATGTCTAAATTGTAGGAAATATTGGTTTAGAGTTAAGACAAGAAAAGTACATTTACTTGTGAAGTTTGGGGGTTTAAATGGTAATGTAAGAATTAACAGACAGAAATGCTGTGAAGACTAAACTTCAGATGTCCTGATCCACAACCATCATGCCACCAACGCTAACAACCAATTTTTCCAAACCTGCAAATATGTTCAGGTTCTGATTTTTTCACCCGAATCCAGAACTGACAATTCCACTTTACTATTGGCTTGGAGCAACTTCTAAGTCACTAAATATAGCTGACACACATTTCTAAAATTAACCAACACAGGAAAGCATAAAGTCCCTGTGGGACAGATGGGAATCCACCAGTCATGGTTACGGCTAATTCACCATATCTTGGCTGCAGCTAAAAGCCTTTAGCAGAAGCTTCTGCTGCTCTTGGTGTTGCACAGTAGGTGACAAAGACAGTGCTCAACCACAGAGTAGATTTCAGAATCACACTCCTTTGTTTCACTTGTTTTATAAAGAGTAAGAAGGAATTGGGAGAAGGGAGGTTATATCCCACCTCTTTAACTATCCATGACAAGGAAGTTTGTTTGGCTCTAGTTTGATATCCAACACCTGTCTAATAACAGGACCGGTTTCTCTACTTAATATATACTTGATGAGTTTCAGGTTTTCACAGCTTGGTTCTATACTCTTGGAGAAAGCAGCTCTGACATATCACCCTTTTTACTCATCAGGTAAGCAAATAATTCAGTTCAGTCATGAGTATCTGGAACACACTTGTGGACTGGTTTGATGTAAACACTGAGGTCACTTTTTCCATTTGCTTTCTGTGGACAAAGAAGTTAAGAATGTAATATTTACAGAGAAGTTTTGTTTGAGAAGGTAGGTAATACATGACAAAGAACATTACATCCCAGTTCACTCCTTGAGTGAGTAAACCAGAGCTATCACTATCTAATTTACTTGTTTATAATCCCAGTGTATCAATGGCAAGACTTGGGTAGCTCATAATTTCCTCTTTCAGGTCCAAGCTCCCAGTACTTGCTGAGCACAGCCAGCGTTTAGTTGAGTTAGACTTCTCAGCTACTATCATAAATTCATGACCAAACTGGATTTCATGCTGCCTGATAAACTGTGTGTGGTGGTCATGCAGAATTTCACACAAGACCAGATTCAGCTCTCTCTGGCACATGACTCCCTCTCCCAGCGCACGGCCCAGGACTGCTGAGCAGATATTCCATCTCCATTTCAGCAGCATAAGGTTAGCTTTTCCAATGAACTTCTGAGAGTTACATGTAAAGCTCACCTTGATTTACAAGAGCAACACACCAGACTGAATCAGGTTACTTAGAAAAATCCTCTTTGACAAACAGTCCAGCAGTTCGGCTTCCTCCCGCCAGAGGCCAGTGATGGATGGAGGCTCTGGGCTGCTCTCTGCAATATTTATAACCTCCATGCAGCCAGCACCCTGTAGAGACCTGACCCATTTAATTATTTGAAGAAGTTGAAAGAAAAAGAAAAAAAGAACAGTGTTTCTGATGACTAGGATAGCATTACAGGACAAAAGTAAATTTTAGATCCATTAACCACAGCACTGAGTTTGTCACTAGAGCTCTCACAGAAACTAACCACCCATGCTTTGGGCTGGAGTTGCACAGGAGGGTTTCTGAGGTATATTAATTGAATAAGAACTGGCAGAATTTATCATTCATTTCAGCCTTTTGGCTTGATTTCCAGCTTATAGAATTTTCCATGAGCACAGACATTTCTCAGGACTTACTAATTGAAACAATCTACCAAATAAATTTTACATACATTTCAGTAACTACTTTGTAAGTACTTTATTACAAGCACTTGAAACTTGAGTTGCATGGATTAATTTTAATTGGAATAAGATGGATGAGGGAAAGGGTCACATGCAAACTTCTGTAAAGTATTATCAGTATAACTATTCCAGGAAGTCTGATGCTCTTTCTTTCTTTGCTTTGTTGTTGGGTTTGTTTTTCTTTTTTAAAATCAACCTGGTTCTATTGGTAAAAGCTCTAGTTTAAATGAAATTTCTGCTAATATTCTGACTTGGAATGAGTTAAACATGTTAGTACTCCCACACTGATGGTAGCGGTGCCACAATTGGGTTTGTTTTCCCATTTTAACCACATCAGTAGAAGTTTTCTAAGAGTGGGTAGGGTGTTATATCTTGTCACCTGTCATATCCTGTGATAAAGATAGAAGGCTACCTTCCACCTTCACACAACAGTTGGATCTTCTAAAGGATAAGGTAAGTTCAAGCACCTTGGTGCTTTTCTGAAGAAGCCAAACCTAGCAGTGCAGTCAGTCTCTGGGACCTGCTAATGAACAAATGCCAAGCATGCCACAGGTTCTCAGATGGAAGCACTTCAAGCTGGGAGCGAACAGACAATTTATTTTGGTCTAAAGTTTTAATCTGGATTTGAACTCCCAAGCTAGAAACAAAATGTTCTACCTCATTTGCAGTAACCTAACCCATCTGGATCTGGTTGTAGGCATGGCAATAGGATCTGTCCTGACACCAGAAACCAAGTCTTCAAGACAAGGTACTGTTACAAAAACAAGTTCTCCTTTTACTGCACAGCTCTGCAACCTCAGGTCTGGAGACAAATTCAACTTTGGTGTAGGTAAGAGCAACAGGTATCTATACTGGGTCTTAGAAATGGCTCTCAGACCACTCACAACTCATAAGAAACTACTCAGAAGAATGAGAGCTTCAAATAGGACCCCAGGCACAGCCACAGCATATGGGATCCCAAACACATATAGGCAATGAATATATCTGTATGTTGCAGAGTCTGTAAATAGCCTGAAAGTCATCTACAAGAAAACTATCTAGACGGAAGGAAGGAGATTCCAGACTGACAGCAGGATGGTGATACCATATTAATGATCTTTGTTTATCTAGCAGTGATAATAAAATAACACCTTTGACTATGAACTCCATGGCATAGGTCTAAAACAGCTAAGGAACTGACAGACTTGAAGTGAAGGAAACAAAACCAGAGATCTGTTTCCTATGTACTAATCCTGCCTCTCCCAGTGCAAATCCTGAATCCTATTTGCACGACACAGAAAGTCTCCACATGCCGTCATGATTCTTTTACACAGAGATGTAAAAAGGAGAGAAATAACCTGGGGAGATAAAGTCACTACACAACATACTGTGGAGGGATTTCACAAGAGTAGAAAAAGGGGCATCACCAAGGTTAGGAGGCACAGGACAGGGCAACAAACTCTTTCCTGACACAAAATGTAAACAAAGAATTTGTTTACAAATTCTCTGGTGGCGATTCCCGCACTTCACAAGTACTGTCCAGAGCAGGGACTCTAGAAAAAAAAGTCAGGGGGCCACCGGCTGCTTTTGGTTGCCATGCTGGCCTGAAACTGCTGGTCTGCAAGGCTGGCTCCAGTCTGGTGATGTGCGGTCAAAGAGGAGCCTGGGTGAGCTGTTCCTGCTCCACCAGCTTTTGCAAGATGGGGAAAGGAGCAGGAGACATCTTGACAGCATCCACACTTTGAGCACTGATGCTCCTCAGCTGCTTAAGCCACTCAGACCTGGTGCTACTTCTTGGAGCAGAAAGCTATCCCCGGTGCCTTCGTATCACACCGCAACAAGCTTTCCTCAGGCAGGTGCTCAGGGCTAGGCCACAGGAGATGAGTGAACACACCATGTTCAGCTCTGCTCTGCTGAAATCACAGCATTCTGGAAACACTATTCACTTCTTCATGTGTTTTCTCTTTCTATTTTTCTCCTTGACACTGGCAAAACTAAATATAATTTAAATGAAAACAAATAACTGCACGTCCCCAGTTGGGCTGCAGCATCAAAAAAAAACCCAAGTGAAAAAAGAATTACTCACAGCATTTCCTGGGTCTCCACCACATGTTCAATTTTGACAATGAGTTGAAGCAATATGGAATAAGCAAAATTATAAATGCAGGCAGCTTTATAAATAGCCAGAATTTTTGTATCTTTGTGTTCACTGAGCCGTAGCTCAGCAAACAAAACAAAACTTCTCTGTAAAGGTGAGGTTTAATGTGCATGCTTTGCCCAGAAACAGAACTACAGCATGTATTCAAAACAGCAATAGAGCAATTACAGCAGGGATCTATAATAGGGGAGTCTGACCTCCTTGTTTTACACTCAAATAATAAATGCTACTAAAATCTGACAAGGTAATTGTTTTATACCTCAAACAGAATACTCATCACCAACAAGCAATCAGTTTGAGTCTGGAAGAGAAGGAGCTTGACAGAAACTGGGTTAGGGATGTACTTGAGCCTGTGGTTTACAGTCATCTTCTTGATAGTTTACAGCTTTCACATGCATAAGTGAGTACATTTAAGTAATGGGAGATTTTTTTTGTTCTGAGTTAGCCAGTTATAGTGTTTGTTCCTGGGGCTGTTTCTGCATCCAAGGCAGAATGAAAAATATAAAACCCAAACTGAAAAAGCATCATTGGAAATACTGTATTCATTTCAAAGATATGAGGCAAACTCTCTCCTAGCACAGCAAAACTCTTCTTTAACTCCAATAACATTTCTCTTGAGTGTAAATAGGAGCAAATGGGACTTCATAGTCTGTGCCTGGACTCCACCAGCAAGGATCTGACAAGGGTCCCTCCAAACGCAGATGGTTGCTCTCTCTGTGTCTCCCCATTTACTTTCTTCCAAGGCTCTTCTGGAAAAGGGAGCTCTCCATCACCACCCAGCAGTATGACTTCTCACAGCAAGATCCAACTTTTCCTGCTAGTTAATTGCTGCTTCTTCCTAATTTAAACACAACAGTTCAGACTATCTCTTGGAAACTGAAGTGTCTGCTGTTATGGTGAGATGACCTATTGAAATCTCAGGAGTCGCACAATTAGCATTTACATGGAATTTACTTTTTCTTATCTTAGTAACACAAAACTGCAACAGTAAAATCTAGGAAATTAAAGCTCTTGGTTTCCTCAAAAAATTTACATTGTACCTTCAGGTTTTTCTGTTTCCATAATACAGGATTACTTTTGCAAACAAACATCCTTTCCTCTAGGCCAGCGTAATTAATTATTAAATCTGTATTAGTGCACAGAAACACTGCAGTCTGAGGCTTGGTCTCCAGTGGGCCCATGTGAGGAGACCCGGGCTCTCTACCTCTTCTTTGCCTGAGATGCTTTGTTGCTTCAGTATCTGTTTCCACACTGGGGCACATCTGCACCCTCCAATGCTGCCTTCAACTAGCCAGAACTAACACTCTCATGAGTGCTTGGGTTGAGGGCAACACAGGTATGTCCATCTGTAAAGCATCACTATATATATGCACAAATTGTCTGGTTTATATATATGTACACAGGATCAGCCAGGAGCCTGGCTAAGAATTCACCTTATTTCTTCTTCTTTGCTCCATGCATAGGTATTAGAGGAAAAGGAACAAACAACATAGGTATGTATACAAACATATGTATCTATAAATACATGTACAATTGCAACCAGCACTTTTTACATGCACAGAATCCCATCTGTCCATCACAGCACATTCTGGGCATGCAGAGACATATCCTGGCACCTTAAATATCAAGCTAGGCAAACGCAGCTCTTCTCCAGATTTAGGGGCTGATCTACACAGGAAGGGATTTTCAGGGCTTTCGCACGTGGCCCCCAGGATGAAATTTTCAGGATCCCTGAAGAAGATCCTGGTAAAGAGCTTTCAAAGCTTCAAACTCATTATTTAGCCTCCTGGTCTGCCTTCCACACATCAAGTCCCCACTCACAGGCTCCCAGCCTAGATGAAGTAGGCTGCTGCTGCAAGAAATCTGACTTCTTTATCTGTCAAGTTTTGCTTTTGATAAGTCCGTATCTATGCAACGTAAAAAAAACCCAAGCTCCCAACATTTCATCCAGAAATTCCTGGCCAACTCCAGAAAGCCTGGTCCTCAACTGGCAGCCTCCTAAGCAAAAATGGAAAGCAGAAAAGTCACAGCTGTGAGAGGTACCTTAGGTTTCGCAAGATTTAAAGGGAGAGGTGATCAGGTGATATATCAAGGAAAAAAAAACAGATCAGCTTTGGGCAACAGAAAACTCTCCATGCTTTGAAATCCATGTTTGGTTCTTATTTTAAAATCTGAAGCCACTGAATGCTATTTTAAAACACCTCAATGCTACCAGAAGTGGAATATTTAGCTACAGTGGCATTTTGTAGATAGTCTTGGTCTCGGTGTTGATGAAATGGAAAGAGATGTCTAAACTCTGATCTCCAATTAGGAGACCTTTCCAAATGCTTCTTCCAATTCCCCTTGTTAGAAATGAATTAAGAGTTGCAAGTCAAGGTCAGAAAGCAGCTTTTTTTTTCTGCCTGCATTAAGAAAGGTATTCTGGTGGCAAACAAGCCAGGAGGCAAATAAAATGAAGAGAAGAAAAAACCCCAAAGTCATTCCTTTTGCAGTTCTCACAATTTAACATGTAGCTATCAGGGGGGCATCCTCATGACTCCTGACTGCTTGCAGATGGTAAGGCTAGCCATATGAAGAACAGAATGTGATTTATCACAATATCTGTTTCACCAGGAAGACACAGAATCAACTTTGGCAGGCACAAATGGATTTAAAATTTGCAAATGCTAAAAAATACAAAAGATATCTGTATTTGTGATTAACTCAGGGAAGCTTAAAGAAAAATTGACCAATGTTTTTGAGACTCTGCCTCACCTTAAGACCCTAGATCTAAACACAGGCACCTGTTTACATAAGTACTGAGCCCTTCTTAATCAATTCTTCAAGCACTGAATTTAAAGTATTCATTTTAAACCACCTGATGTCTTGTAGTGGCTTCAGAATGATGGTAGGAAGCGTGGCCAACGAATCAATTAGAAAGCGCATCGCACTGTTCGTAACATTAATCTTCAAGGCTATGCTTCCTCTTGCATTTCTGCAGAAATCTGTTTAAGTAAATGTAATATGTACTTGCTCAGAAATTGTTATTAGGAAAAAAACACAGGCACTAAAAATAGGCAATTTAAAAATCAGCTCCCAAAAAGTCATGTTAAAAGGGATTTGTGATGCATGGCATGCATAAAAGAAATCCCTCTCATATACATCTTAAATCCACACACAGAAAAAAGCTGAATCTGCCCTTGTGCTCCTGCTGGGAAAGTCCCTGTGCTGAAATCAAGGTGATTCTTTTCAGACAAGGGCTCTTCTCCAATACAGGTAAAAGTAACTGGATTTGGTTTAAGTAAATAACTTGTTATATTACCCAAACAGTATGCGTGGTTGAAGTATGCAAAGATCACTACTCCTTGTGGTATTTTTTTGAGTATTTCATTAGACAGCATATCTACACATGGTACATTCCCCCGGGAGTTTCTCACTAACAGCTCTGTTTCCATACGCATACACACGGCCACGTTCAACTTTCTGCACTGTCGTTACCGCCATGAAAGCTGAGTCTGCAAACTGTAAGCAGAGCTGCGAGACAAGCCTTCTGAGAGCAAACAGATCAGGAGACTCTTCAGTGATACTGAAGACACTGGAGCAGTGGATGGCACAAGCTTTCACTAACGGCCGACTACCGCCGCCCAAGCCCCATTACGGATCTCCCCTGCACAACGGAGCTTACTATCAGCCTCTCACTGGTTATCTATAGCACGAACAGCTAAATGCCAAACCCCACAAACTTTTCCTGTTCCCTAAAATTGTTGCCTTACAGATAGTAGGGTGCTATTTCCTCTTGCATTTGTGGAGGAGGAGTGAGAGGCTTTCTATTTTTTCAGAGCCCGGGATGATGTAACCTAGAAACCTCCCGGGACAGCATGTGCTCGGTACAGGAGCCATGGCCACCACCTGCCCCCCCCCCTCTGCCAGCACACGCACATCACCCACAGCTCTGCAAGGCTTCATTCCTAGAGACACCCGCATCTGCGGGAAACAGCCCTGCCACAGCAGGTACTGGAAAGCTGGTACTCTCCTCTCGCACACCCAAGGGACTTCCCTCCAGCTCTCTGCCAAGATGACCTCCAAGATTGATTTCCATGAAGAACCTATGTGTCTCCTAATGTTCCCGAGGCACCCTGGGGAGAGGCATGGTGGAGAGCAAAGGATTGTAACAGCCCAGAAACTGCATCTCTTCATTCTGCAAAATCCCTCTCTCCCTATCTCTTCCCCATGTGGGTCACAGGATCATTTGAAAGCATCTAGTGAAAGTATTAAGAAATTCAGCTATGCAGAAAAAAGTACCCTTCCCTCCTTGTAAGGCCTTATCAGCCAGATATACCCAGGATAGGAGGAAGAGAGGGAAATAAAAAGGGAAAACTGCTGACCAAAGAGCTGTACCTAGGTTTCATGTAACAAGACCTAATTCCCACAAGGGATCCTTTCCCAGGGGCATCAGCAGCCCAGGTCTGTCACTATCAGGACAAGACTGCAAGCCCAAAACAAAAGCAGAAGTTGACTGTGGTCCAAGCAACAATGATCTTGTCCTCATTTCTCTAACGAGTTCCCACTGGAGTTGAAACAAGGCAGCCTAAGGGAGGGAGTCTCACTTCATATGCTTTTTACATTTCTAATTTTTTTTTAAATCAAGGTCTTAAGTAATTTCACTCATCCAAGATGAGAGTGCCATTCTCATTCCTTTCCTTGGAAGTAGGATCAGGCTCTTATTGCATAACTACTCGGGAAAATAAAAAACCCCAAACAAGCAGCAGCAATGCTCACAGCTCACTTTCCCTCCACGCTCCTCCAGGCTGAGTACTGCCAGGCTCTATTAGCCTCTCCCCGTCTTCACCTCAGATCTGACTGTACCCTAAAATATTTAGAGATCTAATTATTATTTTAATGGGAGAGATTTCTAGTAGAGTTGAGCTCCCCAGGAGCTGGGATGAGATCCTCCTGCCTCAGTGGCAACCTTGGATTTCCTGGGACCTCAGGAGAGAAAACAACCTCCAGTAATACTTGAAGTTTCCCAACTTCATTCATCAGTGCTAAGCACTGATCACATCATGCTTAATATCAAGCACCTTCTTCAACCTGGGGGCATCCTGTTTCTCTGAGAATAAGAAGGATATTAAGAAGCCACCAGCCTCACAAACTTGAGTATCAAAACCCCTATAAAAATCTTAAATCGTGCACAAGCTTCTCCATGGACATACAGCCTTAATTATTTTGTAAGTGTTCTGAGCAGTTTCAATTGCAGCCGTGCTCAGGAAGCCCTGGGCAGCTCCTGTCGCTCCTGCGCCCAGCCCCAAGTCCCGACCCCGCAGGATGGGAGCTCAATTAGAGGATGTTTATGTAGTAAGTCAAAGGCACAGAGCTACCATGTGGGGAACTCCTCTTGCGTTCCAGTCCAAGAAAACCACCCTTCTGGCCCGCTGCTGAGGAGCACTTGCAATGGCTCTTAGCACCACTACTCCCAAAATCTCCTCGGAAAGGTGTTACGGGGGGTTAACGCGGGGACAACCGGGACGCGCCCCTCTCTGTCCTTTCTCCTCAAGTAAGTCGCAGGCAGGACCGTGCTGAGGGCCACCCCCCGTCCCCTCGGGATGCTCTCAGGATGACACCGCATGCCCCCAGCCCAACGTGAACAGCACTGCACCGCCGCCCAAGCCTTCCGCGGACCTGCCCAAGCCTGCGCGGGGGGCTTACCTTCCGCACCCCGNAGCGGCGGCCGGAGGGAAAGCACCAGCCGGGAGGGGAGATTGCCGCGCTGCCAATCATGGGCGAGGAGGA
>VYZX01034285.1:8705-22340 GCA_013401335.1 Brachypteracias leptosomus
AAAAAAAAAAAAAGCTTTCAGAAAGCTGAAATGCTTGGACAATGAAACCTGGGCAGGAAATTAGGGATTTCAGAATAAAACTTTTGAATGGCAATAATTTAAAGGTGAAAAAATACACTGGAAGTAAACTCTGCTGCGGGCCAGCTTCTTGTCAAAGCAGATCTATAAGTTTTTACATTTAAGCTCTTGAAAAGAAAAGAAAAGGTACAAGCCTAAGCAAAAGTGTGTTGTACAAAGATTTAATTAACATTTTTTATTTGTGGTATCTACCTAAGCATAAAGATTATGAATGGCTCTTATAAATCGGCCACAGTACTGGCAGAGAAGTACAGAGACAGAAGCCAGAGTACACAGGGTAGTTAATTCTTGTTCTGACTCTCCCTGTTTCTCAGTGGACACAGTTTCAGGTTATTGCTGGTTTTTAACTAAAACATGGCAAATGTCTTACATCTGCAAGTCTTGCCAGAGCTTATGACAAGAACATCACTATTTTCTATCCCTTGTGAGACAGACTCCCTCCATGCTGCGGAAGTACATTGTAAGATCACAGTAAGAAGGATACAGATTATAATGTTCAAGCTCAAATGACAACCCAAAAAATTAAATAAAATTGAAAGCATAACAATTTGATTATAGAACTTGAGATCAAATCCAGATTGCTGGAAACATTCTTACAAGCTTGCAGGAAAACCCCGAAGTCAGCAGAGAGGACAAAAAGGGTGAAGAAAACAGAGCAGCTTAATAAGAAATACCCAGATTACTGAATTTAAGACAAAAATTACCTGATAAAAAGGCCTGGAGACTTTTCAGAGTCTGAATAACCTGCCATTCATTACCTAAAAACAGGCAGCATTTTCTTCTTTTCTTTTGTGGTTTTTTTGGTTGTTTTAATTTTTTAAAAAATGAGGATTGTGAGGCTCTAAAATGGTTTATGCACATTGTTTAACCTCTATCTTTTCTCTGGTTGAAGAAAATTTTTTAGTTTTGTTTGTTTAATTTAAGAAAGGGTAAAATAGTCAGTAGAGACAAATTTGACAGAAAGGTGAAGGGTATAAAGTAATGAATACAAATAAGGTTCAAATCCTGCACACACAAATTTTCAAGTCTTATTCAAGGGAAGAGCACTGGGTAGGAAGTTTTGATCAAGCATATGGAGATTGGCCCAAACAGATCAAATCCTCCACCTACTTCAGAAATCTGTCCCAGCATGATAAATATTATCAAATTTCAAAAGAACACCCAGACACTTTAGAACAGACAGTTACAGAGCTGTGTGCCCTGGAAGGACATTTTCATGAGCTCAAGCAACAACACTGAGTTTATGCTGGGTAGCAAAATAATTCACCTCTTTCAAGTCAGCTGCTTTGGTCCGACCTCTATTCCAAAAGCATTCAGGAGGTGGCATGAGGGCGGCTGTGCAATGCTACAAATATTTCACCCACCCTTCTCTATCTCTGCAAAATGCTGTATGTTATAAAGCATAAGAACTCACTGCTTTCATATGATTTTATATTTAGTAGTGTAACTGTGGGCATAACTTTTAGAAAGTTACTTGATGGAAAAAAAAACTCCTTTCAATGAACTGGTGCTTTGCCTGGTACCTAACTCTTAGGTTTTTTTCTCAGAAGGGTAGTCTTACCACACCCTTCATCTCTGCAAGGGTCCATTGCTTTCTGGATGTTACATTAGTAATTTAACCTTGACCATACTTGTCCAAATAACTTATGCCTAGCACTCATTCAACTAAATCTCTACAACACAATTTTGTGATATATCTGCAACAGTTTTGAGAGAAGCCTAATGTAATCATAAGATGTAGGGGTGTGGATGGCTGGTTAGGATTCTTTGTGCTCAGGCTTCAGCAGAGGTTAACACTGATACAGCAGTATCGCCACACTACCGGGGCAGGCTGCTGGACTACGTTTTGAATAGGCTTCTGTTTTTCAGAAACAGGCATATAATTGTTGCTAACAGTTCTACTCAATGTTATTTGCTCAATTATACATGTCAGTAGGTTGGACTAGGAACTATAGCTCCCTATCCATTAATTGCTTCTGAAAATAAGAAAATAATCCATTCCGGGAGTTCAAATCTCCAACTACTTGGAAGCCAGGAGATTGCTTAGGTAAACAATTAGAGCTCATTTGTTTCTCTCATGATATATTTATCAACTTTTCATTTCATGATTAAACTCAATTGTGAATGTATACCACTGCTCAGAACAGGAGAAAAGCCAACATGTTCTGGATGTTTTTGTAACACAAAGTAAAGCAAAGTAGAAATATAAGGATCTTTGTCTTCTCATTCAAGAAATAATTTATGTTTAATATCAACAATAAAATATAAATAATAATATAAACACAAATAATTGGTTTAATAAATATGTCAAAGAAAAATAAATCACAGTGAATGTCAAGACTAAAAATAGTTCAAACCTTGATAAACTACATAAGTAAGATAAAAACAACACCATTTACCTAATACCAAACTTGCACAAGAACTTGATAAAATGTAGTAGTTGAGCAATACTAAAAAGCAAGGGGAAAACCTTGGAAAAGAGTATTAGTGAGGCTGCAAAGGATAAGCATGATTTTGCAATTTAAAGTCTAATACTAAAAGCCCTGCAGCTAACCATTGTAGACAGACTCAAATACTGCTTCATAGGATGTGATCAACTGATTTGCTAAGATACTTTTCAGATTCCCATTGCTGAAAAGAATAGTTAGTCCCCAACATCTAACAGGTGTACACCTTGATTTTCATCAATGACTACATACAGAAAGACTACACTAATTGAATTTTGACATAAACAAAGACCATGTAAGAAAGGTTCTGAAAATAGAGTAATATTTAAAAAGTTGAAGATACTGTTCATGAACATGCAAATTTGCAAAATGCTAGAAACTGAGATGTTTTTAATAATATTCTAATTATTCCATCAAATATGAACAAATATGAAAAAAGGTTTGCAAAAATTAGGAAATCAAAAACACACATCAAGGAAAAATAAAAGCTAAAAAAGTGCAGCTTTTAACAGAGATGCTGAAAAGAATATACTGTTGATATACAAAACCTCATGACTGGAGTTGAAATCCAGTGAGACTAGTCTCAGAACAGTGAAAACTGTCATTCACAAAAGGAAAGGCAGACAAAAGTCAGAAAACCTCCTTTGTTTAGAAGCATCTTATAGGTAATGCACCACACTGAACCAGCTGTATCTGAGCATGCTGCATTTCCAGGTGAGAATCCCTGTGCGAACTAGCTATGCTTAACAGATTCAATCAAAACAGCAAATATCAAAAGAGTACATCGGCTTAGATGTCAAGAACTTAGTGTAAAGGTGTTTATACAGAACTGCATGATGACTATCAGAGACTGTAAAATTTTGCATTACAAATTCATTTCAGAACTATTGTATTGGGCATTGGTGGGAAGGTTTTGGTAGCAGGGGGCTGGAAGGGTGGCCTCCGTGAGAAGAGGCCAGGGACTCACTGATGTTCTTCCTACGTTCTTCTCTCTCCTGCTGGGGTGGGCAAGTGAGTAAGCGACTGGGTGAGGGTTTGGCTGCTAGCTGGGGCCAACCCACAACACACATTAAAAAGGAAAAGTTAAATCCTCCTGAAAAACTGTAAAATTACCCAGTGTTGCAGCATGCTCCATAATAAACGGGAAATAAATCTTAATGATAGCCACAAAACCAGGTGCTCTTTACTTCTCACCAAAATTAGAGTTCTCATTATTCCCTTTCAACAGGTAGCTTATTCACATAAACTTTGATGCCAACTCTTGTCTCACCTTTGGATTCAGATTCTCTCTAACAGGTAACGTTAGGCCTGAATGACATGTCCTGGAATGAGCATACAAAAGCACTTAGCCAAAGGAAATCAAACATCTTCCAGTGCTTCCATGCATGTGGCAAAAGTACTCTACATCTCTCTAAATATCTAGCCAGGGTCAAGAAGCAATACTGCGTTGTGCGACTCAGAAGTGAACAGACACAGGGGGATTTGGTTGGTCAGGCCAAGAAGACTACAAGCAAGCAAGAAGCTTGAGAAGTTTTGAGACACTTCTTGGCCTTTGCATTTGTCCCCTTCACACTTTCTATCCTATTCCCTCTCACACTGGATGCTCCACTCAGTTCTGGTAGCTAGAGTACAAGGCAGTAACTTGGCTCGGGACAGACTTTTTGCAGATGATGGCAGATGGCTCCCCAAACTGGAATCCCTTCCAATTTCCTCTCTACTCTGGCCTTTCCTTTTTGCACTGTGCCAGGAGATTGCACCATGGAGACTTCAAGAGTACTATTAATCAGAGCTGGGGAACCCAGGATGCCAATTAGTGAGGAATGTGACTTATCTCAGCATCCATGGTTAGCCTAGACAGAAGACACAAATGCTGAAGAAGGAAAGACTCTGGCACTTTTGTTCTTCAGAGTCTTTGTATGGATCTGTACTGGATGTACATGGCAAGGTTTTGGCAAGGGAGAGGCTACAGGGAGGTCTCTGTGAGAAGAGGCTAGGGACTGCCCCCTGTCAGACACAGCAGGTTCCAGCCAGCTCTGCAGCAGACCCACCCAAGGACACAGCTGAGACCATCTGCCAAGCGTGTGGCACCTTTGTGAAAACATTTAAGAAAGGGCAAAAATGCCACACAGGCAGAGAACAAGAGGAAAACAATGCCAAAAACTACCACAAAAAGGAGGAGAAACAGCAAGCAAACATGAACATCAGAGGAGGAGGAAGAGGAGGAGGGTGCTCCAGCTTATGGAAAAGACTATGCCATGCTGCAGCACTAAATATTCATTTCCTGACAGAACTGCAATCCAGAGATAGCCCACACTGGAGCAGGCTCATCCTGAAGGACTACAGCTGGTGCAAGAACCCTCAAAGGAACAGAGGGAAAGGAATGGCAGCCAGCAACTGTTATGTACTAACCCGAACTCCCTACTCCCCATCCCCTCTGCTCTACTTGGGAGGGGGCAGAAGAAGGCAGTGAAGTTTGGAACAAAGGATTGAAGTTGAGCCTGGGGAAAGGAGAGGGCAGGAAAATCACAGAATCACAGAATGTTAGGGGTTGGAAGAGATCTTGAAAGATCATCTAGTCCAACCCCCCTGCTAGAGCAGGATCACCTAGATCAGGTCACACAGGAACACATTCAGGCAGGTTTTGAATGTCTCCAGAGAAAGAGACTCCACAACCTCTCTGGGCAGCCTGTTCCAGTGCTCTGTCACCCTCACCGTGAAAAAGTTTTCCCTTATGTTTACCCAAAACCTCCTATGCTCCAGCTTGTACCCATTGCCCCTTGTCCTAACATTGGATGTCACTAAGAAGAGCCTGGCTCCGTCCTCCCGACACTTGCCTTTTACATATTTATAGACATCAATGAGGTCACCCCTCAGTCTCCTTTTCTCCAGCCTAAAGAGACTCAGCTCTCTCAGCCTTTCCTCATAAGGGAGATGCTCCACTCCCTTAATCATCTCAGTGGCTCTGTGCTGGACTCTTTCCAGTAGCTCCCTGTCTTTCTTGAACTGGGGTGCCCATAACTGGATACAGCACTCCAGGTGCGGCCTCACCAGCGCAGAGTAGAGGGGGAGGAGAACCTCCCTCGACCTGCTGGCCACGCTCTTCATAATGCAGCCCAGGATGCCATTGGCCTTCTTGGCTGCGAGGGTGCCTTGTTGGCTCACGGTCATCCTCTTGTCCACCATGACTCCTAGACCTTTTTCCTCAGAGCTGCTCTCCAACAGATCAGCCCCCAACCTGTACTGATACGTGGGGTTGTTCTTCCCCAGATGCAGTACTTTACACTTGCCCTTGTTGAACTGCATTACATTTCTCCCTGCCCAGCTTTCCAGCCTGTCCAGGTCATGCTGGATGGCAGCACAGCCTTCTGGTGTGTCAGCCACTCCTCCCAGTTTTGTATCATCAGCAAACTTGCTGAGGGTACACTCTATCCCTTCGTCCAGGTCATTGATGAATATATTGAATAGTAACCCAGGACCGACCCTTGGGAGACACCACTAGCCACAGGCCTCCAACTAGACTCTGCTCCACTGACCACAACTCTCTGGGCTCTGTCCTTCAGCCAGTTTCCAATCCATTTCACCACACAACCATCCAAGCTGCACCTATTAAGCTTGGCGGCGAGGATACCATGGGAGACAGTAACAAAAGCTTTGCTGAAGTCAAGATATACCACATTCACTGCTTTCCCCTCATGTATCCATCTAGTTGTGCCATCATAAAAGGCTATCAGATCAGCCAAGCATGACTTCATTTTGTTGAATCCATGTTGACTACTTGTGATAAGCCTCCTTTCCTCAACATGCTTTGAGATGGTAGCAAGAACAAGCTGTTCCATCACCTATCCAGGAATGGAGGTGAGGCTGACAGGCCTACAGTTACCTGGGTCTTCCTTTAAATTTTGGCTTTGTTTCTCACTGTCCAAACTATTTTAATTAAAATTAAATTAGTTATTTTAAATAAAATTAATTTCTCCAAGTTGTATTTGTTTTGTCCATGATGCTAGCAGCTAAGCAATCTCCCTGTCTTCATCTTGACTCACAAGCCTTTTCATCCTGTTTTCTTCCCCTGTCCTGTTTCAGGAGGGTGGACTGAGTGGCTGGGTGTAAGTTTGGCCCTTACTCAAGCTTAATCCACCACAAGCTTCTAGCTACACAAAGATGCAGAAAACCCTGCTGGAAGCTTGGGTCCAGGATGTGCAGAGGGGTATAGCTGAACAAAATTGGACAAAGCCAGTAGTCTTTTTCCTGAAACCTAAATTGCAAGAATTATTAATGAAAGATAGTGTTATGGACAAATGATTATGCTCCAAGGGTAGAGGTTAGAGTGAAGCGACTAATGATATATATTTAGATGGGGATCAACTACCTTATCTTCCAGCATACCATTTCCTCCAAACTTAAAGAAGGGTAAAGATCTCTTTTGACAGAGTTCAGAGATCTACCGATTAAACTGAATTCCGCCTTTTGTAAGGATTGAAAATGAGACTGTGAAGTAAGGATCCTAAAATGTGATCATGACTTTGAAAAGATAAAGTATTTTTACACGTAAAGGCAATATACATTGTAAAAGTGCTAGTCTCTCACCTTTAAAGAAACACATATCACATTCAATGCTTCCTTGATCTGAGGATGATGTGATTCATGAACTAGCTCCTCACAGATCCAAATACCAAGACTGCAAAGAGCAACACATCTGCAAAACAATGATGGAGAACAAGTTGTTGAGAAACTAACTACAAGAATGTGCAAGTTTTATGATTCATGTATGTCTTGCTAAAGTCTAACAAATGTGCTTCTAATATTTGAAAAGAGCTACACTAAAACCTTTATAATGCTGTAACTTATTTAAAACTGAGCAAGAAATCCAAAGCACTCTGGTGAACGCACAGAAAAGGACAAAAGAAGCACCCTTCTGAGCAACAGAAAAACCCAAAAGACATAAAGAACTCCTGCACCTCTATGTATGCATACATAGATGTAAATCAATGTATGGGAAAGTCATATATATATTCTTAAGACAAAGTAAAAATTGTGGTGGAAGGTTCCTCCTCTCCAACATGAGAGTTTGCTCGAACAGAGACAAGAGAGGGGAATGTCATTCGTTCATAGACTGTAGTGGGTCTGTCTGAGCTGATTTTCCCCATACAGCCCTCATGCTGCAGTACTAGGACCCAGAGAGTGTTGATAACACACACCTTTGTTATGACTATCAGTGCCCACACGGCACCAAAGGTACGGAGGGGGGCAAGATCTGGGAGGGGACACAACCCGGACAGCCGACCCGAGCTGACCAATAGGATATTCCATACCATATGACGTCAGCTCAACTATAAAGGGAGGAGGACGGGGGGATTCGGGGGAAGACATTTGTCCTCCGAGCAACCGGTACACGTTCTGGAGCCCTGCTTCCCGGGACAGGCCCGACACCGCCTGCGCATGGGCAGTAGAGAGTAACGGCTTTGCTGCTTTTGCTTCGCACGTGCGACCTTGCTTTCTCTGCTGTTTATTAAACTGCTTCTTATCATAACCTACGGGTTTTCCTTTTCCATCTTACTCTCTCCCCACTTGCCTTGCTGACGGAGGTTTTGGTGGGGGCGGGAGGAGTGATAGAGGGACTAGGGGTGGGCACCGGGCACCCAGCCAAGGTAAACCCACCACATAGATATTTACATTTTTTTAGACTGATAATACAAAAAACAAGGAGGGGTAAATGAATGTTAGAGGCAGTAGGTGTGATTAAATACTTCAACTTTTGTTGTTTCTTTAAAATCAGGAAATAGAAAAGAAGTGTAAAGGTAAAGAGTATTTAGATAAATGTGTTCAAATCAGCAGAGATGGATGAAATTTGCTTGTAAATGTTAAGGAGCTAGCTTAAGCAATTATTAGTAAGTATCTTCAATAATACAGGCTGCAAATATTTTAAAAGCAACTTCAGAATTCAAAATCCTCTGGATAAAATTGGAGAGCAATCCAAATTGACAAGATGAAAGCTGGTCATGGAAACTGCAAAGCATTATATCTGAGAAGGAAAAAATAATATGCTAGAATAGAAAGAGAAGTGGTTATGAAGCCTATGCTAAAGAAAAAGGATTTTAAGGCTACACAGAATCCTGAAACTACTAACAGGTAGCAAAAATACCTTGAAATTAATGCTACATGATAGTGTAAATAAGACATTAAACCGCCCAGTTTTGTACATTGCCACTGAAATGCCAATTGAAAGACTGCCTCCATTACATTTTGCTTAATGCAATTTAAGAATAAAGATAAGCTTGAGGGAGTCTAGGAAAAAAAGTGACAAAAATAAATAAAGAGCTTTGGGAAATATTGCATATGGAGGAAAAGTTGAAGGGCGCACTGAGTCTAGATCATAATCTTCTTATGTGCAGTAAGTTACTGAAAAGTTTAATTTCCAGTAGAAAAGATTTCTCCTACATATTGGCCATAAAACCAACTTGACTAAAAATTAGGTAAGTATTGGAACAGTCTATCTAAGATTTTTCTAACTTTCTTCTTTGAGAAAATTTTCAGGACAATTTAGGCAAGCTACTGCCATGGATGTTTTAAACACACTCCAGCCTTGCAGCAACAGGAGCAATCTACACTACTGCTATTTCCCTAGTATGTGTTTTGATACTTTCTGAACAAAAGAAAACAAGAACATAGCATGGATTTAACAATAAATGTAAACAATTTGTGTAAGCTGACTCAGAAAATAAACCTTTAGTATATAGAAGAATAGAGTCTGTTACTATTTAAAGTTTTCTTCATGCTACCGAGAACCATTCCACATCTGATGGCACAATGATGCACAGAATATCGAGGAGTCTGTGAGGTTTCTGCGAAGAACACCAATTATTATAACTTTTCAGAGTAGTCTCTTAAGAGAAATTGGGAATCTCTTTCTTTTCAATCTTCATTTAATGTTATTACACACAATGGCCCAACTTTACATTCTGAGGGCAGCATAATTTTGCTTTCTGAAAGGCTGGGCACACACATGTGCCTCTCCTTCTATATACACACCCTCACAGCCAGACAGGACACACAGGATGTTCCCTTCCTCTTCCCAGCCACTCTGACAGAACTGAAGATGCTAATACCGTGTGCTTCAGTGCCATAGGATCAGTAATAATACTCTAAACCAACTGGATTTAAACTACCTTTTTAAAAAGCAAAATGGAGAGTCTCAAGCTTTTTAGAATTCAGTTTTGTAAAAGAACATGAAAAATGAAATGAAAATTTTCTCAGAACATTCCTTCCTTCCCCTGTGTTGAGAGATACTACCAGCTCAAGTGAAGAACAGTTAAGTAGGCTGATGAAACCTGCTCTTGGTTTTCCAGCAGAATGTTTTAAGGTTCAATGAGCTGATCTTTCCAGCAACATTTTTCAGGCATGTAGTTCAAGTATTTTGCATTTGGAAAGTGGCAATATATTAGTTGAGCATATATAAGCACTCCATCCAGATAGATAAGGCACACAAGTGTGCACTTCCCTGGTAGACATTACAGATTCCTGTTCCAATACCATATGCAGGAGTCTATAATTGAAAGACTTTGGGAATAGGTAAGGAGGAAAAAAATCCTAAGTAAATTAAGAAACAGAAAAGAAAACAGGTAACAATCCTCTCTGAAGTTCTCTATTTGATGAAGATGCTTAGGTTTAAGCATCAGAGCAATCATTCTCAGTTTAATGCACAGATCAGTAATTTCTGATTCTTTTCCATACTGTAAAGAAAGGGCTCGCGTACCTTGGATTATTTCTGTTTTTCAAATTAATTATGTGGCCTAATAAAAAATAACCATACCTCCCTTATAAATAATCTTGTCCGTAATCAAAGTAAAAAATGCTTCTCTAGTACAGAAAATCCCTGAGATGAACACCAGGGTAGGCTGGGAAAGCATACAGCTTATACTCTTACCCATATTTACAACCTTTCTTATCATACGCTATTAGAGAAAGGATACTGGGCTAGGACCAGCATTTGGTCTGACAGCAGATGTCTGTTCTTTCAGTATATCTATTTATAAACAAGTTTGAATTCACACAGTGGACCACAGTTTTGATAGTGGTGATGAAAATAATGAATAAAGTACATATAAACTTTTACTTTAAGCTCTCTAATATATCCACCTCAAAACAGTATAATAAAGAAAATAATCTATTAGTTTAGAATCTCTTTTTTGTATGACCTACCGTGCAGGACCAGATGGTTCCTCTCTTGCTGAACTCAGCACAGTTTTAATTATGACTTCCTAAAACAAAGAGGAAAATATTCACTGATTTACCAATAACTCCATCACATGAAGCATCAGAAAGTTAGACAGGCATGTTGCTTAGTTGAATCTCTAGGTTCGTAGTCAGATGAATTGTTTGCTTATCAGTACTCCAAGCTTCTAGTCTGCCCCAGATGCTCATTATTGTGCTACCCCAAGACTATCCCACAGGTTACTGTCCTAATTTCTGCTGATCAACCATTTATCCAATTCTTGCCAATACATTTCCATAAAATATCAAGGGCAAAAAAACCCCCACAACAAAGGACTCCCTAAAGCTAGCTTCTGCAAATAGTGCTGGAGGGTATTACAGAAAGAATCTATTACTTTGAGGTTTAAACAAGCATTTTTTTCAAGATTATATTCATTTTAGAAGTCTTGGCAAGTAGTTGCAGAACAAGTCACTACAGTGCCTTAAATGTCAAGAAGTTTGACTCAACTGCTGTAGGTTGCTCTCAATAAAGCACAAGTAAACAGCCACTATACAATACAAATGAGAAAGAAGGAATTCAAAATCAGTTCCCCAAAGGGAGCAAACTACAAAGCAGCTTCCAAGCCATCAACACTCTCTAAATTGCAACTGTTTGGAACCTTATGGGGAACCTTTCTTAAACACAGTAATACCTGACACACATACCGCAATTAAACACAGAAACTGAGCTCTGGCCAGTTTCAGGATAGTGGCACACTACCCAGCTCTGTGTTATGATAGAGAGGGTAAGGTCTCCATTAATCTTTTCTTTAAGTCTAAAAGAACATACTAATGCAGAGAGGTTTTCTACAGCCCCTAGGAACACAGGCAGATTTCACCAGCTGTGAATTCTCAATAAATAGTGAATCTTTAACCTTTCAAGCTTTTCACCTCAGCTGATTAAATCTGTGAGACCTGCAAATAGCCCTAATGAGAGTAGGCTTGAAAGGGTAAAATAGCACACCATTTCCTTTTACAAACATATGAAAACATTTATTAAGTTAATAGCATTTTTGTATGTTTAGTAACATAACATTTGAGAAGATTTTATAGGATCTTGAGCCTCATAATCTATTTGAAATTTTTTCTGAAAAATTTCAGAATCTTAAAGTTTTAGTTAGTATTTCCTAGAAAAACGTCATATTAAACATACAGTTGGTAGCTGAATACCATCCAAATAGTCCTAAAATTCCTACCTTAACATCTGTAAACTGAGACATGGCAATGTCAGGAATGTTTGGGTGAAGAGCTGGTAGTTCATGGTATAAATTGGGAAAACAGACTAGAGACCCTAAAAGAACTTGTGCTTCAACTCTTGGTGCCTAAAAGAAAAAAAGGTGGAGAGAGAGATATATTCTTACTGCAGTCAGGAAGCTGACATTTCTATCTGCCTTAAGAGGGCAATGGCTGAAACTCTACAATGCTATTTCCTTTCTCCTTCTGTAAATTCTGTAGAGCTGAGCAAACCAAGACCACAGCCCCCATGGATTGCTACTCATGCATTCCCATCTCCCAGGATGGTCAAAAGGAAGCAGAGGAATTTTAAGGACTACAGACAAATGACTGAGCTGGTAAGTAGGCTTACGTCTTAGGATCAGCTAATTGAACAGGATGTGAAAAACTACTGGACATGACATAAGGCGTTGCTGGACATGACAGGTAACAGAGTAAGAAGCTGACAGAGGCTTCATAGAGTACCCTGAGGGAGGCTGGATTTCATAGTTCGTTAAAGAGGGAATGATGTGAGAAACAGTCAAAACTTGCGGACAACTGGAGGGGAGTATTGGGGAGCTTTGAGAGAGTACAGTCATGCAAGGCCCACAGCACCTAGGTAATCATCTTCCTATATAAGGTGCCTGGGCAATGATATCAGAAATACATCCAAATAGTGCAAACACTAGCAGATTTGAGTTCTCAAGCCTGATCATCAAAGTCACTGCATAGCAGAGATACAGAGGAGAAAATACACTTTTAAAATGAAAGTACTGTCAAAATAGACATGTTTTACAACACAGACAAATGGCAGTCACAATTCCAAGAACTCTGAAGTAAAACAAGATTCTCAAAGTCATTTTTGCATTCTTCACGTATTTTCTGTAGGGGACTTGCATATGGAGGGTTCCAGAATAAAACACCCACAGTATCTCTGTTTGCTAACCATTGCATTGACTTCTGGGGACAAGTTAACACCCGAATAAAGGAAAAATACTACTCAGTTTTCTCTCAAACCCTTTCCACTCATGTAAATGAGAATAAACTGATGAATACTTACATTGAGGAAAGAAGAAGCAGCCACTCTTCCTGCTGCTACAATGAAATCCATAATAAGCATGGTGGCACCAGGCAAACCAAGCGAAAAAAACTGAGGAGAGCAGTGCTTGATGATTGTGTTGACAATATCCTTGTAGGAGGAAAAGGGAAGAAAGGAAGAGTATCAACAAGATGAGCAATGAATGAAAAATGGCAGGTATTTATAAAAGGTAGAAAGTAAAAAAGCAAGAAAGCAGATTCACTGTGGCAATTAAGATACTCATTACTGAATGAAGAGTAGCATAAAAAGATAAATTCCTTAAATATACTCACATTAATATATACAAACTGTGACATACTCTATAAATCAATTTACCCTTGGACAGTATTTTACAAGGTTGGTACCAGGTCACATCTTATGTTCATTTACATTTAGCTTTTAAGAATTCTAGAAATTATTAACCATTCATTTAAATACATGCAGAAGAAACATAGTGAGATATGCAGCTATTACACCTTAACAACACATTTAAATCCTCCCCAGGAAGTACCATTTGACTATAACTTCAAAAAAGGTAACAGCCTCTTACATATGCCCATGTATGGAACCAAA
>VYZX01034285.1:32188-48378 GCA_013401335.1 Brachypteracias leptosomus
CAACAGACAATACAGAGAGTGGTCAAGATGGATGTATATAAAAGAATCCCATGATACTTCAGTGTGATACACTGGTTTGAAAGAGCACTGTCAAAGCCTTCCAAGGAAAAATCTTCCTGAAAATTAGGTATTTGACTACCAGTAACAGAAAGACACTTGTAGGAGATCTAGCNACTTTACAAAAAGAAAAAAAAAAAAAGGAGAAGGAGGAAAGGGAAATTTGCAATCAATCAAAAATGTTATTAATTTTGGAAAAATATACTTGCTTTCAAATTTGCGGCCATCATACTGGAAGGCACTGAAGGAGTCAGAGTGGCTATCTGAGCTGATGAGGTCACTGCTGCCCGCGCTGGCAGGTGATGTCCATTCGGAAGGCACACCTGGGTCATCTATAGGACGCATTTGGTTCTGTTTGTTCAATATATCAGGAAGGTCTTTAGGAACTTCCAGGCTCCCAGGACTGCTTCCTCTTCTTGTCACATTCTAAATGATGAAGCGACATAAATTACTGTACAATCCTGGATGGCTTATTTACATGAAATGGAAAAAACAAACCCACATTTGCAAATGTCGGAGTGTAACAAATAGCTCCTAAGTACCTAAACCAGAAATTGTCAGCACACAACATACGTAGCCAAGACTTTCCAAAACCCCAGACGGGCAGCAGGAAGTGAAGAATCCATGCAGTCACAGAATTTCATAAATTTTATTTGCACAATGAATTTTGGGGCACATACCTTAAAGGCTAGGATTCAGACTAGTATGTGCCACATGTGTATTAGAGGTAAGACTCGGGAGAGAAAAATAGTAAAAAAGTATATCATCTCCAGATTGTGTTTAAATTATTAAAGAAAACTTGTTAACCTTGGTTCTAGACACAAGCAGAAAAAAAAGTCAAGGAATTTTGTATTTTCTGGCCTACGGCTACCATGCTACAAGCAGAAATGTAATGTACACCACAAGCAAATGAATCTACTAACTCATGCATTATTTTTTTTGACAACTAAGCCAAAACCTTGGCACTGACTTGGACACCAAAGACAGCATAAAGCACAAAAAAAGGCATACAGATTTGCTCATGCAAAGGTACAGTTGTGTTCTATTTGGAATCTTTCTTTAAGCCCTTTTTTTTTTCACAGATAGGACTGTTTACTTGAGAGAGAAGGGAGATAGAAATGTAAAATCCATTTTATGAAACATCTTGACATTTTTATGCATTGAGACTGAAGAGGATTTCCTTTTACACTAGGCCCAGTCACTTCTCTATTCTTTCACTACTCTACTACTCATTAGAGACTTACTCAGACTGACAAGCTTTTCATGGTACAAGGTTTTAGTGTTCAATGGATGTAACAACTACTAAGTTGGCACTCTGTTTTAAGAGAGCATATATATTTTCACGTGCTAGATTAGAAAATCAGAGGTAGTTTTAAAATATTTATTCAAACTTATCTTGGCAGATTTTTACCACCTAGGGAAAGTATCAGTTCTCTTGTCTGAACTATTAATAATCAATATTCTTGCCCATCTATGTGAAAACAAACAGTATTCCCTCTCTTTCCTCTTCTGGGGCCAGCTGTGATGATTTCTGTTTTATTAATTTGCAGATTAAGCTAATATTTAAAGACCTCAAGTTAGCATTTTTGTCTTGTAACTCAAGACAAACTAATAAGAACACTTTGCACCAATAATCAAGTTTCATAAACGAATTCAGTATAGAAGAGAAAAAAGCATACATGTGGACAAACTCTACAGGTCCTTTTGTCATCCATGAAAGATGATGGAAAATAAACAAATTTTTCTAATCTCTTCAAAGAATCATCTTCTGCCCCTTATTAGCAACAACTAAACTACTTGTTGATAACTTTCTACATGAGCATGTCTTAAAATGACCTTCTTAAAACACCTTAAAAAACTCTAAGCAGAAAAAAGAACTGAACAACCCTGAAATGTTACATCAATTCTGTTCTTCATTTGCAACTTTTTAAAAAATATTTCTGCTTTCATTGCTAGTTCAAATCAGTTGTCTTGGTCTGTAAGCATTCAACACTAACCAGAAATTCTTGAATTAAAATGGATTAAAATTTCTTATTATGAATGACATTCCAAACAACAGGACAATTCTGGAAAAGTGTAGGAAGAAGGCATATGAAAAGTCTGTTCGATTAGCAGAGAACTATTTACAAGAAATTATTCAACACTTGTGAGCGAAATAAAAAACGAAGGAAAAAAAATGTACTGTGTAGTTTCATAATCCTTTGCACTGACTAAACCTGTAGAGACTAGTACCATACCATAGCACAGTACGTAATCACATACCACACTGAGGACTGTAAATTTAACTATAAACTATTATTCTGAAAGTGTCTGTGTTCAAGGATCTTTACAGGTGCAATTAAGGCTGCTTAATTCAACCAAACTATTCCTCTGACAGTAACTTCTGCATTTCTTCCACAATGAAGATTTAGTAGGTAAGAAAACACAAATGGCATAAAATAGCATGAATCTATGTCAAAGGTAAGGGAAAAATTCATATTCTTAATTCTTTCTGATTCATAAAATCCAGAGAAATATGTTTTAGTGAACTGATTTAAAACATCACAGACAATTCACACATATATGTGGACTTACATACTGAAATGTAGGAAGTTTAAAGGCTTACCAGTGCACTACCACTGCGGAGTCTCTCAGCTATAAATTCATCCATGAGGTCAGGAACATTTGTACTGCTACTGCCAATATCACTATCAATAGGGTGCAGCTTTTGACTCATGTCCTCTCTATTAGCTAAAAGCAAATGAACAACTGTATATAGTAAAGAACACATCAACACATTTTTAAAATAAAAAGTAACAAATGAAAAAACCTGCTAATTAATAAAAATAAATAAATAAAAACAAAATCAAAATTGCCAAACATGCATTTTAAGAACTCCCCTCTTTTAAAGCAGATACTACTTTAAGAATTAGTATGGCTTCTTCTTCCCACAAAGCAGGGGTTAGTCAATCTCCAGTACCACCTTTAAGTGCAAGAAGCTTATAGATAAGCACTACTCAAAGTTGTTAATGCTTGATTTAAGGATACAGCTTCCTCTATATCACAACAAATAAGTAAGAAATCCTAAAAATTTTATACGATTCCTACAGGCTTCTTCTTCATTGCATTCCTAATGAAGGGTAATGTAGTGGAAAAAGTAAACTAGGTTGCATATGTACTGACAAATGGCAATGTGGCACTGTATACAGTTAGTATAAATAGTGCAAAGAAAATGTTATGTAATAAAATTACATGCTAGTACATGGAATGAAAATTCAAACTCTGGGTGGTCAATGGTTATGAACAATTAATTACATTAACTCATTTATCAGTGTTATATTTTTGATATGACAATACTGTTCATATTTAACTGTGGCTGTTACACCTGACTTCATGACCTTCACCTTTAAAATCTTCAAGTTATTCCAGTTCATGTTTTCTCTGTAAGAATTTCCCTACGTGTCATCTCTGATGAGAGCACAGTGTAGTTTATTCTATAATGAGGCTCTGTTAAATGTTACAAATAAAAGGTACTTCTAAAATTAGTGCTTCATAGATATCTCTTTTTCAGAAGTCTAGATTCTGCAGAGAAACACTTTTTTGAGACCCATGACAGTCACGCTCTCATGGTGCTATGCTTACAAAGACTGCCCTCAGGTGGCATTAACATCTCGATGCAGGATGCATTACAGAATCCGCTGTTAATCATGCCAGCGTAAAAATGGGAAAAAAGAAAACCTACATTACTGCTGAAAGTTAATTTATTGTTCATTTAAGGTTATGTGAACTAAGGAAAGGGATATTAGAGTGACAGCCTTCTTTTTTGATCAGTCCACAGAGGTCTCACAGTTAGCAGGAGAAAGACTATCATGAGACCTTCATGAACATACATGATTCCAAGAAAAAAGAAAGCAATGACAGATGTTGCCAAAATGTAACTGCATCCATTTTGATGAACGATACAGAAAGAGACTCAAATAAAACCTTATGATTAGACTCACAAAGGACCATTGTAATGAAATCATTCCAGTAATAGATGAGTTCTGTTTCAGACTGTTTTTTAGAAGCTATCTGAAGTGACCTCCAAATGTAAATTTGAGGGGCTTTTTTGTTTTGGAAGAGGAAAAAAAGGAAGAGGAGGAGGAGGAAGAAGAAAACACACTAAATGAACCAGAAATACAGTTAATTCAACCTAGCTGGTCGAGAGCCAGGTCCTTCTGACAAACAAACTACACTCAGAGTAGAATAGCACATTCTGGTAAAATATGCATATGCCAATCATTCAATAGGCTGAATTTTAAGGCTCTTTATGGTAGATAAAAATTCAAAACTCTCCAGGCTTAAATCTTCATTAGGTCATTTATTGTCTCTTCCTCTTCCCTAACCTGATGGTCTTCAGCAGCAAAGAGGTTCAACTAAGTATCTTGAAGAGAGAAATTAGTAATTTAAAGTATGTAAAAGTAACTTATGCTGGGAGAAAAATCAGCTGGTTGTAGGCGCATGCATAACCAAACAGGGAAAGCAGTGATCATCCCAAAGCCTTTTGATTGCTTGTGCGAGCTTGCTTCAGTTGCATTAAGCCAAACTGGTGCTGCCTTTTCTCCTTTTGCGCTCTGCACACTGTTAGTGCTCACCTGCAGCTTTCCTTCCAAAATAGCCCATTACATGACTGTACAGATCCCTCAGTGGAGCCTCTGCTGGCATTCTGTTCTGCCTCTGTGGGGAAACATTTGCCTTCGGCTTCGAAAGAGCATGTACAACAGTTTTATAAACACCACCCAGGGAGCCCTGCTGTTGTGCTGACTCCTGACCTGATGCTCTAAAAGCACTACGATTATGAAACTGGTTAACTGTAACACCTTCTTTTTGCAACATGGCTGCTTGAGTTTCTGTAGATTCCTTAATTTGCTTGCTGCCAGCTGAAGCAGCATTGATTGCATCTAGAGGTCTATACATTCCAGGTCTAACCAGCTCGATGACAGTGGATGAGCTGGTGTTTGCACTGGTACTGCTGTTGCTGCTACTACTACCACTACTACTGAAGCCACCGAGTTTACGAAGTCTTGCTTTCCAAGCAGCCTCTTTGCTCTCAAGAGGATTGTAAAATTGAACTGATTCTGTAGACGGTCTAAAAGTAACATGAACACTGTTTCTTTTTTTAGTTGTTATTTTCATGATTTTGGCCCTATGAGTTACGGTTTCAGATATACTCCTTTTAGTTGGTGACAGTTTGCTTGTGCCTGTGATGTGAGGCATATGAGGGTTAACTTGTGCTTTAGGAAGAATTTTCTTTGCATGCATGACACGTGAGTTGGTTACTTTTTCATTAAACTGGGCATTTCTATGCTTTTCAGCTATCGCTGCTTCCACAACTAAATCTACATCAGCTTCAGTGGCTGCTTGCCTGTACAGGTATCTCTTCCCTTCTTTGCTGCTAGGGCTACTTGACCCATGATCAAACACACTTTCATGTTGTTTATCAATATTTAACTGTTTGGCTTTATCGAGCGCTTGATTTCTTGTAAAAGTGTCTACTTGAGTAGGTGCAATATTACTTATAAAGCCACTTTGGTTTTGCTCTAGGTGCAGCACTGTGTTACCAGCTCTTTCTGTAGCAGCGGTGCTATTCCTGCATTGACCGCTCTGATCTCTATTTTCTAATCCATCCAGTGGCAATCTATCATTCCTATTTACTGATGTATCAACTTCGTGAGAAGAAGCCTCACATTTATCTATCTCAAAGTTACCGCACAGTTCTTCTTTTTCTTTAAGATATTCTCTCAGAGAGGAAAGAAGATCATCTTCACCTTCAAGGTCAACATATTGGGTTTGTTCAAAGGCTGTGTTTGCAAATTCTACCGGCCCTATTAAATGACAAAGATGGTCATAAATACTATCCCCAACTTCCAAGGAGGACTCTCTGCTATTTGTATCAGTGATATGGCTTTCAGTGGATCTACGCATTGAAGAGGTTTCAGTGGAACTCTGTAAGCTTGGAGCATGATGGGATGAACTGTCAATGACAGGAACTGCACCTTTGGCTCGTTCAACTGCGAATGGTTCCAGGATGTCAGAGGTGCTGCTGCTTCGTGGCAGGGGCTGTTCCTCATTTAATGCACCAAAAACTTCACTTGGAGCATCCTCGCTCTGTGAAAAATGTCTGACTCGAGGTGGACGTGGAAGAATTTGAGCATCATCAATGTCTGTAGGAAAAAAGTATATGTAACATGCACTAAAATTTACATACAGAGACAATATTTATTTACCACTACAGCCCAATTATGTGACTTTAAAAGCCAGGAAAGTCCAGAGCCTTGTTTTCTTAAGTACAACAAAAATACATTTTCCATTACTAGAGTGTTAAAAACACACGTACATAATATCCAGTACAGAATGTAATATAAATGAGTTAGACCATCAGAACAGAGTTTTAAATGTTAACATGCATGAGAACAAACAGTGAGACCATAGAACATTTGGAAATACAGTTAAAGCTAGGGCTGTGCCAATAAGCTCAATAATTCAACCAATATTATTCCAGCTAGCTTGTTGAGGAAATGGTTACCTGGAATACAAATTAGCTCAACAGTAGTACCCTTCAGGGAATTTACATCTTTAGAAAAATTAACAACTCCAAAGAGAACAAGAAAGTTTTCTGGAAAATTAGAACTGCCTATTGAAATGGCAAACTTACTTTCTCACAATTTGTATGAATATATATTGCTGAAATATCAGAAATCACACAATTATGAATATTATGGCATATCTTATACAGTGTATACCTAAAAACAAAAGCTTTTAAGTGACAGGGAAGAGCTGGTCCTATACAGAAAGATGACTATACATCATGAATTATTTAAAGATATACCCTTTTTCCCTAGAAGGATATTTTGTCTCTCATCTTCAAAAAGTGGTACTAAAAACTTAATGGAGGCTTACTCCCATCCCTTCTTCCAAAGTCTTACTCAAGTGTGTGACGTTTATGAGAATTATCAAATAAAGGACTCCGCTACTGACAAACAACATAAGAGAAAAACCACTTCTGTTTATTAAAAGAGCAGAACATTTGTTATGATCATTTAAGTTAGTGATTCCTTGTCTCTGTTGAAGCTGCCAGTATGTTAGCATTGGTACAAATCACAGTTAACCACAAGAAAAGCTGTAGTTCCAACACAAATCACCTAGGAATTGCACAGAAGTATCTTCAAATCCACTTCACAGAATCACAGAATGTTAGAGGTTGGAAGGGACCTCGAAAGATCATCTAGTCCAAGTCCCCTGCTAGAGCAGGATCACCTAGATCAGGTCACATAGGAATGTGTCCAGGCGGGTTCTGAATGTCTCCAGAGACACTCACTTCACATTATCCACCCAAATAAAGAACCTTCATGCTCCTCTTCACATTTCTTAATATGTTATAGGAACACTATATACTACAAAAGTACTGGTGTAGGCAAGACTAAGTATCTCTTACAGACAATTCAACTATTTGCAAAAATTCATGCTATCTCTGGCAATATTTTTATGGGATAGGCACTTGAACAATAAGGTAAAAACAGCTTTCTCAATTTTCTTCTGGTTTCTTTTTGGTAGAATCTTTCATTCTCCAGATTTATTTTTGACTACCTACCACTTAAAAAGTTGTAGATATGCTTTGATAGTCAAAAATAACAATAAAGAGCTTAAATGAACACCAGCAGGAGTTACTTTCCACAATAAACAGATGCACCTTGTTGCTCTATCTCGAGGGTCTATCTTCAGGACTGCAATGTTGAATTTACTTAAAATCAGCACAAAATTTAAGCCCTTTCCCTTCGTTACTGCCAAAATACAGAAACTATGTTGAATTCATTTTAAAATATTTCAAATTATTACCTCATTTATCTCTATATCTATTTCAGTAACACTGAATCATTATAATCTGAAGTCACCTTAAAAACCCATTTTGTTCTCACTTTTCTGAAAATGTTAGAGCTGGAGCGGAATTTTCTCATATTTTCCTTCTGAGCAAATCATATAAAAACTGGAGGAATGAGATACATCTGTACTTAACTACACGTATGTGTTGGAAGAAGATGAGAAGTGGTATTTCCATGCTCAATTTTTCAGTGAAGTTAAAATTTGAAAATTAAAGTTTGCCCTGATACAAAGTTTACTGAACTGTAGACATCCAAGCTATTTCTGAAGATAAACATGAACTGAAAATCATTGTATATGGCACAATTTATTATCCTTTTTCTCTCTTCAGCTCTGATAAGCAATAGATTTCTTGTGTAACTTATTACTAACTATATGAATTAACACCTTCTGAAATGAATGGTGTCTCTCTAGTTGGAACTGTTATTTCAAACTCTCTATTGACTTAGACAGATATGCTATATAGGTTATGCTTATACAGTCTCAAAGCTATTTTAGAGCTGCAAAGAAAGAACCATAAGACTCAGTCAAAAATATGCATGATAATGTTATATATGAGATTAATTTGTATAACTACGATAGACCAATCTCGAGTCCTCAATATGCATTTTTCATACCTTTTATAAACCCGAGCTTATCTAAAGCAGCAGCCTGAGAATTGCATACTGTGCACGCATGCAGTGATTATGATTTTCTAGGATGTTAAAAATTACTGGATGGAGAAGTCCAAATGCACGCCAAGCAGCTCTGCACATTGAAATAAATTTAGCTGAATTTATTTCAATGTTGATCCAGTATTAATTTTAGGTGCTCATGTAGGCAAGACTTGCACAGACAAGTACAGAGACATTTTCAAACAAACGTGTAGTGCTTGTGCCAATAGAGATTTCTTTTGTGTAGAACAGAGGAAGAAATTAAGGAAATGAAAAATCTACTGTCATTGCAATATCAGCACTGAATATACAGACTATGTTCAAAAACCCAAACAGCTCCTTCACAACCAGGGCTCACCCTTGCACACAAGTATACAGTCAAACTGAGACACCACCAATCCTGAGGAGTTTTCACTAGCTATACAGCAATTGTGCACTAGAAGGCTGCGTATCTGACACGCTGCATGTACTTGGGCAAAACACTGGCCTGGTTCTTCACACGTTACAGTGAGGAAGAGATTGAAATTGGTAGTTCTAGCCAATCTCACCCAATCACAACTTCCGTTAGATCAACCTTGCCTCTCCTTTTTCTGCTGGAAAGCAGAAAGAAAAGGTAGTTTTTCAGCATCAAGTGGGACACAGATACGCTAAAATACAAACTCATGGAGAGACACATTCTAGCAAGAGAGTATGAGTGCAAGTAGAGGACTTCCATATAACAATGGGAAAAGGACATTTCATCATGGGAAGTTCAGAGAGCGGAGGGAAAAAAAAAAAAGTTTTGCTTCTTGGCTTTCATTTCAATTTTTGTAAGAACACACTCATTCCATGAGTTCCTGGGATTAAAGAATTACTGCCACATTGACACTACAATTATGATTATTTTATATTTCATCTTAATTTGTACTTACTGAATAGGGAGCATGATTGTAAAGGCATAATATACATCTCCCTTTCATGTTAATACCTCCTTTGATTGCTTTAGTCCTGTTGGATAAGGAAAAATCTCCCACTTGCAAACTGTTAGTCTGCCATTACAGCTCACTGCTTCCAGGAATCTTACCTACATCTCATACTTTTTTCATGTGCAGTCTTGTACCTGAAAATCCTCAACAGTTTCATGAATGGTTATTCTGCAAGTTATCCTGTAAACATGCAAACTGTGATTCTAACAGGTTGTAGTGGGTCTGTCTGAGCTGATTTTCCCCATATAGCCTTCATGCTGCAGTACTGGAAGCCAGAAGGTGTTGATAACACACACTCTTGTTATGACGGGGTGTGTGTGGGGGGGCAAGATTTGGGAGGGGATACAACCCGGACAGCCGACCCGAGCTGACCAATAGGATATTCCATACCATATGACGTCAGCTCAACTATAAAGGGAGGAGGACGGGGGGATTCTGGGAAGACATTTGTCCTCCAAGCAACCGGTACGTGTTCTGGAGCCCTGCTTCCCGGGACAGGCCCGACACCGCATGCGCATGGGAAGTAGAGAGTAACGGCTTTGCTGCTTTTGCTTCGTGCACGTGCGACCTTGCTTTCTCTGCTGTTTATTAAACTGCTTCTTATCATAACCCACGGGTTCTTCTTTTCCATCTTACTCTCTCCCCGCTTGCCTTGCTGACGGAGGTTTTGGTGGGGGGCGGAGGGAGTGATAGAGGGACTAGGGGTGGGCACCAGGCACCCAGACAAGGTAAACCCACCACACAGGTTAAAAGTGCTTTTTAGAAATACTACAGACTTGCAACAATTGCACTACGCCAAATCACTTTACTAATGAAACAGCCTAAAGAATAAATCTTCACTTCCACTTCCTGGATCCTACTAGAAAAGTTGCAGATATTCTGCACAGGGAAATACGGCATAACTAAGAAACTACTGAGAGAATTACAATCTTAGGAAATGCATCCTCTATGATGCTAGATGACCAGATGTCAATATTGAGCCTTTGCAATAAATTTAGTTAACCTACTAACTGATCTCCAAGCAGAAACATTATGTCTCAGTAAGTAACAAATTACAGTGGGTTGTCCTGCCTTAATCTTGAAAATAAATATACTGTACTGTATATAAGGTAAAGGTTTTGACATAAATGCTTTCTTCCTGACTACCTGTCAAGATTCATTAGTGTTCAGTGAACCAATCTTTCAATGAGGAGTTTCACAGCTAAAATGCTGAATACTACTTCAGAAAACTCCAGAGTAGGGCTTCCTATTCTTCTGGAATAATTTGAACTATATTCTTCGAGTTGTGTTGGATCTGAAAGTCAGTTTGGATAACGGGGATATTCATATAACTGCAAAATAAGAGGAAGGGCTTTTACAGATAGCTAAACATCATTCATTATCTAAAGCATGCTCATTATAGAAACAACTTGATTACTTCCCAAATTATATGCTGTACATCTGGACACAGAAGGCTTTCAGAAAATAATATATTTACTGTAAGAAGAAAAGCCAAGGAAATATTATAAAGCTCTATGTTTAAAAAAGAAAGAGAGCACTTTGATCCTGCAAATAGTTTTTCCTTTACTCTGCTATTTCCCTGTCAACACTCTAACAACTTTCATTTCTTCAGTAGAGCTTAGTTTTCTGGCAATGTTCAAGATTCTTGGGCACATCATGGAGCTACTTAAATACCCATCTGTTTGAGAAGACAACAAAATCATGAAGCACCTAGGACTTTTTCTATGTTAGAGGTACAAAGATGTGTAAAATTATTTCACTTTTAAGAATTACATAGTTTGCAGTTTTTGTATTGGATCAGTCCCAACAGAGAGGATAATAGCAAGTGAGCCATCAGGTTTGGGACACATTAGAAGAAAGGTGTGAATCAGGACTTTTCAGAAATATGGATGATAAAATGGACTGTGAAAGCATTTTTGCCTTTTTTAAGACAGAATAATTAAGTACCAGTGACTGTACAACAAAAAAAATAGTTCATTGTGAAAGCTCATTCCCTTCTGCAGGTGCCCTTAAGATCTTCATTAAGAATTGATTATTTCCAACAATGTTATGGCCAGGTACGATTTATTTCTTAATAGGTTGTTCATATATCATTTCTATAAAAAACCCTATCTTCTAAGCCCTAATAACTTATAATCTCAAAAGAGGTATCTTTTGCACTCATACATTTATTAATTTATTATATATAATTTGTATTTTATTATTCTTTGTTTATGGTGTCAAGATTGACATTCAAATACTTGATATTTTCATTGTGAAAGTCTGGTCTCTCTGGAGTGGATTCCTCAAACTTTCCTGATTTTTCATTTATGTTTTCAGATTGAATACTAAGGCACCAAGTTTCTGTTTCACAAGAAGAGTTAATTTTGCACACATAACAAAAAACAACTATGAAAATACAGTTCTTGATACTTCTTCGGTAACAAAGGCAGGCAGGAGAGACAGAAAAGAAAAAAAACAAATGTATCTTCCATAAAAAAATTACTGCCATTAAGTGCTCACATTTGCACAAAGTTTTGATTATCTATATAGTCCTCCCACTATGCTGCCTTTTAAATTTTTTTTCACTCATTGAGACAAAGGAATAATATGATTGCCAGCTGTAACATACTACTAATCTATACCTATGTAATAGCTGGAGCACAGCTATTAAAAATTACATTATCTGTAAACTTTCATGCACGCATTTTTAAAATATGTGCTAATTCTAATTGTTGCTCCTATTTGTTCAAGAAAATGATCCAAAGAAAGCTACTGTCAACCACCTAGCCAACCACCCTGGTGGTTCAAAGATAATGTTGAGGAAAACTACAACTCTGTAAAAAAATGGATCATTTGGGAAACAACAACAAAACACATCACTTGAGAATTCCAAACTGTATAAATTTTTAAATGTTTTTATGTATTAATGGAAGGCAGGCATACTGTAAAGTGTATTATATGATACCATATACTTCAGACATTCTTTTTTCATGGGAGCTAATGTATATCATTACCATGGCTGTCCACACAACATCTATGACACTGAATTAAAAAAAAAAATATGTAGAAAGACGTAAATGCCAAATCAAAGTAAATTTATGTTTTTCCTTTCCCTCATTCATCACAAATAAAAACTTCAGATTAGTTGTACTTCTGATAGACAGATGCTACATTACTGCTTACTAATAAATTGAAAAGCCAAGAGATTTCTCTAATTTTCACTTTTATGACAGTAAACATTGGCACAGCACTAACTTCTAACAGTTCCAGAATGAATTGCAAAATAGCATGGTATTTTACATAACTTAAAATATTCATTCTTAATCTCTTCCCTTTTCCCCCCATCCCCCAAGTATTTTTACTTTGAAAAATTTAATGATTTAGCAGAATTTGAAAGCAGAAGGTTTAAAAAAGTGATAAAGGGGGTGCAGAAATTAGCAGAGGTGGCACTACCTGAAAGCTCATCAGAAAGGGGAGTGAGAACAATATCAGGCAAGAAGGGTTTGGAAGTATGGATCAGGACAGGAGCACTTTTAGCACTGCGTATATAGGCCGATGGCAGAGCACATTCACCAATGGATCGGCTTCTCATGGCTTTAAAAAGGAAAAGAAAGAAGTGGGGAAGGAAAAAAGAAGAGTGACTATAATGAAAGGCTTGTGTCACAGAAAAAGCAGCAACAGAGAAAACAAAGATAAAAAGGAAGAAAATTCAAAAATTAAAACATTTCAGCACGGCAGATATTGGCAGAGCTGTAAGAAAGAAAAAAATCAGTGGACACTTAAGACATTTTGAGTTTCTAACTTTTTATGTAAAGCAGCCACAATGCCTTTATTATGACAATTACAGAGATTTTGCATTCAAAGTCAAGAAACTAATTAACACTTGTTTTCCCATTGCATCAGGGTTGAAAAATCAAAGTTAAAGTCACTCCACAAGCACTCAGAATTTGAAAATTTTTAACAGAAAAAGCAACTTACACTACATTTGCATTTTTATAGTTTCCTTTGGTTTACTCCTGAAAAAGCATCTCTGAGTTTTACACATACCCATACTCTTGAATTCATGATTCTCCAAAAGAGATTCAAAAGCATAAGGAGAAAATGACCAGTTCTGTGTGGAGAAATTTGCAATACAACTTGTTATAGTTCCACATTAAAAATGAAATGACTGAAGTGAAATGGTTTGACAATAAAAAGCATTAAAATGTTTTTTATACATAGGGCCTGGCTTTTAATTGACACTAGATAAATCTTGCTAAATTGATTCTAATTCACCTTTTCCACCTTGAATCCTGCCAACAGTCCTACAGAATGGAAAACTTGCATAAGAATTGTGGCATCAAAATCAAGGTTATACCTGTGGCTTTTCTAATAGATTTAAAATGAATCTTTGTGACATATGCTTTCCTTTGTCAGAGTAAGACAGCAAGAACTGGTATTACATTCACTCTCAAAGTACATTTGAAGTTCTTCAAAAACTTATATTCATTGTTTCAAGCAGCTTCTTTTTCTAATTGTTGCAAATTTGGTAACTTGTTTTAAAATAGTTGCTGATAAACTTCTTTTAAGGAAACTTCAGTGAATATTACAGAAATATTTAACCAGTCTTTGAACTTTTCTATATATATTTTCAAACCAACATGGAATATAGACTTAGAATCTTAGTGCTCCTGATCTGTATGGGAATCAGAAGTACAGAAATGGAGTGCAGTGAAAGTTGAGCACATCACATTCCTAAGTCAGCTTAAAGAAATGTCCCTAACAGCAACATGCAGATAACTTGGGTAGGAGAATGTACATAGATCAGAAAACACATTTCACAAATGCAGCACAACTTAAAAGGAGTCAACATCAGTTTGAAAAAACAATTCAGAAAGACAGACATTTGAAGACTGAAGCCATTCTCTATTAAACTTAGTTTCTAACATAAAAACAACAGCAACTATGTGTAAAGCTTTAACATCTCTTTAAGAGATCTAATAATATAATTCTGGATACAGTGATTAGTTAGATGCATTGCATTCATCATTATGCATCTCGGATGTAGGCAAGAGAAAAAATAACAAGCTACACAGTAAATCTTAAGGGTCTTTTCCAACCTGATTGTAAATAAACCAAACTTTCGAGACTGAATAATGTGTTGATTACAAATCTTAACATAAAGTATCCCTTGTAATTTGACTGGATTTTTTCCACCATAATACATTGATACTAGCAAGGGGGTACAGAACAACCCATTTACAATTTGGAAGGTGGAAATTTTACGGAAAATTTTGAAGGAAAAATTGCAGTGTATTATTACTATTGAAAGCAAAATTAACTGCAAAAGGAAAATGTGATCTCAGTGAATTATTATTTCAATTAAGATGTGTCACATTCAATTAAGTAGTTAATTAGCATACTAGATATTTGACAGTTTATAACCTTCTACTGTTGTCTATAGACAAAAGCAGAACAATAGATTAGAAACACTTTCTTGTCTGGTATTTTTATAGGACTAGAACCTGCTGCCTAAGCCACAAATTCTGTATCTAGGCTTATATAAGATTTTTCAACCCATATGCACATCATGTTTAAAGGCCCCTTTCCAGAAATTACTTTACATAAGTTCAGGTTAAAAATGTACACACTGCATATCAGAAAAGCTGTGATTTTTATTTGAGTAACACACACATACACACAAATTTGGTGCAGCAATAAATGTGTGCTGGCATGAGTATAGCTCAAAAAATAGAGATGCACAGATGTACACAAAATGTGTACAACATAAAATAGATGAAAAAACCCTCAGCTTTTTCTTACCATAAAATATTCAACATGCATATCCCCCCCTACTCAGATATAAAGAGTATACTACTCACAGTCAAAGGAAATAAACTATGTATCAAGTATCATGCAACATATCTGAGGTCTGACTCAATTCCAGACTTAGCTTGTGGAGCTGATGTTAAACTGAATTAGAAGCCCTGACCAGTAAAATGTTCCATCTAAATTTGTAATTATTGTGACTATAAACTAGGGGCTTTTTTATTATGTGACCTTGTGCTAACTGGAACAGATTAAGAAGCATCTGAACAGCTCTCTTAGCAGACCTGAGAGACAATAACAAGCAACTGTTTGCAGACAAGACACATACTTTTGTAACATATTCTTCATTAACTTTTTAAAATAACTTGGGATTCTGGCTTTGGCAATTCTTTTTGGGTTTTTCATCTTTTAAAATCATCCTAGTAATGCTGTGATTCTTGTCCACAGATGGTATTCTATAATATGAACAGAGCTGAAATTTTCACTGATTACAGTAATACGAACATGGCTTATTAATATCAAATATGTATAATTGGAGGAAAGGAACAAAACCATGGAAGCTAAAGTACAGTGAAACTAAAATCAGATTAGTTTGCTGCTAACTGGGTCAATATATAGCTTGATTAGGATAAATTTCAGTCATTTTAGGGCTAACATCATATAAATAGTCATCTTCCAAACAGCAGCAAAACAAAACCATTAATAAATTGACCAAACCACATAACCTTCTGACAGAGTATCTGAAATATTAACAATTTGGGAAGGAGAAATTTTAACGTGAACTTTACCTTGTTAAGACAATTAAGATTTAAAAAGTTAATGAAGAATA
>VYZX01034287.1:3541-38867 GCA_013401335.1 Brachypteracias leptosomus
ATTCCAATCTATAGAAATTACAATTCATTGTGGTATCAAATTCACATCACACATCAGCTGGGATCTCTGCAGATTAACCTTCTAAGCTAATGTTGAAGAACAAGCAAAGAAAACCCCATCAAGTTGAAGGCCTGCTCTACAAGATGTTGCAGAGAATGTTTGCCCTCCTAGTTTGGTGTTCACGTCCAAGATGAGTATCAATCTGTGATTTCTTCTTCCAAAAATTACTTCATATAGCAAAATTCAGGAGGAACAACAGAGCTTAAGTACATTCTGTGTCTTCTGCCTCGTAGCCATCATCAGTGGCCTTTTCTGAGGATTTGTACTTACAGGCACAGACAGAAAATCATATGGTAAAGATGAGAGGCAGATCAACTGTCAAGAGGCTTAACAATATATTGGAAGGGCTCTTTCCAGTGAGCCTTATTAATGCTCTGTCATGCTGAGATACTACCAATACTTATTTCATATAATTAGACTTCAAAGGTCCATAAATAAAGAAGAAATTGTGGTTCTTCTGAACTATGACTTTTCTTAAGCTTTTGAAAACAGAGAAGGATAGAGCATACTTGAGATTAAGGGTAGGAAAAGTGCCTTCCTAGAGTAATTGAGAAGGTACCAACTTGGTAGAGTGTATTCCCATTAACAGAAACATGATAATTAGGCACAGTTACTATTGAAGAATATTCACTATTTTACATTGTAACCTTAGGACATTTTAGGAAATGCCAGACTGTTGGTTTTACCAAGATCTTACTATTCTGCCTCCAAAGGAAATATTGCTCCCTCTTTAGATGGCAAGGACTCCAGGTTTTCCCTGATTTCAATATTAGGACACAATGTGTCATGAGGAAATATGTCAATCCCATTACTGAACTTAATTTTAGTCAATTCTCTTGTGTTTTACAACTTAACCCAAGCTCCCCAAATATATTTTTGCACCTGATATTGATTTCAAACACAGTAGCTGCTTCTAATATTTCCCTTCACCCACAGCCCAAATAACTTTAGATAATTAATATGTTCCTCCTTGCAACAATTAATCATCTTTGCTCCTAGACCTAGCAAGTCCCTGCACAGAGGTAGGCCAAGCTTTGTATTTAGTGCTATGTTCAATGCTCAATATTTATTTCATATTATTATGATGATATTTAGCATTTACACCACACACACTCATTATATGAGCAAAACTAGGAATATACCAAAATCTTGTTGTCCAGTTATGGAAAACTGGCCTTTTAGTTAAGATCTTTCAGGACCTCTAGCAAAACAAAAACCAAACAAAAAAAGCCAGTCAGGTGTAAGATTGCAAACGTACACTGCAATAACAAGCAACTGAATTGTAATCCTTAAACATCACTTTTAATATCCTGCCAAACACTGGGTTAATTATCAACGTTATTATGCACCACACACCTTTCAGGGCTACAAAAATAATTGCATTTTCCTGTGGAAATATGAGCTCCAAAGAATATCATCCCTAGATCTTGAAATGGAAAATTAATTAAGGATTTAAATGCACAAAACCAACATGCTTAGACAGACAACAAAAGAGTTGAGTGAAAAAAACATTATAGCATTTTGATGTTTCATTTTTAAGGTTACTATATCTAATAAGAAAAATCCATTGCAAGATAGGGGCTGTGAAGCAGTGTAACAAATTAACAGCTAAATAATGGGCCTGAAGGGGGAAACAGAAGTGGTAACAACATTTTAAACAGCAGCAGGTCCCCATGAAACCTTCCCTAAATAGGTGAGCTCACTGCAAGAAACTCTTACACAGTACAGTTCATTTGCAATCTGAGGTGATCGTGATGACTAAACCCAATTAAAATAAAATTTAGATTTCAAGTATTTATTCATGCTCAATTTTTTTCAGTGTAACTCTTCTAACCACAGTAAAAATATTTTTATTTGCTTCCTAATTTTGTATTATTTTTTATGCTGTAGTTAAGGCAAAATTCTAACAATGGACAATTCCTTTCCAGTAAAAGGCATTGATCTTTCGACAAGCCAAATATTTAGATTAATAATTTACTGCATCAATGTAACAGAATATATTAGGTTGAAGGAGCAAAAAAACGGGTCTCACAAAGTCATCTCCGTCCCAGTTAATGTTTTGGGAGCCACACAAACCAGTTTTCCAGCTTGGAAGTTGTTTATATAAATCTGCTGGATTAACCTGGTGCTATTATTTCCTTTCACTGTTTTCTGTTTGTTGCCCATAGGGGTTTTTCTGTTTGTTCTCCTGTCAGTGGTGATTGCAATGATTGATATTAGGCCATTTGAAAAAATGAGTTACAGTACAAGAAAAGTTAAACTGTACATAACATAACCAGGGCTAATCCTGGATCTATAACCTGCACCTCCAACAGACACACAGATACCTCAGCTCTATTATGGAGAAATCAGAGCTAAGCACGTTTAGAAACTACATAATTTGAGCTTGCAAGATTTCATTGTTTCCTAATGACATTTAATGATGTATTTATTAAAGCATCTGAAAATGGTTTAATTAATAGAGCAGACTGGCAAGCTTAAGATCTATTATGTCTTCCAAAATTAATCACCTGTGTATTAGAACAATATTTTAGGGGCAGGGGAAAAAAATCCCAAACTTTTTAATAATGAACCTTCTAGAACTGCAACACTGTCTTAAAGATCAAAACCTTTACACAAACATTCAGATCAATACAGACTTTGGGCATTTCCAGCTCTCAGAGCAGACAGAATAGCTCAGTAGAAATATGTTCTGATGGCTGAAAGCTCATAGGGAGAATTTTTTTTAAGGACTGTTTGGTACATTAATTATGATCTACCTTGTATCTGGTACCCCTGCTAAGTTTCCATGTGGACACTCCTAGTACCTAGAAGGAAAATCTTTATAGGAGATAATTGATCAGCTTCAGATGTTTTCACATAGTAAATTGATATGGGTAGTTAACACATCATAAATCCAACATTGCTTATTAATCCCATTTATGGATAAAACCTAATTAAATGCTGCCACCGTACTTTATGCTATGAAGTAGCTGGCATGTTGAATAGGTGCAAAAATTACTGTTGATTGATGTCTGTCACCTCTAAGATACCTGGACCATATTTGCTCAGTTTGTAGTAAAATGACTTTTAGTCTCAAAGTTGTCTGAGCTACAAATTCAAGTCAAAACATGAAAATTAACCTCTCTGCTTTATTGCTTGTTTTCACTTGTCCAACATGAAGGCACAATTGGTTCTTTAACTGGAACCTTTATTAGCAGAAGTGCCTGAAGAGAGCCCAGCTGACAAACAGACACAGAGCTGCTGTCCCTTCTGTGGGACTATCACAATTAAAAACTAGCAGCTACTTGTTTCTTATCGAAATGCACACTTGGAACTTAATTACCTACAGGCAGCAGTACAGATTTGCCAGCTTTAAGTACTTTTTTTTCTCCTAAAAGCAACTTTTTCCTAGCATCTTTTCCAATGGACAGCTCTAATGGAAGAATGTAACACCTGTTGTAGTAACATCCCTGATTAAAAGGGAACTGCTGCAGTCAGTGATTTGCAGCGATTTATTTGGTGATATAGAGTATTAAAAACTTTTAGAACTCATTTAGTGTACTGCAGGTGACGTGATTGAGAACTACTTAGGACCACAGCTCCCAGAGGGTTTAATCAATACATTTTTATGTTTTCCTATCATATCTGCTTTGCTTTATTTCCTCTGAGCATGCTCTGAACATAAGGAGTCGATGTTTTATATTCAAGTAAATACGAAGAAGCGGTGAACCCAACTACACTGACTCTCATTTAATTTGTTATCCGTGATGCAAAGCACATTGTAAAAAATTATATTAAGGAAACTTTTAACAATAGCCACCTGCATTCCCTTCCAACAGGCTTTTTTATTTTTATAAATAGCTTTTCTCTAGAGAGTCTGAAGTATTTTTCTATGGTACAGAATTGCAAAAGGCTATCTGAAAGGCTTGCTTGCAAAAAACCCCAAGAAAACAAATCAACCTCCCCCCAACCCACACCTGACAAGGCAGGTGTGGGGTTGGGGAATCACAAGTCTTACCCAGCACTACTATATGTTATTTTTGCTATCGTTTAAAATATCTATTTTGCTTTAAATATCCTGAAATGCCATTTAAATCAAATGCAATTTAACTGAAAAATGAGAGATCACTTTGAGGTCAGTTGGGAACAATGTGTTAAAGAATTACAAAGAATTAATGACAACATGATACTTACTACAAGTTACTTTATTGCCTTGCGTTCTAAAATATTATAATTCTGTGGTATTTACTTGTGATAGTATTTTTTATTTTCATGTATTTTTACTTTTCATTTTTACCCACAAGATGTTGTGATTTAAAGGCTATTATAAATCAGAAAACTTAAAGGCTTTAAGTTTTACCTATATTGAAAAGAAGAGTACAGGCACGGGCATATTCTTAAGTTACAAGGTCAGTGGCAGAATGGAATTTTTCACCCAACTCAGTAGCACCTCCAAGTTGATATTCAAAAATATGAAGTTATAAGACACAAGCATTGTATTAATCTTTAGAATGCCAAGATTTAGCAGGACTGTATTGTAGACAACCAGTTCCAAAGAGTTACACGAGCACACCAATAAGACCAGCATTTCCCAATGACCCATCCTGTGTTACAAATACATTTTCAAGGAGCAAATGGATTTGGGGCATAGTTGTGGTGAATAAGCTTGTTTGCCATTTATGCAACTGAAGGATAATTCCCAGTACAAACCATCCATATTTCCCCTCTGTCTTCTAATTCTTTTTCCCAGAAATACTACTGTTCATACATAAGCAGTAATTAGTCATAAGGGTCAAATTCAAGACAAAAGCTGATTTTCACACCTGCAATTTCTCTAAAGTTGAGGTGAAGACCTTATAAAAGCACATAGAATCATAATGGTTGGAAAGGACCTCTAGGNACATATGGTAGATTTGAGCAATCCCTAAATATGTAGCCTTTAAGAATGTAACTACATAAACTGAAAGTTAGCCTACCAAGATAAAGAGTTCTAAAGGACAAGTTTCTGCCTGTTTAAATCCCTGCCTCTAGGACCTGGCCACTTGTGTTCCTTCAGTCTAAAGCCTGGCCATCTTATCTACAGGGGTATTCAGGCCAACTTTAAACATGATTGTGTTTTGGTGAACTGCAAGAGAGATGTTTTCTTGACCCCTTGTAGGAAAAGACTAAAGTGTGTGTATCTTAATAACAGGAGTTGAGAAGGTTACATAAGGAAAATGGAGAAGTAATAAGTTAAATGACAAGGGATTTTTGTTGTTGCTGTTAACAGTCCTTTTTGATAATAGTCTCTGTGTGTAGTAAAAGCAATGTATAAAGTCTGTTCGTAAAAGAAAATGAATAGAAACATTTTATTTCCCTCCACACAAACAAATAGCAGAAAAAATAAGGGTTTCTTCTGCTTACATAGTTTGATATCAAGCTTTATTGTGCTATAATCCAACTACTGATTCTACTACCCTCGTCTTGAATTATTCTGCAGTTATCAAGTCACCAAACAGAAGACGCCAAATTCTTTTACCCTATTGATATTGAAGCAAAATGGACCAAAAAGCCTCATAGCAGAGACAGTAAAGAAGTCAACAACATAGCTAGAAAATGTTCTTTATAGAGAGCTAGCAGTGCAAATTGCTGTATTACTATCAAGTTGAAAACAGGTGTTGCTCCTAGTGATGAGGTTCACATGTTACAGCTTTTCAGGTTTTTTCCACCAGATGGCAGGTGCAAGTTTTGCTTTCCATATACAAATCTGCTCTAGCAAATCATACTAGTACTACAGTTCCTGTAAGTGGCATCTTGAGTCACTTTGACAAAATTCTTTGATTCACTCAGAGGCAGGTCACTGTAAGGTTCTGGTTTCTGGGTTAGTGGTAAACTTTGATTTCAAAATTAAAAATGCATCAACTAAACTCTTAAGTGTGCTGAACCATTCAGATTACATTGTCTTGGAAAAGTAAGATTGAACAGGAAAATGAGTATGGATCAGAAAGTGATAAATTTCTGTACTAAGGCAATTTTAAATACAGCCAAGATGATAAGAACACACTGTAATTCTTTTCCTCCATTATATTTGCACACTTCAGGACTTGAAGCAACTCTCTCAAGCTCATTCTGCTTTTTTCTAATTGTTCTACAACTCTAATATGATTATTAACCTTAAGAACAAAGCCATCATTGGGAAATGCTCTGAAAATACATATCCCTCCTGCTTTACATGGAATTAGAAATTCAATAAAACAAATCAGAAAACTCATTTTTGCAAAACTTTAAGTCCATGACCTCAAACCTGTAAAAAAGTAGTTTCCTCTGCCCACATGAAGTGCCTGCGAAGACAAAAGGGGTTCAACATCTCTCTTTTCAGAACAGAAAGACCTTCTGCTAGTTTAGGATGAAACAGCTCCAAGAGTGTTCTTACAGCACATTAACATCAGTGGTTTGGTTTTGGACCTCCCAGTTGCCCCCACTTACCATGCTGTGGTTCATCTCAGGCAGACTCAGGACACGAGAGCTGTACCCTTCTCAGATGAAGCTGCAGGAATGCATCTCAGGAGCTCCAGCCCCTAATGAGCATTCAGCCTAGAGCCCATGGGAAGAGAAACTTCTGGAACCCTTGGGGGTGGAGTTGGCTCATCAGCCCCAGCTGCTGCACTCAACAGCTCTGCCTCACCTGCCCTAAGCAATCAACTCCTAACTACTGAGACAAGCCACAGGCTTTCAGGTTTAGCAATCATCACTAATTGTGCTGCCCACATTCAAGTAGCCTTAAAAACAAAATTTAAAAAAATATGTAGTCAGCCTTCCCCAAAGAGAGAATAAATGTTCATAACAAAAATATTAGGGTTATGTTGAAATAAAGAGTATTTGTTGTTGAAGTGGGGTGGTTTATGGTAAATTATGGTAGCTTGGTCTAAATTATGGTAGCTTGGTCACTTTTCCTGAATTTTATCTCAATCCTCTACAGCTGCTCAATATCTGGCCTTTATCTCCTCTCTTCTTCTACTTAAATATTTCAAAAAGATTTACAAAAAAACAGGACACAGAATGGGAAATTGCCAGGCTGCTAAACCCTCAACCAAGTTCAGCAAGCTAGATTTATTAGATTGTAGACACAAAACATTATCTGGAAGCTGAATGGTGATATTTATTAGAATTAAACATATTTGTAAAATAGGACTATGCTGTATTTAATGTGGTTTAATTATAGTAATCCACACAGTATATTTTTATCCCAATGAGAATGGATGGAATCACACCCAGAAATCTCTGCAACAGGATTTAAAAATACCTCTTATTTTTTTATGCTTTTTATATTNCCAAGTTCAGCAAGCTAGATTTATTAGATTGTAGACACAAAACATTATCTGGAAGCTGAATGGTGATATTTATTAGAATTAAACATATTTGTAAAATAGGACTATGCTGTATTTAATGTGGTTTAATTATAGTAATCCACACAGTATATTTTTATCTCGATGAGAATGGATGGAATCACACCCAGAAATCTCTGCAACAGGATTTAAAAATACCTCTTATTTTTTTATGCTTTTTATATATTGTAAGCTATGTATTTCACAGTTTTATACACGTTATTATGCTCCTAACTACATCTCTCTTCCTAGAGCTTTGCCTTGAACTTCATCAGAAGAATAACATTACCTTAAAGGTGGTCTGCATCTGGCTAGGGTTAACTAAACTATCAGCATTCAAAACTAGTTTATCTTTGAAATCATGTTTTATCATTGCAGAGTGTTTATATGAGCTATCTAAAGTACCTTCACAGATATGCTATAGGGTAAATACATAGCAGGATACTTTGTAATTTCAAGACAGATAATGTTTAGACTTGAATGTTTTTGAATTGTAACAAAATATTGCTGACTCCCATTCGTTTCTCCTCTCTTAACCCAATCAGAACCTAACATGTTATTTAAAGCTCTTCCTTTCAGCTGGAGCTTGGACTGAATTGGTCTGACTATGCTGAATCTTATTCTATAAAACAAGGCAACTGTAACTTTTTAATCACTGTATTTTTATAGGTCAGATTCTTTGGAGAAAAAAAAACAAACCACCAATCAAACAAACACACACCCCCAAAAAGTAACAAACTCCCAGTTTATCCTTACATAAGGATATGCATGTCTACATACACAGCTGGTGTTACACTGGTGAATGGGTGTAAAATAGAGCTCCCTTTCTGATGTCAGCAGACACCACTAGTGACATCAAATGGCCCATTTAAGCATAGATCAAATTAGCAAGGATGTAACTGAACACCTTCCTATCACCCACTGATGATCTAGTTTTTGAACTCCAGCTGGTCCAAAATATCTCACTATGCCTCCTCATTAACACTGAGAGAAAGACACAAAACTTGTTTAAAGCAGTTTCTCACAGAATATTCAACTAACATTGAAGTCCCAGTCCTTACTATCAGTACCTCTGGCTTGAGCTCAGGGCATTTGATGTCCACAACGTCAGGATAAAGTCTAGTGCCAAGTTTGCTCCTCTTATACAATGGGCTTTTCTTATGTACACATCATAATATAACTCATCATCCATATGCAATTAACTTGTAAGGAAAAAATGGTTTTGCAACAGCACCAAATACACCCAAACTATTTCACCTTTGACAATGTCTGCCCACACACACCAGCTATGCCACCAAATAACATTAACATTTAAGTCAGCTGTTTTGCAGTCTAAAGAGGCCCATTCCATCACCCACTTGGCCAAACCTTGCAAACACCTGCCTATCACCTACTGACCTTTGGACAAAGAGCTGAAAAACCAGGTGAAAGCCTGCAGATCTTATTTACCACTGCAAGGAACTCCCTAGTACTCGGTTTGACCTATCACTGATCAAACTATTTGAGTAACGAGAAGTGAATGAGCAGTCCAGACTAGGAGAAAGTATCTTGCTTACCTCCTAAAGAAGAAAATATGTAATCAGCTAGAAGAAATGGGAGGTGAACAGAAGGCAAGAAAAGTGCAACTTTTCACTGCATCTTACAGAAAACTTCTGTATGTTTAGCACTCTACCAATGCCTATCATAGTGCTTTCCCTAAAGCCTTGTTTGCCCGTTAAATCTAATCTAAATCAGTATGACTCTATGAAATAATAACGAAAAANCCACACAGTATATTTTTATCCCAATGAGAATGGATGGAATCACACCCAGAAATCTCTGTAGCAGGATTTAAAAATACCTCTTATTTTTTTATGCTTTTTATATTGTAAGCTATGTATTTCACAGTTTTATACACGTTATTATGCTCCTAACTACATCTCTCTTCCTAGAGCTTTGCCTTGAACTTCATCAGAAGAATAACATTACCTTAAAGGTGGTCTGCATCTGGCTAGGGTTAACTAAACTATCAGCATTCAAAACTAGTTTATCTTTGAAATCATGTTTTATCATTGCAGAGTGTTTATATGAGCTATCTAAAGTACCTTCACAGATATGCTATAGGGTAAATACATAGCAGGATACTTTGTAATTTCAAGACAGATAATGTTTAGACTTGAATGTTTTTGAATTGTAACAAAATATTGCTGACTCCCATTCGTTTCTCCTCTCTTAACCCAATCAGAACCTAACATGTTATTTAAAGCTCTTCCTTTCAGCTGGAGCTTGGACTGAATTGGTCTGACTATGCTGAATCTTATTCTATAAAACAAGGCAACTGTAACTTTTTAATCACTGTATTTTTATAGGTCAGATTCTTTGGAGAAAAAAAAACAAACCACCAATCAAACAAACACACACCCCCAAAAAGTAACAAACTCCCAGTTTATCCTTACATAAGGATATGCATGTCTACATACACAGCTGGTGTTACACTGGTGAATGGGTGTAAAATAGAGCTCCCTTTCTGATGTCAGCAGACACCACTAGTGACATCAAATGGCCCATTTAAGCATAGATCAAATTAGCAAGGATGTAACTGAACACCTTCCTATCACCCACTGATGATCTAGTTTTTGAACTCCAGCTGGTCCAAAATATCTCACTATGCCTCCTCATTAACACTGAGAGAAAGACACAAAACTTGTTTAAAGCAGTTTCTCACAGAATATTCAACTAACATTGAAGTCCCAGTCCTTACTATCAGTACCTCTGGCTTGAGCTCAGGGCATTTGATGTCCACAACGTCAGGATAAAGTCTAGTGCCAAGTTTGCTCCTCTTATACAATGGGCTTTTCTTATGTACACATCATAATATAACTCATCATCCATATGCAATTAACTTGTAAGGAAAAAATGGTTTTGCAACAGCACCAAATACACCCAAACTATTTCACCTTTGACAATGTCTGCCCACACACACCAGCTATGCCACCAAATAACATTAACATTTAAGTCAGCTGTTTTGCAGTCTAAAGAGGCCCATTCCATCACCCACTTGGCCAAACCTTGCAAACACCTGCCTATCACCTACTGACCTTTGGACAAAGAGCTGAAAAACCAGGTGAAAGCCTGCAGATCTTATTTACCACTGCAAGGAACTCCCTAGTACTCGGTTTGACCTATCACTGATCAAACTATTTGAGTAACGAGAAGTGAATGAGCAGTCCAGACTAGGAGAAAGTATCTTGCTTACCTCCTAAAGAAGAAAATATGTAATCAGCTAGAAGAAATGGGAGGTGAACAGAAGGCAAGAAAAGTGCAACTTTTCACTGCATCTTACAGAAAACTTCTGTATGTTTAGCACTCTACCAATGCCTATCATAGTGCTTTCCCTAAAGCCTTGTTTGCCCGTTAAATCTAATCTAAATCAGTATGACTCTATGAAATAATAACGAAAAAGCATAAAATCACTAACAAGCAAAGGGGTGTGTTTCCTAAAGCACCACAATTGCATATCTCAGTGGCCAAATGGGCAGTTCTCTGCCTGTTGATTACATGGACTGAACTGCTGCTTTGATAGCTCTCATTCCCAAATTAGAATGATTAAGGAATCCATATCACTCAGCATTAATGCTCTGGTAACAGTGTTAGGCACAATCTCTCCTGTTTCCATGCAGGAAGAAAAAGTGAAGTGTCATACACTACCTCAATATTAAATAAATAGAGGACTGACCCCACTTGCTAGTCTTTTTATGAAGGAAAAAAATGACAACATAATCCACTAGTTCTTTTAATGTCTTGTTTTGCACTCATAAAGTAACCCCAACCTAGGCTGACCTAGAGTAACTTAAAGAATAAAATCAAACAGTTCTATTATGCCTGGTTGAACTCTTTCAATTCTCTGGCTCAATAATGAACCACCTTGAAATGAGAGCACAGTTTGAATTTTATTCATTTACTTGGTATGTAATTGGCACCTTCAAATACAAAAGTTTAGCATCTAAGCAAGGCAACACACTTTAAAAGCTTCCAAATGAGATAGCCCAATCTCAAAATGAAGCAAATATATCGATAACCGCACTTACTGTAATCACACTTACATCTGACTCTGGTGAAACCAAGCTGAAGGAGGAGCTGGCAGAAAGGCACGACTGGTCTTTTGCCAGGCCACGTTCCAGCAAAGTCAAAAGTGAGAGAAAGTAGTTGGGAAGATGAACTGCTGCAATGAAATAGAGGCAGCGAGGAGAAATGGGAGCCAAGGGGCAGGGAAGGCAGAATGTTGCCATTTCAAGATAAGGACAAACAGATTGATTTCAAACCAAAAGGGAACAAACGTGGAAGCCTGAGAATTTTGCTTGGAACAGAGCAGCTCCCTTGAATTGCTGTTTTCCTGCTTCACATCTGCAGCCTAATGCCTCTCATTTCTGTGCAGCTGCGCCAAGAAAGCAAGGGCTGAACCTAACAAGCTTTCCTCTGACACAGAGGGGCTCAAGGTCCTGCTGCTGCTCTCTGCACTGGCATGAGGTGAAAGCTCTGGCTCAGATGGATAGGAAAGCACGGGTGCAGCCTTAAGGGAACTCACACGTGGCTGCCTGTGGTCCTGGTACCTGAATTCCTGCTCAGTAGCTGTTCTTTGGGGCTAGGCAGTGCAGCTGGCTTTTTAAGAAGTGTACAACAAACTAAAAAATTATGGTTCAGCATTTCTGTTTTAAGAGAAAGCCACATTCCTAATAAAGGAAGCAGCCACATAGGAAGCTCTGGTAGGATTAGAGTTACAGTGATAGTGGAAATAGAATTAAAACTGTAGTATTACAGTGATACCTTGTTAAGTGCAGAAAGCAGGCCTGCTTGAATCAAAGAGATTATATTTTATTTAAAGAAATGTTATTACAGAGTTTTCAAAGCAGCTGAAAGAAAACAGCTTTCTCTCAGTTTTAAATAATGGAGCTTAGGAGATAAGCATTTTTTATCAACAAGAATAAAAATTTCTTTTTGATAAGAGAAGCATTTAGAAATTGTTTCTGTAAACACATCTCACTACAGGTTGAAGCCAAACCTGATGGAAATGTTTGCCGAGTCCAGCAACAGCCGGACTACTTTTTAAACTGATCAGATCTGGAATTTAACGCCTTTCATCACTGTTCCAGAAAAATCTGTCAGCAAACAAGCTACCTGCACAGTTTCCACTTTTTAATAGCCAGCTTCATACTCTTCAGTCTTAAAGAAATAACTGCAGCAAGTATAACACCTGTATTTACTCTGGCTAAAGCCAAGATTTTGTTTGCTTTCGGTGATCAAGTGTCAAGGAAGGTAAGAACATTTACTACCAGTCGCATGGTCTATGTGCTAAGCCACAGAGATTGAAGTGCAGACAGTTTGACACAGGATCACTGCTCTGTCTGCTGAAACCAAACCAACCTTATTCTGTGGAAGCTGGAGCACAAAGCAGCACACTGCAACCTCAGGATGAACTGTAGGGAAGGTTCCCTGAAGAGATTCCAAGAACTGCACCCTGAAAATCCAGCTTTGAGTCAGTAACACGGACCAGCTGTATCCACCGGGCTAGACAAGCGTGTATTTAGTGGTGAAACATCCAACTTTTCCACACTAGGTATTCCACATCTCTGAGAAGTATCTGATGAGAGATACTGAAAATACAAGTCAAGAAAGGCAGGTGATTCCCTCAGCTGGATCTACAGAAGACAAAGAAGCATTTAGTAATGAGTAAGTTGTAAGTTCATTGGTTTGCAATGGAAATTTGCTAGTGTAGTGGAGAGAGTGCAAGAGTTCAGTCTTGAAGTCTGCAAAACACTGAAAACTAGGAGCTGGGTGGGAAAGTAAACACTGCTGAATAAGTTAAAGACAGAAAACTATTTTTCCATGTTTTTTCCAAACCATCTAAAGTAGAAGACCCTGCTGCTTGATTTCTCTGTCAGTCATTCGTCATTACAGACATTTTCACACAGTACAAATTAGAAAGATATTCTCATAAAACTAGTACTAGAGGTGAAAAAACCATGAAGTGGGACAGACAAAATATTTCCTCAGTGATACCAGTGGCAAGCAACATACTCTCCTGGACATGCAATAAATACTGCAGAAAGGTAAGAGTGCCTTTCTTCTGTCAGCATAACACAGATCAATCACTCTGGTAATAATCCATAAAAATAAAACCACCATAGGTAGTTGATTACTAAAGTTAAGTTAGGTCTACCAACAGTATTGTAAAAGAGTGGATATACATGATTCTCTCTCTTAAATGGTACAGGCACCATTGAGAAGAGGAAGAAAACAGGAACCAAAACACCTGAAGCTTATTGTTTTGAGGACTCCTAGTACAGTTTTTTAACAAAAATCAGCATTTTGGCATCTTTTTCCAAGTTAAAACCAAATCATAATGACCATAAATCAGAGGAATGCACTACTTCGAAAAAATCTGCCTCATGTTAAGCTTTTGTATTTTAAAAAAAGTAATAATCTGTACTTTTCTCAATACAACCAAAGCCAATATTCACTGAGTTTCACTAGGCTGAAGCTTAATCTCATATGGATTGAAACAAGATACATAACATTAAGTTTTATTTTGAAATACAGAAAAGTACTAAGGAAAATTCATGAGTAATCAGAAAGCCAAGGGGATGACATTAATACGAATAAATGTGAAAAATCCCATCATTTATCTCATAACAATTGAATGCATTGTTAATCAGTGACTTTTGTTACAGGGACAAAGGAAAATGAGAGCGTCCTCCCAAACTAAGATCTCTATTCAGACTTCAGACAACCCGGTTCTTAAAAGCTGTCTGAATCTGTGAATTTGATTTCAGTGCTCTCCAGAACAGCACACTGTACAAGCTGTTATGCTTCACAATCCTGGCAAATACAGTGCATTGATGTCTCTGTTATGGAAAATTATTGCCATAAAGGTATCAGAGAAGATCATTAAATACATACATAGACTTTAAGACATTGCTATGGATAGCTTAAACTAAAAATTATTCCCTGGGTTAGTCACAATTCTGTGTCCTCAAAGGGCATGTTCCTTTTAATAGATTAAAGGAGCTCATTTGCACAGCCCATTCTAGATGTTTTGTTTGGTTGTTTTAAACAATGGAACTGGAATTCTTCCCATATTACATTTCTGCTCCTCCAATACACAAGTTTGTAAAATTTATAAATAGTTGGAGGGACATGAAGGTTGCTAAATGGTAATGGTAAGAAAGAATGGTAAATATAGAAGCCACTGGAATTTCAGCTGCTTATACCAGCTCTAGATTTCCTCTATAGTTTTGTGCATTAAAGATCACTGAGTGAGGCACTCAATAAAAGCTGGCTAAAAGCTCCTTTTGACCCACTATTCCTTTACCCATCTCTATCAGGCTGTATGTTCCATGATGACACCACTGCATGTCTTTTGGAATGGATAAAATGCACATGAAAATGCATTTTCTTACTGCTTTCCCATTTTCTCAGCACCTTCATTAGCATTCCGCCTTCAAGCTACCAGGGTGTTATTTAATGTGAGTGGAGCCACACTCTGTCCAACACCAGTTGTTGTTGCAAAGTAATTAGACCCAAAATGCACCCAAATGCTTTCCAGGCTACCAGCTGGATAAAACGATCATTGCTTCTTTTGTAGGTATTTGGACTGTGATTTAACTCTTTTCTCTCTTAAAACTTGAAAGAGAGATCGTATTAGCAGAGGAGAAGAGAGGAGGAGCCCAAGTAATTCAGTGTGATGTAGACTTCATGGGAACTCACAATGACATATGAAATGGAAGCGTCAGTGCAGCCTCCCTGCCAGGCTCCGTAACACAGGTGGGTTTGCTTCCTCAAGATTTCTCTTTTTTTTCCCCCCCCTTTTTCATCAGCATATTAATGCTCTTCATCATCATTCTTTGGAAGTGTGACACATATCACATTTCCCATCCTTCTGAGCATATGGTCTGGAACTATTCAATAGCTGCAATATGATGATTCCGGGCTGCTGAGCGCAACTGATTGGCACATTAAACTGCTGGGAGACTCTTATCTGGGGCAGACAGGATTCTTTCCAGTGTAGTCCTAAGGGGCCCTCAGTAATGAAAAAGAGTAATTCTGAGTCTTTTCCACCTGTCTGTTGCCAGGCATTTTAAAATGGAGTTTCAATAGTTTTTCTTTCCCCGTAACCCTTATTAAAGCAAATCAAGTGTAAGCCAGAAGAACTTGGAGAGTTTCACTAGAGACTCTGCAGTTATCAGTTTAAGAATAGGTTTTTCCAGGCTTATTTAGCCTTGCTTTTAACACTGTAAAGCAACCTAGTGTACAGGAAATGTTAGTACAAATAGGTATTAAATTAACTAAAATACAGCACTGTGTTTGATTTAGAATACAAAAATCTCTTATTTTAAAAGAGATTTTTCCCTTTATTATTGAATCAATAAAGAGTAAAGAAAAAATAATTTCCTTTGCATATAAGGAAGAGTAGGGAAGTCAAAATCTAATTGGAGATATAAAATTTGCCAGCTCTAAAGAGATTTCTTCGGCTACTGCAGCCTCCTCTTAGCTGTGATTACAGTGATAAGCACACATTCTCTTGCTGGGAACAACAATGAATCAAGCATTTGCTTCCCATCCCCATTTCTTCAGCTCAAGGGGGAAAATCAGCTTCTAGACTCATGACTCTTTACAAAATAAGGGAAGGATTTTCTGAGAACAGTGATTGCCTGAAGAATCACTGTAGGAATTGGATACCAGGATCAAGATCTAAGGACAGAGCTTTTGGGGTTGACATAGGGGCAATTTAAAAGGCTTACACGTATTGCCTTTTAATTCAATAAGTTAATGCTTCACTTTCTTTCATCTATAAAACTAGAAAAACTGATTCTTTTCACCTCAGCACAAGTTTTATTATGTTTAGATCCTTAAACAGTGGCTGTGGTGTTCCTTTCCAGGAGACAATGTTAAATCCTAAACAGATATAAGGATGTACAAGACTTTGTAGCAGATAAACCTTCCGCAGTAGTGCCCCAAAATAGAGAAATGGGGCATCACTAAGAAGCCTTGGGCATATTCTCAATTGTTATGATTTTTTTTATGCACACAGTTTTCTTACATTTTAAATTTTGGTTACTTTCTTTCACTGGATGCTTCAAATCTCTAAATTCTAAGTAATAGTTTCTGGAAGTTTATGAATTTGCCACTCCCTTGCAAGTCTTTTCTAAGTCTTGCTGCTTAGAAAATATGGATACAGATTGGATTTTATTCTGTAGGAGTCACCCATTCATACTACACAAACTGTTGGAAAACAGAATTCTTACTTTTGAGATCACAAAGAGATTCCAGAGAGAATGCCATACACAGATCCTCTTCACAAGCTCTGCTAAAATTCGCAATTACTGCCCATTTGCAGAGATTAGCTATTATCTTTTTTGTTTGAAAAACTTCTCAGAGGAGAAGCCATCACTTTATTTTAAGGCTGCTTGAAAGAAATCACACAGAGAACTGCTTATTTTCACATGAAGAGTAATATTTAAATGATACACTTGTCTTTATGCCTCACATGAAAACTGTGCTAACTTTTGCATTCTTCATGGATTAACAATTTTTTTGACTTAGTTTCCAATGTTTATGTGTGAAAAGTCTTATTTTCCTCCAGCACCACTGTACAGTGAGGTTCTGGCAACATTCAGATTGGTAAAACTAAATTCTTTTAAATGCTGATCTATTAAATCAGTTGGATGCACTAACATTTGTACAACTTTCCTGCTGGGTATTTGCAAGACCTCTTATTTTCATGTTTATATATAAAGGATAAAATCCCTTATTTGGAGAACTTTACGAGTGGATTCTGGCTGTGTAATCTGCTGTGAGAGACAGAGCTGGGGATCTCAGAAGGACAACAGCCTGACAAGGAATATATAGATATACAGCTGTATGTAAAAATATAAAAATACCTATTTTACATTTGTTCATGTTTCTTCTATACATGCTTCTCTGCAATATAGGAAAGAGTCAAGAATGAGGTGCTGGCAGTGCAGTGGCCAGCAGTAAGCATGATAATTATTTGAAGAGGACTGAAGGGAATCTTTCACATGCTGGACACAAACTACACTTTTTTGGGGCTCTTGGGGAAGAAACAGGAGTTATGTAATTCCATTAGACATGTTCTACTACTATTAGACACTTAGTAGTGCCGTAACTCAGTAGGGGAGCCTTATACAGCTATGTATAAATTAAATTAACTTGCCTCTGATGCTTGGCCAGCTATCGTGTCCTACTCTAAACAGTGGTACAGGTCAGAATTTGAGAGTGTTTGGTTTCTTCTGCACAAAGGCAGCTGCCACATCACCAGTATGCTGTATTTTTGTCAAACATAGCCATACAAAATTCGGAGTGGCTGTGGTAATCCCAAGTGTTCAAGACCTGGAATATCTGTGGTGTGTACTGCATTTTTCAAGCAGCCTAAGCCGAGTGCCTTCTCTCCTGACTGACTCTTGAGAGTTGCTGAACTGTGATTTAAAAGTAAATAAAATAACCTGTTTTAATAAAAATTTTTGCTGACAGAGTTGTAAAATTAGCATTATTGATTTTAATACATTTAATAAAACGATATGAAAAACCAGCAGCAGAACACAAAACATTGTGACTCTTCTGTGTTGAGGAATACACTTCCATGAAGAAAGCTGTACATGTTTAATGAAATCAGATGTTTAATTAATTATAAGATACACTGTAGGGGAGACACTGAAAGAAAAGGAGAGCATGCTGAAGGAAAAAGTCCTCATCTTTTGGCTTCTTCCCACTCAAATCTCAGAGATGTGCTCCTTTTCCCACCTTGACTAGGTATCGTGTTCCCTGAATGACTTTAGAAGGTATTCTTCTTCGAGTCAAACAGTCTGTCATTAGCACAAAGTAATCCTTATAATGGTCTTTAATTGCCTTTAATTATTTTATGTCTGAATTGCTGTACACTGCAGGACATTTAAAGCCATAATAATAAAATATCTTATTACAGTGGCTTATTGAAGTACTACTGGGCTTTGACTTCTGGGAATCATTCTCAGGCCCAGCAGTAATTGTAAATCATTCTGATCTCTACCGTGTAAGTCAATGGGGATATTGCATAAGAAACTGAACTTGTAAACTTTAAAACATTAATTCCTAGTAGAACCAAAGGCACTAAATTCCTTCACTCATCCTACCTGAGTTAGGCTAAAGCTCCAAAAGCAAGGTAAACATCAACTATGGCACAAAATCAATGCTTTTTTTTCTCCTTAATATAAAGTATTTGTGACCTGTAAAATCCCTGAAGCTAGCCCAGCTAGACAAACACTGCTGTATAGTTATTAATGCTGCTTATACACACACCAGATCCTGAAACCACCACTTAAAATCTGTGCTTTCAATCTGGGAAAGTTTTAGGTCAAGGTTACTTCTTGAAAGGCAAAGATAAAAGGCAGCCTATCCTCAGCAAGATCCGACATAGCAAAGTGGTCATTAGAAAAGATGATTAACACATTTGCTAAAAGCAAGTGTTTTTAAAAAATCAGCTGTATTAGCAGCTGAGAGGGAACTTAAACTTGCTCAATACTAACACCAGTGAAGCAGTTAAACTCTGAACAATGACAATATTTTCCAAGGGACTGTGAGCAAGATGCACAGGAGACACAGGACTGCCATCATGCAGACATGGTTTTGCCATACAGACAGCACCTCGTCAACATGTTCTTAATACCCCTATTAGTCTGCTCCACAACCTTGTGCCTCCTCTCCCTGCCAACATGTCAGCAGCTGAACAGTGCAGGCAGCAGTGCTTCAGCCATACATGGGTATGAGTGGCCTTTGCTTACGTGGCACCTGGGCTCAGAAACACGGATTGTGTGCAAAAGACACAGAGTAACGAAAACATGAGATACTGTTATTATTTGTTTATTATGCAACACGTACAGCACCTTGTGTTCCCAAGGTCCTTGTGTGCTGGACACCACGGAAGCACAGCCCAGAGACAGCTACAGCCCACGGCTTGGACTACCCAGCTCTAGCTGCAACACAACAGCAGCAGAGATGGGAAAACAGTTCTGATTCATGTCACAGAACCACAGAATTGTCTAGATTAGAAAAGACCTTTAAGATCATCGAGCCCAATCATTAACCTAACACTGACAAGTCCTCCTCTAAACCATATCCCTAAGCACTACGTCTGTATGTCTTTTAAATCCCTCCAGGGATGGTGACTCAACCACTGCGCTGGGCAACCTGCTCCAATGCCTCATAAGCCTTTCAGTAAAGAAATTCTTCCTTATATCCAATCCAAACTTCTCTTGGCACAACTTCCCTTGGTGTCACAGATAGCTGCCAAATTCCATCAGCTGCCCACGTGCTCTGCTTTGTGAAGTCATCATTAAAGCTTTGAATCTATACAGATTTAAGCAGCCCGCTCTTACCAGGGCAGCAGGACTAGGAGATAAGCTGAAGACAGACCCACCACTACCTTCACCACTCCACTGCCCCCTCCTCTTTTTTTTCCAATTCTGTTAACAGCTTACACACTACAAGACACGTTGCATTTCCAAATGACACATCACAACAACTTTTAACCTGAAGAAGGTCAGAGCTGTCTCCCATAAGGTAACAAATCGAATTAAACTACAGCAAAATGTTTTACAGGGACTTCACTGGAAAACAGGACAGACGTGGGACTCTCGAGACAGAGTACTAGACATAATATCACATAGCTGACCAGCACTTTCAGATCTTCAGATGGTATCTGTAGTGACACTACAGAAAACAAATCAATAAAACATTCTGAATGCAAAGCATTTTTATGCATCCTGAAGGAATCTACTAGATTTTTGTCCTCCTCATCCTTGTGATCATTTTTTCCTGCCATCAGCTACCTGAGGCAGGTGTCAAACTCCAACCCTCTCCATTACAGACTAGTTTTACCATCAATTTTTTTCTGTTCAGAAATAAAACAGGCATTCTGTCAATATTGTATCACAAAATGTGCCCTCAGCAAGCCCAATCTTTTCATTTTATTGTATTTTATTTTGTCTTTCATTAATAGCATGTATTAAAAATCACTTATGGAGAAGACAAGCAAACAAAGACTTTGCTCTTTGGAAGAAGCAGTGCTTGTTAAATTTGTTGGCATATGCCTACCAAACCAGCACAGCTGAGACTGATAAATCACAATTTGATTAGCATTCAAATTATAACTTGTTCATTCCTCTTCATAATGACAGCTTGACTGAGATTGTGTTTGTCCATTTTCAGAGATGAATAACTGTGGCATTTAGTAAAGAAGTGAGAAAACCATGTTTGGTTTTTAATTTGCTTTAATGACTTTCTTGGCCACGGTTATTTGAAGAAGAGTGTAGCCAGCTGCCTTTATTTCCCCTTCTGTTAGATTATGATCTCTCTCAAAACAATACTTGAAAATGGCTCATCTGAACAAAATTCAGAAAGTGCTGCAGAGCAGCTGACTAGAAAGACAAAAGAAATTGTGCCAGTATCACTAAGCTAAATTCAGGGTATGTGAGTGGCACAGTTTCAGCAGAATGATTTATGGTAAAAACCTGGAGAAAATCATTTGTCCTCAATCTTCCTTATAAATAATTTGATTTCTTTTCCAACACATTATAACATTAGGCTCTTTTTCTCTGTCCTGAGGCATGAGACATGTAGTGTTGTTAGACACATTTTCAAGACCGTGTTGCATTATGCATACACAATTCATGAGTGGAGGGAGCTGCTGCTGTGACTTAGAGCTGTACCCTGCACACGAGCACACGTGTAATTCGTGTGTGAACTGGACTGCTGTATGACTATCAGTGCTGAAATGGAGCTCAGAAAGCATGTTCCTTAAAAGTGAGCTGTGTATCAACCATTCTGTAATGAACATACTTTTTTTAGAGCACTGCAGTAGGGTGGTATGTCACCCATGATGGTTTACTTAAGCCATTCCACCTCTGTTGTTGTTCATCACAGTGAGGTGATATTTCTACAAGTACCACTCCCTCACTTTCCACAGGACAAACATTAGTCACATATTCATATTCCATACAGTTATTCCCATATTCTTATTCTATCTGGTGAAGTAGTAGAAGTATTTTATGAATAGAGAACATTGTCACGTGATAAGGCAGAAGAAGAAGAATTGACCAAAGAATGAGTAAGAGAATGTGCAACACATCTTGGATGCCAAGCAGAACAAAAATCATCTGTCCCTGACTTTGTTACATCTTTATATGAAACGTTTTAGACACCTTGTTAGTTATCACCAAAATCACTAATAAGAGGGTATTCCAGCACTGTTTTTCAGTGCCATCCTCCTTCCCACACACCTCCATGCTTTTTTGGTTCAATTATACAGTATGGATTTTTACTCATCTATGTTACATATTCAAATATTACATGCTAACATAATTCAAATTAAATTCCTCAAATACATTTTAAAACTAACCCATTTAAAGATAGTTAACTAGTTTGTCAGAGAAAAGAACCTCAGCAGCAGGGATTACTCAGAAGCTTACTCAGAAGCTGGGCTGATACATTCAATTCCCTCCTTTCCTTTGCATGACAATTACCCCCAGTTTTAGGGATGTCAAGTTTATGTGGAGAGGGGCTTTCAGCTAAATGGGAAACTGCCCCAACTGCTTACTACCAACAAGGTATTCAAACATCCTGAATGTCAGTGTGATGTGTGACAAGAAGTCAGCCTTAAGTTGCAGAAAAGTAGAGTAATGTCTGTTGAGGAATACACATTGCATGGTAAGTCACAAAGCTAAGAATCTAAGAGAGCTTGAGAACACTCAAGCAGCTTGGACTAAGAAAAGTCATAAGCTCAAACAGAAGAACAGTTGAGGCTACAATATTCATGATGAGATGAAAACTAAATAATGTCAAAACCCATTCTTTAGTAAGCTATTTACATAATCACATTTTTTATCTGTGTACAAGTGCAGTCATACCTGACCTCTGCATTATAGAGCCTGATATCCATGACTGAGAACCAGAAAAAAATGAGTTGGGCACACTGGCAAAGTGACTTCTTGCAGCTTCAAACCCTCTCCACGCTGCACAAATGGCTCACTTGAAGTCCTGCATTCTGCAGGATGATATTTGAAAGTAGGCTGAAATGGTGCAATAAAGAAAGGTCAGAAAAGTGAGGCCAAAAATCTCATCCAATATCTCAAGATGTATTCCCTGTTCATGATACGGAATAGTAAGTCAGTGCATCATGGAAATCAAAGTCTAAATAAGCATTACACTGTCCAAAGACCACACTTAAAGGCATAAAGTAGTGGCCATCTAATTAGCTATAGTAATTAGTGAAGTTATATAAAACCCTACCTTAGCAAAAATTTCAAGATTTATCAAAAAATTTCAAGATTTATCAGGTTCCTGGGCACCTGAAAATTTCTGCCTACTAAAGATCTGGGAATGCATCTCTGTGCTGAGTTACAAAAGGTTCTCAAGCATGATAATGAATTGAAATGAACTCCCTTGTGACACCAGATTCACATTGGATTAGAATAAGCAAACAGGTTTCCTAGTCAATGGAGTATTTGTTTCACATTCATGTAAAATGCTGTCATAACAAAGCAGTTCAGTTGGTTCAAAAAGCTCCTACTTTACACAATTTTAACCTTTGTAATGTAAATCAAAATACCCTGCCTATTAAAAATACAAAGTCAAGAACTTTGGCTATTCTAAGAACACTCAAACAAAAGACATCTTTTAAAGCAGTAAAGGCTTCTGCTCAGATTGAATCCTGCCTGGTTTTACACAAATTCCTGGCTTAGTAGGGGCTCCTTAGAGTTAAGAGTACATCTGGTATGATGGGTGTTAATGTGCCAAAACTCAGTACAAGTTCAGAGGCCCATTCATCGTGTGCCTTTGCAGTGTGTGGGAAGGATTGTATCCACAAACAAGCACCCTCTGTGTATACAGTGCAATGTCAGAAAGACTTCTGGATTGACTTTTTAAAATGATCTTTATGTAATAAAAGTGAATTTTATAACCGGTAAGTTCTGGAGATTGTGAGGGAATGGCTGACTTCAAAAGAACTTACTTCCAAAGTTCATCTCAGTATTGAATTTCCTATGTCCACGCATGCACTCAGAAATAAAATTGTTTCACAGCTCTGTGACATTTGAATATCTCAGTCTAGAATACTTATTATTTGGATATGTACAGTGATCAAGTGAACTGAACACTTCTTTTTACATCTTTCTGACATATTCACACTTCATTAGTATTTTCTGTCTTCCCACAATCATGACAGGATTGGCTGCAAATTAATACTCTGGATAGTTTCCTGACTTCACTTTCCTTCTGTGAGCTACAACTAATTTTGCATGCGCTTTGTTAATGCTTTCATAATTATCTTATCTCACCAACTGCTCTACCACAGCAATAATGGCTCACTGTTACTGCTGAGGATGAGGCATTTTTCCCCCCTACGAAAGCAGAAGATAGGGAACACTTGCTGCTCCCAGCAGGCTTCCAGGGTATGGCTACAGATCTCTTGCATCTCTGCACAGGCTCTGGTATGACAAAGACCTTTCTACAAACTGTTACAAATCTGTAAATGATGAATGCATGATGAGAATGTCATGGTGGTAGATAAGAGTCATAGTGAAGACATTTAAATAACAGCTGTCAACTGTTCTTTTCACTCATCCTTGCTCTCCTCTCTTAAAATCTCACACCAGGAGGGAAGGGCAGCCTTTAACAGTGCACCCCTCAGCAGAAGAAACAATAGCCCCTTGTACTCACTAACACCACGAGCTGGAGTCAGCATCCACACACAAAGGAAGCTCCCAACACCCTCCTCAGGTGGTCGTGCTGGATGTGATGCTCTGTGAGCAGGCTGTGTGAGGTACTACCCAGTCAGCTCTGCAGCACCCAGCGTTGGGGATTCCCACAGCACCTGCTGAGGTGGGGCTGGAGTTGTACAAGCTCAGCTCAGCTGCTCCACACAGCCCAACAGTTCTGTCAGTACAGATTTCAGGAGAGGCTGTTGCTGAATTTTAAATATGGCATTTCCCTGGAAAAATGTGGTAAAGACAAGAGGTGCTTTCCCTGAGATACAGGATGAAATGCATTTACTGCTCTGCTTGTAACCACACTTTGCCCATTCTGATGGAAAATCATTATGCCTGATGATTTTTTGGCACTTTTTCCCATGCATTAAAGAAGTGGTGCAGCAGGACTTAATGAAAGATGTTGAAACAGTGTGTCCTGAGCAGACTCAGAAAGCATCAGTCTTTCTTAATTAAAAAAAATAATCTGCAAAACATATATGTAATATTAAAAACTGTAAGTTTGAGTGCATGTGTTTGCACTAATATATATAACTGTATAACTCAATATATATTCACAGCTGCCCTACATTTCTGAGTTTAATATCACTTGGTTTACAAAACAGATTCTCAGGTGATAAATATACTGATAGTTGCATTGATTTCATAGAGCTATGTTTTTTTAAACCAGTCCAGAAATATAGTTCAACAGATATAACTGTAAATTCATCTGTGTGGGATCTGCAGCAGAGCAAAAACCACAAGTACCCACCCTCTATTTTTACATATTTCCTCTTGCCTTGGAGAACTTAAGAAACAGAAGCTGCAGTTTCACATGTCATATTTTGAAAGACAACATCAGAGTAAGTCAAGAAAAAGCCTTTTTCTGATCCAGATCCTGACACTTCACAATTGCATGATGTAAAGATGTCCTAGTGTTACTGCTGAGCTGTCTGCACTCATCAGACACACTGAATTTACTTGTCCCCTCTTCTGCAGATTCAGTTTACCAAGGGGATTCAAAATGAGAGTGAGAGGAAAGGAGAAAAGAGAGAGGAGGAATTGAAGCACAGCTTCATACCAACTCTGTCATTAAAATGGCTCAATAACTCTAGTGTTATTAAAACATGAATGCAGAGCACCAAGCAATGATGCCATCTGATCCAAAAGCCAGTGCTGCCATAGCAGTATATCCAAGCAGCTCACAGTGCATCACAAATTGTATGCCATGTATATAATATTAAAAAAAAAAATCACTTGCTGAAAACTGTTACCAAGAGATAACTTTCTATCTACTTTCTTTGAGATTCACCCATCTTTGATCTCTTCTTACAAACACTTGTTAAAATTTTCCTCTATTTTTGAGAAAGATGAATTGTATCTGAAGCCACTAATAAATAAAAATATACATATAAATTGCATTACATGCTCGGAGACATGAGTGCACCTTGACATGAATTCATTAGCAATACAGAAGTCTCATCACACCAGTTACAATTCCATTTTCACCTGCCCAAGCGGGTATTGGCTTTAACGTTACTTACTGCTTATAAGCACCCCTGGGCTGTAGGTAATCCTTATTATTTTTCTTATATCAACTCTTTGGATCTGATCCTACTTAATACTGAGAGTTTCTGAAAGGTGTTGTGTCTTCAATTCACATAGAGACTTTGATAGAAACTAGTTGTTGAATTAGGACCATTTTCTACCCATATTTCATTAATGCATGTTAATTTTTTTAATCCATAATTTTATGCACTTTCTGGTGTAATTGACCAAACATAAAAAAGCATAATCTGTACAATTCATAAACTCTAGAATGGTTGTATCTGTTAAAAAAACCTCCACATTTTCATCCAAGTATTGTAAAGTCCTTTTAAAAAGCTTAATCATCAAAATTTCACAATTGGAGAAGCAGTGATAAAAGTAGATGAATTTGCTGTAAGTACATAGAATAGTTGAGACCAAACATTTCGACTTAATTTTGTTCAGCAAGATCAGAATGACCTTCCCTGTTCTAGAAGTAGTCCTCCATGTACTATTTTTTGGCACAAAAAATTTCAGATAAGACATCCTGGAGAAGCAGTATACTCCTGGCACCATTAAATCTTCATTTTCTTCCTTTATGTTATGTTAGATATCATTCAACATTCCTTTTATTTCACTTTCACTTCTAATGCATTTATTAATTTCTTGCCCTGTTTCTGTCTTGGTTACTCTTAAATCCCTACAACTCCCAGGGGTAGGGATGGAATTGTCTAATTACATCACAGTTTATTGGGTTTTACATTTAAATATAGTACAACTACCTCTATGTTTGTTTCCACTGCAGTGAGATAATGAATTTCAACACCTGGAAGGTAATTTTCATGTAGAAATGAGCTCAGTGCAGTTGATGATCCAGTTCAAAAAAGTGCTTGTTGAGGGATGGGGGAGCCACAGAAGAATACATCATTATCTTATTAATGATAAAGAAACTAAACAGGTGTTGAATATTCACTGGCCTTAAAAAGGGAAACATAACGAGCCAAGAAGGCCAATGGCATCCTGGGGTGTATTAGAAGGGGGGTAGTTAGTAGGTCAAGAGAGGTTCTCCTGCCCCTCTACNGAGCAGCCGCCAAGTGTAAAATTCTACTTTGCAGCACCAACTTTATCTACTCCAAGAGGTAGAAGACAAACTCCAGAGAGGTATCATTAGAAACCAGTATTTTAAAGCTGTGTGATTGTTAAGAAGGAAAGGTGGATGAATAGTAAAGTCTAATTCGAATGTAAAGGATACCAATCACCTATGAAGCTTTTTAAAGTTCAGTTCTCAGTATGAAATTTGAGTGATTGATATTAAAATGAAGACATATAACCACTTCCTCGAGTTCTTCTGTGAGGAAAACAACTATTGGGAACCTTATACTAGTTATGCATCAAGAGTTCAGACACTGCTATCTTTGAACCGGTCACTAAGGACCAGTGAAGCAGCCATGTTTCCAAATGCCTTCCTCTCCAGCTTGATTTGCAAAAGATACAGCAGGTGACAAGGAGACTGTTAACAAGAGTTTCTATTCATGCACATTTTGCATTCCAGTACCAAACAAAAGGCCAGTAAGGCACATGAAACCACAGCAGTGACACATCGGTCCTGACAAGCCCATAATGAAGTATCACAGACCCCTCTGGCCAGTGGAGCCCTTCAGTGTCAACCAGGCTTCAGAAGCAGCCTTGTTAGTCAGACAAAAGAGTAGGAGCTGACTGCAGAGTTTACTCCACACGCCAGGGATCGGGGGTTAAAGACACTTAGTTCTTTGTGAAAGAGACTGTGAAGTCCACCAAGACAATTAAAAACATTTCTTCTTCACCTTGTCAGATCACCTCTTCACTTGATTATAGAAAAGATAATCCAGGAACATCACTCTGCTGCATTCCAATTAGAATAAAAGTTTACTTAATTTTCAGTGCCTTAGAAGAAGAGCTAGACAAGGTTCCCTCATACAGCATTTCTCTAAATGACACCTCTACCACGTGCCCTGTGAGCACTTCACATCTGGTCCTTCCTTTTGCCCACCCACTCTCTTTCCAGCTGTGGCTGTTGGGAATTTAAACTTGGAAATTAGGACAATAAGCACCCTTGTGTATCCGAGTAATAGTCCAACAGGATAAGCTGGGTAACTTGACCAGGGACAGGCAAGGCAATGGGAAGACTGTCAGGTCTCTGCTGAGGGGACTCTCAGGGATACCAGCAGGGAAGAGGATTGTCCTTTCGTTCAGAAAAGAAATGCAGGATTTTCTTCACTACATGTGAGGCCTCGCCTCTCATTCCTTATGCCTTCTAAGGGTTGGAGTTTAATTTTAAAGTGAAAGAAAGCCAGAAATCCTTCCTAGTGATCCTAAGATATTAAGACAGTTTGTATGCAGCGTCTGTGCCTTGGTGCATTTTCAGAGAGCCAGAGTCCTCAGTTTTCACCTGTCGGGAATGAGAGGTGTGTAAAGGTGCCAGTTTCAAAGGAGTTCAGGATTCAGCAGAATTCACCTCAAAACCAGGTGGCATTGCTAGGCTGTGGGGCTGTTTGAGAATCTAAGAGACCCATAACTGAGGTAGAACTCATTAGATTCCAACAGTGATGATCAGGGTCCTCTGGGCTCATATTTGGGCTCAGCCCTACAAATAAAGTAAAGGAAATAAACTAAGCTCAAATCTTGCACTGGAACTAGAGTTATCTAATACCATCAGCAGCATTTCATAGGGAAAAGGGAGTGGCAGTGCTATTGTGCATTCTTAAATTATGACTTCCTATTGAATGTTTGCTCTGTTTGAGTGAAATTTTCACTCTTGCTTCAGCATGTAAAAACCAATTTATTTTGTTGTGATGAAACTAACAACATTGCTCCAAGTAGAAAAGGATTTAACCAAAAAAAGGATTAGCAAGTAGTTTTTGTTCTCGGGTTTTCTCCCTGTATTTAATAAAATATGTGCATACCACCAGAAATATTGTTTGTCTGTTGTCAATAAAATACAGTAACAAGGCAAATATTAAAAAGGATTAAGGATCCAAAAGCATCATAGTTTCACAAGCTAATTATTTGTGACAAGTATAATGTATTGACCAGTAAAATGCCCCAAGGTTTCATATTCAATCTAATGCTTAATATATTTATTAATGGCAGTGGGGATAAACAGTGGAGCAGCAGCATTTGCAAATAACAGATCCAATTCAGGGAAAGCTGTGAAGAATGCTGGGGGAATTGTGCCACACTGAGTGAACGGGCAATGGACGAAGAAGTGCAAAGGGAAGGAAATAATTTAAACTATTTGCAGTCCTTATAGGTTTGGAGCTGGCTGTTGTAGCACTGGAAGCTCAGTGAGAGCCTCTGTTCACACTGTTATCACATTAAGATGCAGTAGGTATGAGTGGAAAATGATGTGCAATACAGTCTAGTCCAGCCTCCTCTGGAATGCTGTGTGCCACACTAAAGAAGGACAATAAAAGTAATACAAGCATAGAGAAACTCTCATACAAAGAGGGACTGCAAGACTTAGATGGCTTATCTTGGAAAAGAGTCAAATAACAAAGGACATGAAAAGAGCACATTCAAAACCAAAACAACAAAGCTAGATCTGACATTACCATTCCACACACACCATAAAGCAGGAGTAAAAGGAGAGCTAATGAAAATGAAAGGTGGTGGAACTGAAATCACTGGGTAAATGCTTTCACTGTGCACAATTAAACCATGAAACTCCCTGCCACTAGGTACTATAGGTGCATGCAGGAGACAATCCTATTGCAGTGGGGACTGGACACTTATGCATGTCTGGTAGGCATATCCTGAGTTACAGTAAGAGAAAAGAATACTGAAAAGAAAATTTAATCTCATTCTCTAGGTTAAGTTGTTATCTAAGTAGGGCACTTAATCTGGCCTCAGGGAAGAAGGGTTTGAAAACATTATTTTACAAGTATCTGTAAAGCATCTGCTACAAGCCACCATCAGAAGGCAAATTCTGAGCAAGATGGACCATGTTTAGTGCAGCAATTCATGTCTGTTAATGGTTAGTGTTCCCAAACAAATTATGATTTTATACATTTTTAAACACCACGTTTTTTAGTCACTCCTCCAGCAGACACTTTCTCTATCAGAAATGACTCCAGAGAGGAGCCAGAATGTCTGCCTCCTCAGACACATGGACTCGCCAGCATCCCAAGGCAAAACAAGAAGTCTTTGCTGCTTATGATTTTGTGTATCTGTTTAGGCCTGCACATGTATGTTTATCCTTGGGTCCATCTGGGCTGTCTAAAAACTGTCTTAAGATATACTCTGATCCTTCTGCAACTAGGGACATAGCATAACACTCATGGGCAGAGGTCTGAAACTAGAGAATTGAAAGATGCCAAACTGTGAAGAGCTGCACTATAATTATATATTGCACATGTCATAATCATGTGTATCAAAAAACTTTAAAGTTCCTCGTTAAAAACAAAAAAAAGAGCCAGTTCTGTTTACTGCTTCTGATTGTTTCCCTTGGCTACCAAATTTAAATCAATAGGACTGAAGGGAATTTGCTGTTGCTGTTTTGATTCATTAAAAAAATAATGCACAAAACCCTATTCCCCTTAAGCAATATCAAAAAGAAGATACAAACTTCCAGTATCTTTTATGTTTCCACAGTTTGCTCACTATGGTGCAAGAATACTTTCTTTTTTCCTTTCTTTTTTTTTTTTAAACTACTTTGTTTCCACTGTTGTATAATACAGAGAAAAATGTGATTGCAGAAAAAAAGTCTAATAATCCCACTGCCTGATGCCTGAAATTACTCTCCAAGAGAAAAGGCTTTCACTGGAAACATCATTTCAAATTCCTTCTTCTTCAATGACTTTGAGAACACCTCTTTCTCAAAGGAGCTGTGGCTAAGATGTAACAATAATGCTATCATCTTTACCTACAAGATTCTGGATATTCATGTGTTGCCAACTACTTTCCATTGCAGCAAAAGGCAAGAATAAGAAAAAGGAATGAAAAAGCAACCCCCCAAAACCTAACCCCCCCTAATCCCACAATCTTCTCTGCCAGGTTCAAAGATGACCCAGTCTAACAATGAAACTGGAAAGGTGTTTAGGGAGCAGTGGGGTTCTGCTCTTCCCCTTTCATAGAAGCCACAGCCCATCAAAAATGGGTGGCACCTCTGTTTTTATTTGTGCACAGACCAGCATAATATCCTGCACTTTCAGGGAATAACTAAACCCAGCCCGTTGCTTCTAAAGAACTCCAAAATGAATCCTGCCTACACAAATTAATATAAATCATCTTCCCTGCTTTCCCAGTACAATATGACTTAGCTCTCACCTGGCCCTTGCAAGAAGGTTTAATCAGGAGAAAAATAGCTCTCCAATAAAAGCAACATTTTCAAATGGCCCACAATTCATACTGAATTACAGTTTTCATGCTGGAAGAGCTGAGTTCATAATTTTCAATTAATTTCAGTTTTGTAAAAATAAAAGTGGCCACAGAGGTGAATTATCACACAGCATAATCAAAATATAGCTTGGCATCTTAGTTGACACATCTTCAGTTTAGTAGTGTAGCAACTAAATTTTAAACAGCAGCACATCTAGGATGGATAGTCATCATTATCTATTCAACTGGACACAAAATAATTTGTTACAGCCACTTGGTTCTATCATTACTTGATATTGAAAACTGACAAGCATCATAACTCACTGGCATTTTGAAATCTCTTAGTATTTTGATCCTTCAGAGAATTTGTTTTCACTAGGTAATCTAGGTCCACCCTGCTAGGCTTAGAGTAATTAGTTTCATAAGTGTATACACTACCTCAATGTGTCTTGTGGCAAGAATGAAAATGATGAAAAGGCCCTGTCATGGTTCAAACTAATAGTTTCTCCAACCTCTTTTTGAATTCTCCAAGCATATCCTCCTCAGCTGCCACACTTCAAGTCTTTTATCTAAGGTAAATCACATGAAGCTTTCAGACCAGAAAGTGTCCTGCTGATTAACCGTTCTTATCAAGAGGGCAGTTCTCTAACCTTATTTATTTTTCCTACCCTCTATTGCCTCCTCTGCATGCTGTATTCTGCTCTCTCCTATTACTGGTACAGTATTGCTCAAACTGCAAGTCCCTGATTCCCTGTGTCCATGGGCTCTGTGCTGCCAAAGCCCTCCCAGGCTCCAGCCTTCTCTCTACCTCTCCTGCCTCCTCTCCCTCTGTGAGAGCTGCTGTCCTGTGATCTGGCCCCAGTTTGATTCTACTTCTTCAGGGCACCTGCAAGCTCAAACACTTCTACCCTCACCACTGCCCTGGTGCTGTCTCTCCTACTCTGCTGGCATATCTCTTGTGGGACCAAGCTGGCACACTTAACTTGTGTGAGGGACCAAGTGAGGGACTGAATATGGGAACTGTCTTTTTTTTGGGCTGGATCAGTTCCTTGATGCAACACACCAGGCAGCTACAGGAACAGGAAAGTTGGTGTTGCTTAGGGTGGATGAAAACAGTGCTGTTACCAAAGGAGATATCACATTCTTCTCAGCATTTAAAACAAGAGAGCCCTGGAGACGCCTGACAAACGTGCCTTGGTCCTGATTCCTGGAGGATCTAACTTTTAAGTAGTGTCTTTTGTCCTCTGTATCCATTTAATCAAATTGCCAAACTTACACATAAAAACACAAAAGACTAAGGAAAGGATTATTTTGTGAGTGCTAATAAATGGACAGTACCTGGCTCCCTTCCCCTCCTAAAGTCACTAGAATTACTCTAGAGTCACGTTACATTTAGGAAACATCTTCTGAGCAGGTAAGTGAATAAAGTTTACAGTATTCATCTTAAAATTCATCACATACAGATTAACATCTAAAGAAAACATAGAATATATTGTCACACTAGAACTTCAGCATTCCTTCCATTTTGAATTCAAGTGGCTGTGAAAAGCCAAAGTTCACTTGCCAGGAAGATCCCCAAAAGTTTGTGATTTGTTCTGTATTGGATGCTACTTCCCTCTAGTGTGCAGTCCTTGTAAAACCCCAGTGATACCAAACTTCATAATCCTTAAAATTTACTCCAAAACAAAACCAGCTGCAAAGCTGTTAAGCCTTTCAAGCACACCCCCTTGCAAAATAATCTGATTTCTTTTTCAGACTTCAAACAGAATTTGGTTCTAGCATCTTCTCCATCTTCCAAGTGCAGCCAGCACACCTAAATATGATAGAGCAGCCATGAAGCTCTGACAGAAACTTAAAGCACAAGTTATTCTCACGGCACCACTGAAAGCTCAGGCTAATCCATCACCCAGGATTTGTATGAGAAGGTGATCAGTAATAGCTAACTGATTACTCCCTAGATACAGTAATCACACATGAGGGAATTTAAGAAGCATGTCAGGGTTTGTTATAGTCTCACTCAAAAGGGGTGATTGTTTTGAGTGAATTTTCCACCAATCTATAGTTAATTTACAATCTGCAGTAAACTAGCACAATCAGGTTGAGTGTTAATTGAGCCAATGTAACACATTTATCTTGCTGAAAATCTGACTTTTGACTAATTGTAGATAACAGAATAAGCACTTGAAGAGAGATCCATTCCTGTCATTTTAAAGAATAACTTGGTTGCTGTCTTTCCTCTTTCCTCTGAATTTTATGGGTATTATGGGGTGCACTTTCAGAACTACTATTTAAACTCAGCATTCAAACCCCACATTCACATTAAAAAAAAAAAGAAAAAAAAAGGAAATGAAACTTTCTTCTTAGACAATCTTTCGAAATTGTGTTAAAGACTTTTTTTCTCTCAATTTTCAAAATCAGCTGTTAATGCACTATATCAACCTGCCATTGGGCCATGAGAGAGAGGAGAGATGTGGAATCCTTGACTGCATAGCCAAAATTGATGGTCCCTTGCTTTTCCCCAACCTGAAGTGCTTCCCTGAGTACAGGAGTCATTCTCTTGGACCGTGTATGTTATCAACTAACCATAAAGACTGACTCTCTAATAGCTCAATAGATACAGATTAATTCCTTCTTTTTCTCAGTCTGCTTTCATGGGCAACTCACACATTCCCTGAAGAGAAGTCCCACAACTTCTCTTTAGCTTCTCTTCCACCAACATGCCTGTCAACCAGCTGCATCTGCCACAGCAGCTCTTGGAGCAGGAGAGGAGCTGTGCAGCTGTACGGTTTTGTAGCCTGGAGAGAATCTAACAAATTTAAGTAAACAAGTTTGATAACAACCATCAACATTGCAGTAACTAGACAGATGCTAAAATGTTAATAGCAAGTAGGTAGAAAGGAACTGTACGTATACACACGTGTATTCTTTTACTATTGATATGTAACTGGAATTTCCAGGGTCCCTGAGAAATCTGGGAACCCAGACGTACGAATGTATGCATTAACAAGAATGTATTAATGCAATCTTGAACCATCTTGGGAAAACATCAGTAAGATACTGTGTTCTAAATAAATGTTAATCTGTATCTGAAGGAAAATATGCCCTGGGAACTGTTGTTTCACAAGGTGATCAGGTTATCTAAGAAGTAATACACTGATGGATAGGCTGCCTTCACTGAGAAAACCACTTAAACTCTTATAAGGATCATATAATTTAACCATGTGGGGAATCATCAAAGCTGATCAAACCCAACAGCATAAGCAAACTCACGTTGGTGTTGACTCCAAGAGTGCATCAAACCCTCATGACCTGCACAGGCATCTCCTCTTTTTCTGAATAGAGTGTGCAGAGCTGTTACTTGTGCAAGCAACAACTGTACTTCTTCTGTATTATTATTATAGGCTGCAATTCAGATGCAAAACCAGCAGCAGCAGAGTGTGTGCACCCTCACACCTCTCAGGTGCAGGCTCTCAGACATGACTAAGGCAATACCAGTGCATATTAACACATTTAGTATCATAGTATCTTAATTGGATTGGGAAAATGTCACTCCATGCTCTGCAGTTGATATGTTGGCAGCAAAGAACTGAATTCCTGTCAACCCTGACACATTTGGGAGTTTTTTATTCTGAAGAAGCCATTATTGTCTTACTTTCATACCCTCAAAACATTTTTCCTGTTATCTGAGCTGCTGGATCAGGAGCAGAAGCAATTATAAAAAAAACTTTCAAATTATTTCAGATACATCCCACACAATCAGGTAAAAAATCTTTAAACCTTATTAAAATATTCATAAGCTGGGGAGGACAGAGGGTGTTTTTTTCCCTCTTTCTAGTTTTCCCTGTCCACTAGTCTTGTATGTGGGGGTTAACAACCCTATTTCTAGATTCATTACTAGTGCAACCTCCTGTACATCAGAGACAACTGTAATTGCTTTATTTTTTAGACCACTTTTCCCTACTCACATTTTGGGTGTAGTTAAGCCAGCTCTACTAACTTATCAATTCACCTCCCACTCCTTTCCATCTTGGCCACTTAGTCTCACTTCTGAGCTGCAGTTCACTGCCCCCTAACTTTGCTGAAATGGTCGGAGTTAAAAATAAACCTTTAAAAACATCGGTGGAAAGGAAAAAAAAATTAAAAGGGGAAAAAATGCCCAGTTACGTGGTGAGCGTTCAGGGAAAGGGGCAAGAGATTTTTCAGGCATCTTGTTGCTGAACTGAAATACACCTGATACATGTAATAGTTTTTTCAGGTTAAAAGATT
>VYZX01034290.1:0-34510 GCA_013401335.1 Brachypteracias leptosomus
GCCCTGAGCCCTGAACGGAGACACATAGGAGTAAATATAGCTTTTAAAAGTCAAATAGAATTAATTTGTTAATTTATTATTGACATTTTAAGAATTATTAATGATAATTTTCTAGTTTAGTGTTGCTTGTGTTTAATAGACAGCTATTAGAAAATCAGTGCACAATGATACTACTAAAGTATTAAGTGTTCTATTAGCACAAATATGGGAGAAAAAGATTCTTTACTCACCTGAATTTGTCCACATGTAGCAATTAGCTATGAAAGTTGTTAGTGAAATAGCTAGATTCTTCTTCTTTTTGAATAAATGGAAATAATATTTTGGGAGGAATATGGTTCCTTTTTAAAACTACAGACATCGCCGCATAATCCAAGTCTGTTGGGAAATTCATATAAATGTGAATATATTTATTGTTAGAGACTACAAGAAAGCATCCAAAGCTCTTAGATGCTTCTTCAATATCAACAGCTTTTAATAAACAATAGAATGAAAATAACACATCTTACTGCCATTTACTCATGTTATCCATCAACCGATTATGTCTATGATAAGTCAGAAATTGCCTTTCTCCTCTCCATAAATTCTAACAGTCCCCAGATGCTACTTTGTGAGATTAAAGTAACCAACTGTCTCAAAGATGTTTTTTGGTCTCAGCATGGCATTAAGAATATGACAAAAATTACACTATCACAGTTGAATTCCAAGTATTTCTGCTCATTATCTTTGTACAAATACACAAGAGCTAATAACGGACAGTGAATCACTACTTTGGCAGTTTCTAAGAAGACAAAGAGACTCAACAGAGGGTTCCAAGCTACTTACAGGAATAAGACACACCTCCAGTATGTCACACTCAATAAGCCTCTGCCACTTTTTTCAGAGTTCAGTCAGTCATCTGTTAACATAGTAAGGCTGATGGAGAGCAGGGCAAGCCAAGACTTGGGGGAAGTGTTTTTCTAAGACTTATGACAAATGAAACACAGAAAAGTTCCATTAATTCAGAATGCTTAATGGTCAATTCAGAAAGAAACATTATTTGACACTATGCAAAAAAATTTAGAATACTTCTAATTTTTTATGGACAGTTTTGGACACATCCAAGTTACAGCAGTCAGTAAAAAAAGACAAGAAGTATGAGAAATGTTCAAGCTCAAGCTAGAAAATAAAGCCTGATTTACCTTTAAAAATACTTAAACAGAAATAATTGGTGTGAGTGCAGACTAGGAAGCAGCTACTGAAACTGTTACTGAGAAGGCAGCTGTAAAAGAAATTATGCTATCAAAACCAGTTCTTAGGAGGACATCTTCGGGGAATGAACATATTTGTATGACTCCATTACAATGTGTTCTTGCTCAAAAAATAAATAAAATAAAAAACTAGAACATAGAATAAATTTATATAGGTTCCTTTGGGCTTCCTTTCCTAAGGTCTTCTTAAAGGCTTTGTGGGTTTATTGTCAGTAAAAGTTAAAATAAGTCAATCACAAACAGAACAGGAGACAGTAATGTCATTGTAGTGGAAAGGCAGACATCATACAGGAAATAAGGATGAATACTAAATGAAACAGTCCTTCTCCACTCAGCCAACATTTAGCTACAACTGAACAACTGTAGAATACCTTGACAAAATACAGCAGAGGACAACAATAATGATCAGAAGTCTGGAAAGCATGACTCAAGAGAAATGACTGAAGAAAATGGGAAATTTAAGCAAGTGCTGACATGACTTTTAACAGTCCTCATCTACATTTGATGGAGGAAGAATTCATTCTTTTATATCTGCATAATCAGAACAAGAAGTAATCTAGAATGAGAAAAATACAGATGAGACAATAAGAAAGAAAAAAGCCCACAATTGTTTATTAGAGATGGTCATTAGCAAAGAATTTAGTTACTTCTTTTCTCAAGATATATTTGCACGTGTATGTACCTATGTATGGTGCTTTGGTGCTATTATTAAAAAAAAATGGCAAGACAAACTAAATAGTCAGAAAGCAATTTAAGAAGAGTGAGACCATATTTTCACTGATCTGATTAATTAGATTTAGATTTGACCACTGTGAAGGTGGTCAAAAATTATTTAGGCCAAATGGACAGAAATTAACTCTGTGACTTCATAAGCACAAATTAATTCTTCATCTTTATTCAGGAAAAGAAGGAAACTGCAGGGAACCGACAGAAATTGCAGTGATCAGGAAGCAAAGAGGAAAGAGTGGGTCAAAGTCCACCTTGAGTATGATCTGTGTTATGTGGTTCTTAGAACATAAACCTCTTTTCTGCTATGTATTCCTATAGCACCCAGCACAATGAATTCCCAGATGAGGAAGCTGTTTAGTAAATAAAGGCAAATAAAATAAGGTAGAAAAACTAATGTGCTACTGTCAGATGTGTTTATTCTACAGGCTGGTAAACTGTAGAATGAATAATGTATTTCTCTTAATATTTTTTGGTCAGAAAGGACATTTGCTCTAATGGTTATTTTCCCCTCAGTTGAATGACAGAAAAATCCTGATAATTTGATGTCAAAGTACTTCAAGTTTCATTTAGGACTTGCCTACTGCAATAAACTGTTGTCTTTACCTATTGTCTTGAAAAAATTATGCTTTTGGACAGTGGATATTCTAAGTAAAGAATGAAATGTTAAAATTATTTAAAACGAAATACATTTTTACACCCTTGACTTTTGAAGGATGGCACTCATTTTGAATTTTGGAATCATAGGGTCATAGAATGTTTTAGGCTGGAAGGGACATCTAGAGGTCATCTGGTCCAACCTCCCTACACAAGTAGAGGCAACTCTACCCAGGTCAGGTTGTATTCTTTCTAAAGGGTAGAGATGTACAAATATAAATGTTTGAATAGACAGTAGGATCTGGTTGCCTTACCTTTGCTTTCTATTCATACATAAACTCTAATTTCTCATTTCTCCCATTCAAGCATTTCAGACACATTTATTCAGAGGAACAAAACTAATTTATACTGAAGAAATTGTAGTAATTCAATGGAGAGAATCAATAGTTAAAAAGATATACCATCTGTCAGCACCCACATCTTCGATTGTTCTAAAGCTTAAAACAGCTTAGAGACATTGCCAGAAATCTTTTCTTACATCACCTCGGTGATATATGAACAAAACCTGTGTAACGATTGGCTGGCATAGCTATGAACATAGACATATTTATAATCTGCAACAGCAAAGCAAAATACCTAACAAAAGCCTCATGTTTATTCTAAAATACACTTTCAATGAAGTTGATCGTCAACACTGAAAGCACCCTCTCTAGTAACAATGGAGCAAAAGTTACATTGGAAGGAGCAACTTCCAGTATTACAACAATGAATATAATATAACGTCTCTCTCCTTTTTTCTCCACAAAATGAAAAAATAGAAGTCAGCTACACAGAATAATTTTAGATTTTCTATTCTTTGTGGCAAAATACACACCACACTTACAGTGACAGTTTTCTTTTTATAAATTTATAAATTTTCTTTTTATACTAGACATGATCATTTATACTTTGTGATCCAGAGTTCAAGCACCTGTGATTTTATTTTATTCCTAGTTTCAATCTCACCCAGATGAAATGCACACTTTTATTGTTATAAGCCTTGATAATAGACTTTTTCAATGAAGGAAAATTTTGAGATTCACTTCTTCTAAAAGTTTCTGCACATAGAAACCTTTGCAGGAAACCACCACTCACAACAAATAGTGTATGGATGAAACATACCTGCTTTCTTGCACATCCTTATTAGCCTGGTACACTATTCCTGCCCCACTGAAAACATCCTCTAAAGTCAAAGGAGGCTGAGTGTTTGCAGGCCGGTGAATTGAGCCTTCACTGCATTCCTGGTTTCATGGCTTTTTTAAAATTTTTATTTCTTTAGCTAGACCTTCACAGAGTCTAGACTGTTTGAAATGCTAGTTTCCTTAATAAATGTTGGAATATATATATCCAGCACATGACATAAGTAGAAGATTAATGATTGTTAAAAATAATTTTAAGACATAGTAGTTACAAACAAATAACTTATCCTTCTAATGCATCTAATCCTTTACTAGCTTGAGCACAACTTCTGTCCATGACTGTTTTCTGTTAGCAGTCTGCTGAAGAAAAAAAAAGGAAAAGACAAAGAGATCTGCTGATGTTCATCTCCATATATAGTTAAACAGCACAACTCTTTTCCAGTTAATGTCTATCACATTGTCAAACATACCTTACCTGAGAGCCTTTCCAGAACCCCTGTAAAGTGTATATTTGCTCCCAATATTCCTATTTAATCAGGAAATTGTGATCAGTGCATTTCTAGTCTGGAGACAGGTTAAAGGCTAATATTATACTGCCATGGGCAAGCTCTTCCCTCTCAGTGCTGTAAAATATCGGTGCATCTTGGTTTTGACTATTTTGTTAAAAAACTGAAAGAGGGTGGCTTTAATTCATTCACTATTAAGAAAGTATTGAATATTATTTTGCTTTAATAGCCTATTTAAAGGTTAGTTTAAAAATTATCTCCATTCATTGTTTGTAATTTCTGAGGTATAAAAATGTTAACACTGGTTTTAAAACCCTGATTACCTGAGAAACCAATTTGCCTTTTAGCCCATGCCTGGGGCATGTTTGTACAGTATGATTAAAATCATAAACATGGATTTAACATCACCATTCTTTTTTGAAAACTGTTGTCTAGTCACCAACTCTGCTACCACTGAGCATCTCAATCTGCCACAACAATCTTTAACGGCGTTTATCAGAGCCTGTGCTGTACACATAACAACTAACAGGTGCCTACCACACATAGATCAGAAACAGATTTAACTCAAAGTCAAAGAAACTTCAGGAGTCTGTTATCTGGGGTGACAGCTGGCAGTCTGGCATCTGCAGACTTTTTTCTTTTGAGCCTTGAATGCTATTATATCTATAAAAGAATATCTGTACATGTATAAATAAACAAACATATATATATTATACTGTTCCATATTTTTCTACAGTCTTTCTTATACACTCATGTGCATAAGGGGGGTTCCTCATCCTAAGGAAATGGGCAATGAATAACATGACATTCAGAAATAACATGGAATAGAATGGTTGCTTTTAGAGGAATCGCTGAATCATTATGGTTGGAAAGCACCTCTGGGATTGTCAAGGTTTAGGTCCAATCCACCTACAAACAGATGCTCTCTGTTAACCTCTCTTTCTCCCTCACCAATTAGAGGAAGGGAAAGAGGATAAGGGAGAGACACTTATGGCCCCTTCCCCTCCCGAATGGGAGAGGAGGGGAATGAGAGAGAGAGGTGTCTGGATTAGAAAAGAAAACTAAAACAGCTTCAATGAGATAATGATAATAAAAGGGAATATATACAAAATGAGTATCGAACCCAACCTCCCCCTGATGGCAATTNAGCAAATAGCTCCAGCAGGATCAAAGGGCCTGAGAGCAGGAAAGCTGCTACTACTCTGCGTCCTCTGGTCCAAGCAGTTGCAAGGCTGAAGATGTGCTCCCAGCTAACACATACACAAAAGCACAAGTACACAATATGTATATACAGACAAACACCACCAGTGGCCTCATCCTGCTCTCCTTTCTGGCTGAACAGGACAGAATTCCACTAGTGTGACTGAATGTACATATGTGGGCAAAGTAGATCCCTGCAGCAGGGACATAGAAGCTCCCAAGGCCACAGTTCTACTCCAGTTGCTGGTACAGACCATCACACATACCAGGGAGCTAAATGAGACTCCCCTGGTCCCACAGCCAACTCCCCATGTTCTAGTTGGTTGATTGATTGTCTGGAAGCTGTTTACCATAAGATAAGGTAGTCTGATGGCTGCCTAAGATAAGAAAAAGGAATGGATGCTTAAGGAAGGATAAAAGAAAGCTCTCCTGCCCCAGACATGCACACTTGAGGAGAAGCGTCATCTGGAAGAGTCAGCAAAGTCCCCAGACTGGTGCATTGAGGTTGAATTTCCTCATTATAATGTGAAAATCATATTTCCTAGCTAGAAAAAGCCCCCTACCCAAATAAGCCCCTTACCATCTGAACATGCATTGTACATTTAAAATGCACCGTATCTTTAAATTTATCCAATGGGTAAAGAACCCAGATTTGAGACAACATTCTCCCGCTTACCAAAGTTCTCTCACACTCAGGGCTGGCCATTAAAGACCTGCTCATCCCCTTGCTACCAGGCCACTTCTCTTACCCACCAGCTCATCCAGTTTGATCTCTGATGCTCACACGCACACTCACTCACTCACACACTTGCACTCACTCTAGTCACTGTCCCAGGGACACAGGGACCCTTCACCCCATTATCTGACCCCAGCTGCTGCACTAACAGAGCCCTTCCTCCCCCCCCCAACATGTGTACTCAGGACACAGAGGCCTTCCCCAGGACAGAGCCAGGAAGGAATTTAATGGGGAGACAGGACAGACTGTGCAGGTCAGGCACAGCACATGGCCAGGCAAGCAACTGACCAGTCAACTGTCTACACACAACCAGCCTTTTTTAGCCCCTACCCCTTATTTCCCCACTCCTGTTCCCCGCAAGTCATCTACATCTCTTTCTTGTAGCACCTTTGGTTCCTCCCTTAGTCTTGTGCCACCCTGAACTGCTTCCCATGCAGCCCAGAATGTTTCCCACTGTTTTATCAATTATCCTGCACAACACCAGGAACACAGCCACCAACAGCAGGATATAGATGGAGACTTTATTGTCTATTTCTACATAATGAAAAGCTGATGTTACATGGCCAGAAACAGAAGTGATGAATCTGCCAACCACAGGTGATATAATGAAAGGGAACACAAACTGCACTACAAACTCAGGGAAAACCCGGCAGCAAATTCAATGATGGGTGGAGAAATCAACCACACCTCGAATACCACCATGGCCATGCACAGGCCTCCTCGGTAAATGCCAGAGGGGTGCATCAACATAATATGATAGGGACCAAAAAGATACATGACCAAGCTGCGACCTATTCCAAAGGGGTAGACAATCAGATCCGTTACCTTTGTCTTTTTCAGTGTCTCTTCCAATATCTCTTCCAATATCTCTTCCAGTATCTCCCTTGTCCCGCTGTCGCTGGGGAACTCTGGTTGCAACAAGCAGTTGGGGGCCTTCTCGATGATGAGGGGAAAATCCTGCATGGTGTCTCCACCCGCAGAATGGCTTCCGACTTCTCTGCAAGCGGGACCAGCTTTTATACTACTGAATAAACAGCTCAGGTTGCATAAGCAACCTCAAAAAACTTCAGCAGCAGGACATCTGCTATTTTTCCTCCTCCTTGGATTCCATCCAAGGTTGGCCAGACCTAGGAAACAACAAGGAGTAGGTACCTTTATCTGCTTTGGGTTCAGCTCACCCTTTTACCAGGCTATCTGTGTCTGTTCTCACAGACAATCAGCTAGTTTCCCAGGAGAGAAAAATCCTCTGCTGTTTGCAGTATACTGTTCGGTTGTGGGATTCATCCGTATGTCAGCTTTAATTCAGGGCATGCTCAGGCCCTAGCACTTCACTCACTGCTTGGCAGAAACTGCCTTAGTGTGAGGGGTGATCTGAAGAGTGGTGAGTGTGCCGCCTGGACACTGGAGCTGATGGATTTGCTGGGACAGCCCTGTGAGGGGCCCAGGCAAGGTGCTCTTTCCTTGAGAGTCTTTGCTTTGGGTCCCCACCTCCACTGTTCATTCCTGCACTCCTCTGGGCTTGTGTATATGGATGGACCTTTGAGGGGCTGATGACCGCTGTGATGGGCTTGGGACTAGGCCACTAGGCTGCTATTTGGGTTCTCCCTCATGCCATTTTCCCTCTGAGCTCCATCATTCATGTGTAGAGGAGGTTTTTCACATAACCTAAGAGTTATTTTTAATTCAGCAGAAACAAAGTGACAGTTCTGAAAATGTAACTGGATTTTATGCAGTCCTTAGTTGAAAGATTCTCTTTCAGTTTGTGGTGGGTTTACCCTGGCTGGGTGCCCGGTGCCCACCCCTAGTCCCTCTATCCCTCCCCCCCCCCACAACCCAAACCTTTGTCAGCAAGGCAAGCAGGGAGAGAGTAAGATGGAAAAGAAGAAGAACCCGTGGGTTATGATAAGAAGCAGTTTAATAACCAGCAGAGAAAGCAAGGTCGCGCGCGCGCGAAGCAAAAGCAACAAAGCCGTTACTCTCTACTTCCCATCCGCAGGCGGTGTCAGGCCTGTCCCGGGAAGCAGGGCTCCAGAACGCGTACTGGTTGCTCGGAGGACAAATGTCTTCCCAGAATCCCCCCCGTCCTCCTTCCTTTATAGTTGAGCTGACGTCATATGGTATGGAGTATCCTATTGGTCAGCTTGGGTTGGCTGTCTGGGTTGTATCCCCTCCCAGATCTTGTCCCCCCCCGGACCTTCCGTGCCCTGTCAGCACTGATAGGCATCACCAAGGTGTGTGTTATCAACACTCTCTGGGTCCTAGGGCTGCATGAGGAAAATCAGTTCAGACAGACCCACTACACAGTTGAAAGGAATCTTTGAGATTAAGGAGAATTCATTACCAACCCAATAAGGAAAAATTAGTAGCTAATTAGTAAATAGCAGGAGAAACAAAATATAAAGTGTTGATCAATCAAGACTAAAATTCTTGGTCGACTAAAGGCAGAGAAGTATCAGCAGAAGTAAGAAGGCCAAAGTATTTTATTCCTATTTAAATCACTTTTTCCTAAAATACCCACTACATGGACATAGACTGTCAAACTGATAAATTAAGAGAAAAAATCTCAACTTTGAACAGGAAAAAAAGCCAAACAAAACACACACACAAAACCTCACCAAAAAACCCAGGAGGTATACTGCTTCAACATGTCAGAAATTTTCATATCAGCTGGATCTGATGAATTTTATCCAAGAATATTTAGGAAAATCAGTGAAGCATTTTCTGTTGATCTTCAGTTGTTATCTGGAAGAACCCATACAGTGAGGTACACCTTGACATCCTTTAACATTTTTTCTAACATCTACAAACATAAGCATGTGAGGCACAAATGCTGTGCACACATCTCTACTCCTTAATTTGTCTATATGTTCCAAGACATCCCACCTAACATCTAACATTAACATTGCCATTTTCTTTGCTTCACAGGCAGAGATGTAAAAAAAGCCTAGAAGTAAAGTCTTTAATCAAAGAATAAAGGGAAAAAATTAATTTTAAAAATCCCAATGATTCCTCAGTGAACATTAGAATAAATTGATGAATAATAATACAGTAAAATAAATGCAATTAAGGAATCACAAATCTTCCTTCACCTGGCAACTGTTAAAAATTAGTGCATGTGAATGTGCTTTTAAATGGCAATTGGCATTCAAAAATACACTAAAAAAAGTCAAGGTTTAGTTAAGGAGATATTAGAAAACTTCAGAAAATGCGATTGCGCACAAGAACTGTTATGCCCACACAAAAGTATTTATAGCATAAAAAGTGTTTATGATGTGTTATGTAACAAAGACATTGAGTTTTTGTACAGTTGTTGGAAGCTGCATTGGAGAAATTTCTCCACCAAGTGGAAAAGAAGATAAAAATGTACAATTAAAGTTTCATTTTGATGTATTAAGTTGTGAAATTTATAGTCACTCTATATTCAGTGACATTATGGTCACTCTAACCTCAGTTAAAATTTGAGGTAACTTTAGATTTTGCAATATATTTGCCTGTGGAATCTGTGCAGGACACCATAGCAAGAGGTCCAGATCCAGTCTTTGGATGAAGTACTCAGGTACTACTATCAGTAGTTAAGTGCCATCTGTGTGAAAGAGATATGAAGAAATCCATTAAATAAGGGGAAGAAAAATACTTTTACAAACTGATAATTCTCTTTTTCATCACTTGGTTTTCTGTGGACTCCAGAACTTTCCATTCAGTTACCTACTCAGAAAAATGCCTCATGATAGCACAGTGATGATGAAGACAGACAGAGCCTCAAATACAGAACAACAAGGCGTGGCAACAGTCAGTGCGTGACGCATTAAGACTGGGACTGAAGGCAATGTATAGACTTAAGGGCAGAATCATAGAATGAATCATAGAATGATTTGGGTTGGAAGGGGCCTCAATGATCATCTAGTTCCACCTCGCCTGCCATAGACAGGGACACTTCCCACTAGACCAGGTTGCTCAATGCCCCATCCAACCTGGCCTTGAACACATCCAGTGATGAAGCATCCACAACTCCCCTGGGCAACCTGTTCCAGTGTCTCACCACCCTCAGAGTAAAGAATTTCCTTCTATTTTCCAATCTAAATCTACCCTCTTCCAGTTTGAACCCATTATCCCTTGTACTATCACTACAGGTGTTACAATGGGCCTCAAGAAAGAATGTAATCAAGAACTGCAACCATGAATGGTACATCCTGAAGGAATACACATTCTACAATGGGCTTCAGGAAAGAACTCAAACCAGGCCAAGATAAGGGACTTAAACACTCAACAAAGAGATGGGCTAAGACAAGACCATCCATGGACAAGTAGGCCCAGAATTAATGAAAAGGACATTCAAAGATACCTCTTTGGAGATCACTAGGGACCACCAGAGACCACCAAAACCCTCCTGAGAAGCCCCTCAGAGACCCAGGCCACATGTGTAATGACTATGCATCTATGATAATTAATTCCAGGAAATAGATAACCTTTCCAGGAAATACGATGCATATGTACGTAACAGAGTGATAGAAGCTGTGTCTGATGCCATGCATGGCATGCACTTTAGGCAGAGCTATCCCCCGTGCATCTGGTGCTGTAATAAAGAATGCCTGCTCCTTAATTCTACATGGGCGTTAACCCAATTTCGGTAACACAGGCCTTTGTGAAAAGTCCCTCCCCAGTCTTGTTGTAGGCCCGCTTCAGATACTGGAAGGCTGCAATAAGGTCTTGCCGGAGCCTTCTCTTTTCCAGGCTGAACAAGCCCAATTTCCTCAGCCTGTCATTGTAGGAGAGGTGTTCCAGGTCTCTGAATTAAATAACAGAAAGAATGCTTTTAGTGTGGCATTAAGAGTCTATCGTAACATGCTTAGTCTTACAGAATCTAATATTGTTTTTTAGCACAGCAGTATTGCCAATTGCTAGCTCAAGCAACAACTCTAATACGGACAAAAATGGAGAATTATAATTTCTATTTGATTATTTAAATCACATTCAACATCAGAAATCTTATTAAAGAACAACCAAATTTGCAGGTGAGCTCTGAATTTTTCAAGACAATTCAGCTTCACAGATAAAGCCCATCTGTATGACTTTTATGTCACATCCTCTATTATAGCATGATCTCACAGGAAAAATAATAAACAAAAAAAAGCCAAAATCCTGAGGCAGAAGTTGTTCAGTTTGTACCCTGGGAGGTCATGATTTGCTTACTGCTTCACACGGAACATTAGATCTGTGTTTAAAACGGTTTTGTTTGATGACCAGGTGTGTTATAAAAAAATGTGTCAATATTAATGTGATACTCAGTTCTAAGATCGTAATCAGTGCTAATATCACATCAGTTTAAATCAATGCTAGCAGAAGAAATATTTGCCTGGAGCAATGAAAGGTATTTATAGCAGACACTCTTCAACCTCAATCTAAATTGCCTTCCTAAGAGTGAAACACCCAATCTTAGTAAGGACAATTCATATTTTAGAACCACCAAACCGAAGACCTCAAAGGAAGCCAGGACTTCTATATTATAGAATTTCTATTTTTTTAAGTATATTTAACACTCCTTCAAAAATGCTGTCTTTCATGTTATTGACTGTTATTGCATCAACCAAACAAAGAAAAACCACATCGTTAATTCAGTGACCTTGGCTAAATTTAATCTCAGTAGCACTTATCCATAGCAATATGTATTTTGTTGAACACAATTTATTTCCATCTATATGGATTGCCAAACTGCATCCCAATTTTAAGAATATTCTTTCATTAATTCCTAACATACATTTCTAAAATTAAAACAGGTAGTATCTCACCACTAGATATATGAAAGATAGCATGTTGGCGACGACTACTCATCATAGAAAAATATGTCTTTTCCTCAGTAAAGTTAGCACATTCTTCTTTATTATTTTCAAAAACTGAAGGTTATATTTAAAAAAAAAAAAAAAAATCAGTTCTGCTGTCAATGTGAAAGTAAATGAGGGGGTACAAAGTGAGATAAAGGCCAACAGACCACTTGGTCTTGTAACTTGAAGTAACTGTAAAAATCTGAGAAGTGTATATACTATAAGAATATCAGTAATGGATTTGTAGTTCAAACAGATGAGTGTCTTTTAATCATCAAGAACAAGGTTTACAGTTTCTACTCCTTTTACTTTCATTCCAGCCTTTTTTTTTCCACACAGATTCACTTTAGGAGAGAAAGCTGTATATGATGCACTGTGTTTTAGCATTTGCTGTAACTGTGTTTACCATGTCACAAGCTAATTTTTTGTCCAAGAAATTGTTTTTGGAGAAACAATTTTCCAGTGTTTTGTTTTTGTTTTTTTTATGCAGCATATTTTCCATATCCTTTAGCTTTGATGATTTTGCTGACATAACTTATCTCTGGCTAGTGCTCTGTTTTTCTTCTCTCTTAAGTTTTCACTGATATTCAGAAGCTCGTGGTACATGTCAATAAGCAGACAAAAAGGCAAGTAAATATATTCCTTTAAAATATATAACATGACATTTTTTATCTTCTAAGAAGAAGAACAGTTTATTAAAACTTTCTTACAGTGGATGTCCTAGTGCAATTGTAACTTTTCCTTGGAACCTTCCTTGGAGGAGCTGTAGTCTGTTGATACTGAGTGGCACAAGTGAAACAAACAGGGTAAATGAAAATTTCAAATTTTAAAAAGGCATTTCTTTTTAAACTCTCTTAACAGGAAAATAATTTTGAGTGGATTCCCCACTCTGTCCAGTGGAAAAGAAAATCAAAATTTAAAGGCTATTTTGTTTCTGTGTTTGCTAGGTTATATACATCTACCTTGAAATGTCTTCAGATTTGAGTTTAAAATAAGCTTCTGTAAATGAAATTAGTATTGTTTGAATTCCCAGCCTTGTACTGGAAGCAGAACAACAATACAGCTATACGCCTTTAAATACGCCATACCTTTGTGCACTTTAAGCCAAACTAAGCCAACACAGGACTATTGAAATGCAGACACACTAATATGAATGATCTTACTATACTGAAATCATTTTAACATTTGACTCTTCTCTGTATACCTTGGAAAGGTCTCTTTCACATTGATGCATATCATCAAGGAGGCTTCAGTGACTGATTAAATGCCTGGAACATGGAACAGAGACAGAGACAGTCAGGAAGTTTCATCAGTCTTAATTTAAGATTGAAACTTGTGCTGCCACTCAAGTCATGGTGCTAACCATGATTTTATTATTTCCTCATTCTGAAAGTTAATAAGGTCAACAGATATCCAACACCAAAGTGAATACAGTTACCATCTGTGATTCTCTTCTGTGTATCCAGAAAGCTGGGAAGCTCAGAAGCACTCTGAACTGAATCTGCATAATAAGAGACACATTTTCTGCAGATTCTCCTCCAGACCTTTGTAGAAACATTCCCTTAGTGAGTATTAAATTAATTTCATTATTATATTCTGATACATTAGCAAGGGCAAGTATTTAACATTCCTGAAAGTCATCAGTAATTAATCATAGCCCAGGTGACAATAATGAATTATCTATTTGCTTCACCGAAACTACCAAGCAATAAACTGGCTGCGATGATCTCATGATCTTACCATGGACTAAGCCAGGTGACCTACACTACTCTTACTAACAGCTATGGCATTAGAACAAGATCAGATGTTTTTACATCTAAACTTTATTCAACATGCAGATAGAATTGCACATAAAAGTTCCTTGGAGAGTTTATAAAAATAGAGTATCTAGCTCCACTTTTTATTTTCTTTTTTTTTTTCTTTTTGTTTTAATTAAGCACAATAAATGAATATGCAAGAAAAAAATTCTGGATTCAGTAGTAAAAGTTTTAGTCATATAGTTTCTTGCTTTCTTTTACTCTGTCTTATGCTGTTGTAGTCTTATTCAAATATAATTGAAAAAAAGCTTTGAATTAAAATTCAGAGTGCATTTTTGAGTCCTTGGATTAATCTTTGGATTACTGTGGTAATTATTATGTGCAGTTCTCTTTTTCTTTTTCCTTTTGAAACAGCAAAACAATAGCTTCAAAGAAAACAAATGACCATGGGTGAGATAGATACTCAGCCAGCAGATTTGGTGACTGTGTAACAGTTTTCCAAACACAACAGTTTTCCATACCGATGATGGTATGATGGCACATTTTAAAAGGTATGGACATATTACACATTTATTCTAAATGAAGGTCATATTGGAGTGCATTATTTAAATGTCATTAAATGTTTCTGTGGATACTTTACTTACCCAAATTAAGGCCATTCTTCAATCATTTAATGCTATTTAGAGACAAATAAAGATTAACTTTCCTATTTTCTTCAACATCAGAACTTTACACTAATCCACTATTTACAGTAGAGTGAGTTGTACACACACACAAATCCAATTCATGAGATGTCAATATTATTATGCTGTAGTAAAACAGTCATTATTAAATGCAAAGTAGGAATTTGGAAGTAATAGTTGGGTCCAAAGAGAACTAAAAACAAAACCATTCCTAAAAGGAACCACAAAAAAACACAATATGTATATTGTCCTTTGTTTCCAAAAAAAGGCCACAACAAAACATTTTCCATATGACAAATGGATTTCACATACAATGATTCTAAGTTTAATGATTTATTTTTCTTAGTCATCATTTGTAGACTTAAAACCACAATAAAAATCTCTGGATTTAGGCACTTTTCCTCTCCTTGTTTGGTACTATGATCAATGACAGAAAATACTATATATGACACAGATTATGTAAGTGTGAAGAATGTTAAAATGAACACTTAAGTGTGAATCTTATATATATTTCCTTTCAGATCTCACATACTATCTTAGCAAACAAAGGTGACAGTGACCTGTAGGGATGACATTTAACAAGTGAAAAGAAAGCAGAAACAGGGTTTTCAGCTGTCATACAGAGACTGCCACCAAGCTGCACTTAAGATAAATGAAAAAAAAAGCACCCTTAGGGAAAAGACATAGGAAAAAAACAATCAAAACAAAACAAAAAAGCCCAGTCTGTGTCAGTGGTACCATGTGAAAAAGGCACTATTATATGTCAATGGCAAATAATAACAATTTGATACCAGGACTTCATGAATGTCAGTTTGACGTGGACTAACTTAAAGCCAACTTCAAGAGAAATGTAGACAAAGCAAACAGAAATAACAAAGCCTAAGGTAGTATTGACTTTAAGTCAATCTCACTTCTAATCAAAGTTTTAAAAGGAATGGTCAAAGAGAAGCCTTGGCAAGCAGAAAAGGATTCTCTAAAGCTGTTAAATGCACAAACAACAATGGCACTTCCTCAACAATTACAGTTTGCTTTTCTCTCTTGTGATCAGCCCACTACTCTGTACCTCTCCTTCTGTCTTTATTCTCAAACAATTTCAGAGTCCCTCTGACAGTACCTGTTCCAGGAAGATACTATTTTTAGGACTTTTTATGACCCTTTAGTTTCTGGTTTTATTTGTTTAATCTGGAATGTACAAAAATTGCCACAAGGCTGCTGAATTCAAGGCTTAACAAAAAAGGTTTCCTGAGCTCTTTTTTTTCTGCTGTGAGCCATCAAAAGAAGGAAACTCTAATAAGAACTGACTTTTATTTATAAAAGGCTTAAGGTTCTGTAACACATAAACGTTATAAATACCCTCTGTGAACATTTATATTTTTCTTCAGTATTAAGCAAGTGGTTTCACTTAATAGAATGATCAATCGATTAATTAAAGGTAAAGTTATATCACAGCAGAACCTAATATCTAGAAGACTTTTCCTACTAAATCTACATTAGCTTTTTTCTACCAGCAGAGCTTCAAAAAGTATTCTGAGTTTAATGCTCAGATATATTCTTCCACAGAATAAGGAATATACAATGACACTTTTAAGGCCTGTAGCTATTGTCACTATTGCATATTATGGTGCTAAAAGCAAATTAAACTAGAAATGACAACTTTTTTTTCCTTTCTTAAAGGGGCAAAAATTTCCTATGTTTAAAATAAAAACATAAGGGGAGTGAAATGTAGCTGAATTATCTCAATCAAATATTATGCACATTTTTTCTTATCAGAATGTTTTCATAATTGAGATACAGAAGCATTAGCATATCAGTCATTCTTTTGTATTGATCTAAGATGATTTCAGAGCATGTTTGATTCACTGATATGCTCCACATAACTTAATGAAAATTTCCAGTGACATCATAGCAGTTACAAGACAATACACTGAAATTGTCATTAAAAGTGCTGTTAGCTGTGTCTCTTTCAAAATCTATTTTTATTAAGATGCTGATATTTGAAATTGTTTGATTCTTAAACACACAATTGACATCCTAGTTTCTCCTACTGATACTTGTGATTCATAATACTTGTTTTGACTTTCAGAAGCTTGATATAATTCTACATTAACATTGTTTAGTGTTTCTGCCAAGTTTTCATTTGCCGGTAGTAACCTCTCTACTTGACTTGCAAGGACATTTATTTAAGAGGCTAGAATTTCACAGGAATTATGTGATCAATTACTACTAAAAGGCTATCCTTGAGGATTTAAATGGCCTACAACAGCATAGAAAAGGTTACTAAGGCCAACATACGAGAAAATCTGATAAAACTGAAATTGTTCTTCACTGTTATGACAGTTTTACTTTAAGGTCATGTTGCAACTTTGTCTCCGTTTAAGGCTCAGGGAAACCCCCCATGGAGCAGAATTAGTTTCACCCCTCTTCCCCCTCCCCTCTTCCCTCCCAGGGGAGGAAGAAAGGCCTCACACAAAGTTGGAAAATTAAGTTTACAACTTTTAACAGGGAGTAACAAAAGCGATATCAAAGGAAAGGAAATATACAGAGATAACAAGGGAAGGTATATATACAAATATATACAACACCGGTCCTCGGATGTTGTTGGATTCCTCCCGAGCCACATGGAGTTGTAGCAGCCACAGAGACCTCCGGAGCCAGCAGCAATCCCAGTGCGGAGTGGGCGAGCAGAACTTCCTGTGTCCTTTTATAGAGTGTGGCAGGAAGGGGAGTGGAATAGCCGCTCCACCTGTCCCTCCCCTTCCCCAAACCTTAAACCACAACAGACTTAGACTTCTCTAGTGACATTGATATCACAGCAGCTTTTGCTGTCACCTCAAACTTACCTGTTTCTAATCTTCATCCTCATACAGCACTATCATCAGAAAAAAAAAAAGCACGTCAAATCTATGAATCTTATACTAATTAAATGATTGGTTGTGTTGGCTTTATGTGGTCCTGGCCCAGGTTGCCCAGAGAGGTGGCCAATGCCCCATCCCTGGAAGTGTTCCAGATCAGGTTGGGCAGATCTCTGAGCAACCTGCTCTAGTCGAAGGTGTCCCTGGTCACTGGAGAGGATTATGATAGATGACCTTGAAAGTTCTCTTCCAACCCAAACCAGCCTATGATTCTATGTTGCATTATCATCCAGGTCAGGGCCAAGGTCAGGGTTTTGTTGATGACAATTAGTTCATGTTGAAAGTTGTGAAATCACATAAATGAAAATAATGTTTGAAGCACCAAAAAAAAACAAAAGGAAAGCAAACTATCAACAATAGAATTACCAATCTGTAAATACAGAGAAATGTGCAAGTGTACTCTCCAGCACAAAATTCAAAATGACATCAGCACACTTCTGTGTCCTGCTCAAGGTCTTCAAGGAGTCCCAGATCTAGTTCAGACTGCTGTGTAGCTGAAAGAAATTAAATAAGTAATTTTGTTAAGTCACAGGGAATAAAAACTAAGTAAGTCTGGATCTCTCAAGACCTCCAAGTTCTTCAAACTTGATAACGGGGAGCTAATAGTCTCATCTCTAATTTCTTTCATGAAACTGTTACTGTTTTGTTACGTCTTTGATCCAAAAGCATCAGTATTCATGTCTCTCAAGCCTAAGCTTACTCTTTGACTTCAATTTAAGTCTTAGTTCAGTGAAGGGAACTTAAAGATCTGGTTAAGTGTGCTGCTAGCTCTCTTCTTCCTCAGGCCAACACCAAATTCAGCAACATCCCTTCAACATACCTTCATCTTTCATTCTTCATCTGTTTGCTCTTCTCTGTCTCAAATTAGCCAAAGGGGAACACACCACTGAGAGAGAGCTCAGCAAGCTGCCCCCAACAGGAACTCTCTTCAAACTGATCATCTTCTTGTTTCTCCTCACAAACTTGCTGGTTCCTTGTTGAAATAGCCTCACCCATCACCCCAACTACAATCACATTGGAGTAGGTGGAGCCTCACACAGGTGGGCCAGGTTCTGCCTCTGGGGCCTGAAACCACTTGGGGAACAAAACATGTTGCTGGATTGTGACTCATCCATAGGTCAACTCCAACTCAGGACCAAGCTCAAACACTTTGTTAAGTAATTTATGAGACAGTTAATGTTATTTAGAATGTACTAAAATGAAATGAGGACTATGAACTCAAACAAATGTGTTCAAAAGTATTTGAATATTCATTAAAAAATCAACTAATGTAGGTGTAGATGCCTGCCTCAAACATTGCCCTGTGTTGAATTCAACTGTGTTGAATTTTAATGCCACAGCTTTAGTTGCTAGACTGTTGTTTTGTTTAGCAGGGTCTGGAGCGAGTTCCCCATTAACATCTCCATTATTCCCCACTCTGCCCTCTACAGGTAAGCTCAAGAGTCACTACAGTTTGTTTTTTTCTTTATCCCTAGCCCCTCAACTGTGGGTGTTTTTCTCAAGGATGGTTAAGGGATGGTGGTTTTCAAGGATAGAACACAGAGATGACATTTATCTTGTGTCAGCCTGAGTGTAGGCATGTGTTCTCTTGAGGGCCTTTTAATACTGTTCTTTTTCATTTAATAACCTTTCTTAAGATATATATGATAATGATTTACCAATAGAGTATAAATGCTTTCTTCAAAGTCTCTGTTACTCCAGTCCTGCCAACATCACTTCCTTCTAAGCCCTTTCTGGGCCTCATGTTTAAAATTATTGTCATAGTAATTCAAAGATTTGTCCAAAGACTAAAAAATACTCTCTGAATTTTATTCAAAACTTTATCAGCTAGGAATAAAAGAGTACTAAACACATTGTAAGCACCACTTTGGTTTGTTTAGCCAGATATTGGCATAGCTCCAGTCACTTGCTGTATGTTTCTGTAATAAAGATGGATTATCACCTCCTCATATTTCCTCCATCTTTCAGAGTATAGTTAATACAAGCAGATGCATTTGAACATTGTAATTAAATAAGTTGTATTTTTTTATTGCAAATCCCTTAAATTAGAATGACTGTAGAACTGGTCATTGAAAGGAATGAAACCATAGTTAAAAAATAAATTAACATTATATAATACAGATACTAGATTTAAGAAGTTAATTTTCACTCAATGAAAGCATTAGATACGGTCTAAAACCACTGCCATTTGTGAGTCAGCTGGAATCTTATGGGTTTCTTACTTCAATCCAGCTATATTATTATAACCAAAATATTTTTTAAATTGTTAACTCGTTCACCATATATTTAAAAAAATGATAGAGAATATTCCATTTCTCTTTTCACTGTTTTTCTTCAAATTTTGGATGAAATTTGTGAAAATATAGCAACCTGATATGTCATAGGATATCAAATAGTTCATAAAATACCCTCGATGCTCATGATAAAAAATATCTTCATAATCTGAAGAACTGGTTTGCTCTCATATTAAGGTAATTATTTTATTTCATTTAACTTCTTTTGCTTTAGGAAAAGCTCATAAAAACCATGGAGTGTATTAAAGATATAACAGGCCAAAGAATTTCCTATTTCAGAATTAAAACCAGAACTTAACAGAAAGTACCAACTTCAGACCACCAAGGAGTCTTTTCAGCTACTGTCCAGGGGTATGTCTTCATCTGGGAGCTTTACACAATATTTTTTTTCATATTTCAAGTACCAAGGCCATTGAGTTCAGTCTTTTTTGGTTCAATATTTGCTCTACCGTCTTACAACAGGTTATCTGTGTGGTTTCCTCGCCGTTCTGGTTGTCTTTTTTTGAGTGCTTTTCAGCAAATTTCTGTTTCATGCATCCTTGTTTGTTTCCATGAAGATTATGGTAAGTGTAGGGATGATGCCTGTGTCTTGTCCTACCATCCAAACAAAATGAGGTTAGAGTGAAAACATAGGAACTAGGATTTTACTAAGCAGCACACAGAATATCTGTTCTAAAATATCTAAGCAATTGTCACTACTGTAACTTTCATAACAGAACTTAAATTACTGTAAGATACTGCAAAGCATTTTTGAATGCATACAGAAAACAGGTTCTAAGGACAGCTCATTATTAAATATTAAGATTACCTTGTGAGTGTGGCTAGGCATGCTGACATCACCATATATCCTCTACAGAAGGGATATGAAAAGGAAGATGCAAAGTTTTCTTTATCATTTATTTCTTAAGAGGACCAAAAGGCAATGTGACCCAAATGCAATGTGCAATACAAAAGAGGCTAAGGATTATCAGCACAATATATACCAAAGTTCTGCCTCCAGCCAGCACAGTCTTGCTACTTTTCTTGGAATAAAAAGCAATGCAAAGCATAGAGCAAAAGAAACGCATAAACCTATTAGATGGAGACATGAAAAAATCTTTGTTAAACTAATGATTTATCTGTGGTGTTATCCACTACACATAGTCAAGTTATGTCCCTGCTATTTTAATCACAATGTATTTTTTGTGCTTTTCTCATAGTTATCTTTCGTATGAGAAATAGATGTTATTATAGTGTTAGTGTTCACCTTATTATGATAATATTGCATACACAAGTCTGTGATCTATCAGAAACTTTAATTAAGTGTTTTAATGACTTTCCATAGCTATGAGCTGTAGGTCCCGAAAGAACAAAGAGAAAAATAAAAGAAGCACAGTTTCATGGATATTTACACTATAGGAAGAAAACGGGTCATATTAACTTCAGTAGCAGAGGCATGAAATTCAGAAATGAAATTTTGTGTGTTTACAGCTTCTGAATACTTAGATTTGGACTTAATTTTAGCAAATGACAGTGTTGCTGCTGGGTGAAATTAGATAAACTGTTTCAGCCCAAAACAGCAAGTATTTTTGTGGAAGTTTTTTTTTTGGTTGAGTTGCCAATTTCAGATAACAGGCTTGGTAATGAAAATGTTGAAATAACTTTAACAGCCCAAATGGTAACACTGCAATAAACTGCAGCATAAAAATTCAAACTCTGTTAGAGTTTATAAGCTTGATTTAAATGGAGCAAAGCTTTACTTAAGTATCATCTTTTTATTTGTTTGGATTCAGCATATTTTACAAACAGAAATGTAATACAAGTAATGATTGTTAGATAACGAGTCCTTCCCTTTATTTACATTAAAAATATATTGTGAAATGGAGCTTATACTAAAAAAAAATCTCAAAGCAATAGCGAAGTAATACAGCTATCCATAAAATAATACATTATCAGGATCAGTTCTCTTAATTGCGTAATTTTTTTCTCTCCACAAAGTCTCCCTGATAATGAGATCTAGCAGAGTGAATGCACTCACTAAGAATCAAATCTTGGTGTCTGCATCATGATGGACAACAGCTTATCCCACAAGGAATCCCACTTCCACTTACACCAAATAGTTGTGGTATAAACACAACTATAACAATATACACCTATCTGACCTCAGAAAGGACATTTTGGAAGTTACAATATCATGACAGTTTCAACTTCAAATTCAGGACTTTAATCTTTTTTTGAGCAGAGCACAACACTTTTATAGGTGTCAGAATAAAAAACCACTCAGTTTTTGATAACTCTAAGTTCCTGAGGAAGTAAAGATATTCTTCTAATAAAGGAACTCTTCTGATAAATAATTTTTGTTTATTGAATTTTTTATTATTATGGAGAATTTAGTTTTATTTTTCTTCTCTGGCATGGCTAGTTTCACAATCCAGTAGAGTGGTTTAAACTTTGACCCAATTTACCATTTTATGTTTCTTAGCAATGCCAACGATATGCAAATCAATTGTAATTAATGTATGATATCCTAAAGGTGACCCATGAATGCAAGGATTCAAAGATGTTGTCAGTAGCATTTATCTAGATTATTGAATATATCTTTTTTTTTTTTTTTCCTTGCTAAATTATAATTTGGAGGAATGGGCATGCTGCTTTTGTTCTTTAGGTTTAACTGCGTTGTACAGATTTGTATTTTCTAGTTCCTAGAGGAAGTCAATAGCTTTGTATAAAAAGTAAGGGCAAACATTGGAAATTAAGATCTAAAGCAATCTACTTATCCACTCAAGAACTCTTGTTGTGTTATCTGTTTTATCTACATGGTATTAAGTTTATATTAAGACACATAATTTCAAACCCTTTAAATAGTTACTTTTATTCTTTCATGTTAGACATGTCTTCTAGCCTTTACAGTATGTATTAGAATAAGATACTACTGGTTAATGTGTTGTCTTTACAGAGGCATAATGTTTAAGTTGAAGCATCTTACACAGCATGAGTAACACAGCCCAGATAAGTACCTTATGAAATTTATGTCATATAATAAGGATGTAAAGTATCTGACATTATTAACTGGTATCCTTTATCAACAGTTGTGTTAGTTTAACCTTGATCACATCCCCACCTGGCTGCTCTCTCACTTCCCCTCCTCAACAGCAGAGCTGTAGGGGGTTGTGGCCAGTCTATAACAGCTCCTTTCTTACATGCCTTCCACCTCACACTCTTCTCCTTCAGGGAATATTCACCTGCATGAGGTCCTCTATGGGCTGCAGGAGAATTTCTGCTCCAGCGCCTGGATCACCTTCTCCCACTCCTTCTCTTGCCTTGATGCTGGCAGGACTGTTTCTTACAGTCACTGTTGTGCAGCATTTTGCCCTCTTTTAAAGCAGAGGTGACACCAGCATCACAGACAGGTCCAGCTGTGGTTGTGGTGGGGCTAATGCAGCACCAGCTGGGACCAGATGGAACTGGCTGCATCCGGCATTGGACAGCCCCTGGTATCCTCACACAAATGTCACCCAACAGCACACCACTGCCAGCACCTTGCCACTGACACTCAATACAATACTAATTTATTGAATATATGTAGAAATGCATAAGTTTTTATATATGAGCACATCTCAAATTAGGTAGGTACTGCTTTTAGAGATAAGAAGATAGGACAAATATAATCTAAGAGGAAGTAGTGAAGTCCAGACTGTTCCCAGGATCCATAAACAGATCCATAAAGATACTGCTACTATATTTTTTTGTAAAAAGAACAGTTGGGCCTAGATTATTGCCATGTTACATACAGTGAGGCAGATTATAGAACTTCTTGAACCATCCAAAGATCACAACATAAATATTTTGAGTCATATACAAATGTTTGTTGTTGTAAATTAAACACAGAAGACAAATTCAAACCTTAAACACTCAAGTTCCAAGCTGAAATGATGCAGAAGACTGATACAAAAATCAACTGTTTGATAGAGTTCAACAGAATTGCTCATAAAATTAAGCACAGGTATAAATGAAATCAAGACTGTTATATACTTTATTTATAATGCTTTTGGATTGCTGTGATTGCTAAAACAACAAAATATAGTACCTAGGTAATCTTGTTTTCAAGTTTGAGTATTTTTAGCATACAGAAGAAAATAATACAGTCAGACACATTGTCCTGCAAATGCACCTAAAAGTATTGGTCTTTAAAGTTTTTTAGATACTTTTGCCTACTTTTTGAGTTTTTTGCTTATAAAGAACAAAACCAACAAACTGAGACAATAAATAATTTCTTTTTCTCAAAGATATGTCTGTACTCTACATACTGGATGTGGCCAACAAAGCCATCAACTCTGGAAAACGCTCTCATTCAGATTGTAAAGAGGACTTCAGGGATTTCTGCATCAAAATGAAGGCTGTAATAAATGAGTTACTGCATAATTTTAGCTGGCAAATCCTTCCTCTGAGCTATGATATTTCAGGCTCATCTGCATCATAATGTAGCTTTCATCGTGCTTTGTGTTGTGAATATTTTTTGTTATCACAAAACTCTATTTAGTAATCAAAAAATTATTCTCAAGTAAATCCCATGCCCCATATCTTAGTGTAAGATGGAAGTGAAACATCATTGTTAGCACATCAGACTAGATGTGCTAGAGTTAATATAAAACATTACTTTGTTGTTTTAATATAATTCCTTTTAATGACAACAGGTTGGATGGGACTTTCAACAACCTGGTCTAGTGGAAGTTGTCCCTGACATGGCAGGGGGGTTAAAACTAGATAGTCCCATTCTATGATTCTAGGACAAAAAGGCAGAGAGACAGGGAGAGGGAGACAATGCAAGAGATGGATAGAAAAAGAGAGAGCTGACAAAGATAGCTCAAAATTTTTGATGGAGGCATGCATGCAGATATATGCACAGAGGGGAATAAGTATACTTATGCTTTTTGTACAAGCACACATAGGTGAGACAGTAAGAAAGGCTAAATTAACACAGAGGATAATGGAACAGGGATATAAAAGCAACAGAGAAGAAAAATTTTAATGGAAAATCTAGAAAAATGAAGGTTCCAGAGTGCTTTTAAGGGTACTTAAGACTGTGAGAAAATATATTCTCTCCTGCTTTTTCATCCATCTTTGTCCTAGCATATCCTGATAGCCAATGACAGGTCATGTATCTTGTTTGCTTGTCAACATTCTAGAAGAAACATTTATGAAGGTATTTATGCAATACTAGGATATTTCTGCACAGAATCTGATAAATACAGGTAAGATGTTTCTTTTAAATTGTCGAAGTTTAGATCCAATCCACCTACAAACAGATGCTCTCTGTTAACCTCTCTTTCCCCCACCCCACTGCAGTAGACTCATCTGAAAGGTCAGGCAAGATAGCCAGTTGTTCAATGTCCTCAGTCTTTACAACTGCTATGTCAAAGATCCATCAATACCTTTTTGAGACCTTATAATAACCTTTTTTGAGAAAATCTATGCCAAGGATGCATGGGGCATCTGGACCAGTCACTATACAATGCCTTTCCCAGTTATTCCCAGTTAGGTTCACTTCAGCCTCTAATAAAATCGGTTCTTGAGATCCTCCAGTCACTCCAGGAATGGTGATGGGTTATGTTCCTCTGTGATTCAATGAATATAGGGTACACTGTGCACCAGTGTCTACCAGGGCTCTGTACTTCTGTGGTTCAAATGTTCCAGGCCATTGAATCCACACAGTCCAATAAACTCTCTTATCCCTCTCCTCCACCTGGCTGGAGGCAGGGCCCCTCTAATTTAGAGGGTAGTAGCCACGATTAGTCACATTTCAGCCAGATGACTGCCCACCATAGACTGGAGCAGTCTCCCTTCTGGAAGACTCTCTCCTGTTTGGTTTACTTTGTAAGTAGCGTACTGATGCCTCTAGAGCAGAGTTAGGTTTTCCATCCCATCTGCTCATTCTCTCTCCAAACTTATACAGAAGAGACCACAAGGTACACCATGACATGAACTGTTCCTCTTTTGCTGGTCTTGGAGGAAGGTGTCTTCTCCTAATGGTGTCAACACAGGTCCACTCAGAGGAGGAATAGGATCTATCCTCCCTCATGTCTAGTTTGTCAATCAGTTCCTCAATTGATTCCTGAGTTGCCTTAACTGATTCCTGGGTTGCCTTAACTGATTCCTTCACAGTTTTCTCCACTGCTGATATGCAGGCCTGTAGGGGACCAGAAACACTGTCTGCATACTGTTGTGCTCTGTAAGCCACTTCAGTCACAGCTGGTATCTCTCCATTTCTTCCACATACCACTGTTGACAATACGTGGTAATATGCTGGTGATGCACTCTGCACAAACTTCTGTAATATGAGTCATTGGCATCGTATTGCATTGGGATCCACTGCTAACCTGTCACCATAGATCACCTCTTGCACAGCTAGTTCTCTCAGATACTTAATACCTTTTTCCATGCTGGTCCATTTGCCTGAGTGACATATGATATCCTCCTTATAGGGAGGTCTTTACAGTTGACAAGAGTCTCCTCCAGAGGCTAACAGTGTTGTTCTTTTTCACGAACACTTGGTCAATGTCTTGGTCTCTGGACAGGGATCCCAGATGTCTGGCTTCATCACCATCTAAGTCAATAGACCTGTCCCCATTATCCCGGCATCGGAGTAACCAGATGACAATTGGCTCACCTTCATGACGGCTAAAGTCCTTTCTCAAATTTCACAACTCCTTCATAGGCCAAGGTGCGACAATCTCGGTGTCTGACTCCCTATATGCTGGGTGTGCTCTTGGGGTTGCTGTAGAAGGACCTGCTCCTTGATAATCTGTCTGTTGGTGCGCTGTTGAGGGACCTGCCCCATCAGTATCTGGCTGTGGGCGAGCTATTGAGGGACCTGCCCTACCATCATCTGACAACACTGGGTGATTTGTTTTTGTTAGATGTTTCTTTCCCACTGGAGGGGGGCCTGAATTCACATCTGCTTTAGACTCTGTCCCTGATTCCACTTGAGAAGCACCATCTCCCTGACCTGTCACAGAGACTCGCTGTTTTACTCCTTTCCTCCTCATCCTTTTCTTCACAGGGGCAACTTGTACCCATGTGGATTGAGTGGGAGTAGCCACAGCGACTGTCTGTGTAGCTACAGTGTTTGTTACTGGAGTTGAGGCAGCTACAGTGCTCGTTGGGGGAGTTGGTGCTGTGGTAGCACTCAATGGAGCTGGAACAGCTGCGGTGCTCACTGTGGGAGCCGGAGCTGTGATAGCAGCAGTGCTTGGTGAGAGGGCTGGAGTTTTGACCATGTTGGTTGCTGGAGCTGAAGCTGGAGCAGCAACAGCAGTGCTCGTTGGGGGGGGCTTGTGGGGTCTGAGTAACTACAGGGCTTATTGCAGAGGCTTGTGGAGTGTGAATAGTCACACATGTCATAAAACCTCACAAAGTCTCCATATACACACAACAAATTAAGGTGGCAGCCTGACCCCAATGTTTAATCCAACCCCACATGATATGAATAATAAAAAAAAAATTCAATGCTACTGATACCATTAAAAATATTTTTTCATAATCATATCCACCATCCTCCCCATTTAATGGAATCCTGGAATCTAGTAGAGTCAGATTAACATAATGGGAAGAAGTGCAATTTCCCAAGCTAAAACTGAAAATGAACTTATTAACAAGATCTACTATGCAACACAAGTAGGACACAGATGCACTCGCTGCTCAGTGCAGCCTAACCAGTGATAAACACCACAGCACAGCCACGGCTTTCACCCAGTGTTTGAAGTTGTAAACAATCTGACAGACAGTGAGAACAAATAAACAATAACAAAGCGCAAGTGACAGATAAGACATTATGGCTCTTAAGTCAGAAAGGCATTCTGAAAGGATACAACATGATTTTGCTCTCAGCAATGATATGAGAAGCAAAGTCCAAGGGGAAAGGATGGGTCCACCAAAGTAAAAGGATGAGTCCACCGAAGGAAAAAGAAAGTCCCAAAGATCCCAAAGGGAAGAAGAGGCTAAGGGTCAAGACCCTTGTGATCCTTCAGCTTTATACTGAATATGATGTATATGGAATGGAATAACTCGTTGGTTATTTTGGGGTCACTTGTCCTGGCCGCTCCTCCCCACAGGTGCAGCCTTTCACTTTTTGCACCCCCGCAATGTGGTACACAAGATCTAGCAGTGACCTTGGTCTGCATACCAATCCTTGGTAGGAACTCTAAACATCAAATGTTATCACTGCTAGAAGCAGACACTGTCTGCAAAAACATACTGTTAGCTTCAGAAAGTGCAGTTAGTTAGCAGACTCAGATGGAAAATAAAATCTCTGAACAGAATTGGTTTGGTTCTAACTCAAACCAGGGCATCAATGTAAATTGAAAAGCAGAATTTAAAGCAAAAAGACCAATATTTCCAATGTCACTATATCTATAGGCTGCTGTAGTATGTCAGGTACTGGTTAGGGTGAGAAAATGCATCACATTTGCACTGCTTTTCTTCCATGGGTACTCTGGGACTGGATCTGAGGAGGACTCTGGCCCTGCTTGCCTTTGTTCCCAGCTGGAGATAACCATTCTGTAACAAGGGCTAAATTGCCTGGGTAAAGTCCTTCAACTACAGCATGAAAGGCAGGAATTAGCATGTTATCTGTTTGTTCCCATTCCCATTATTTGTTAATAATCAAAATGTCTGTGTTTGATTAACATCTTTTCAGTAGCACTTAGAATTTTTGCAGTTGAGATATAGGAAAGAATATCTCTCATAGATCTGGTAAGGCATGTTTTATGCACCTAGTTTTTTTCTTTTCCAAAGTCATAATTAAAAAAAAAAATCATAATATTTTGAACAAGCTATCTGCAGGGGAAAAAAAAAAAAAAGAATAACTGGATCAGGTTAATCAAAACATTAGATTTATGCAAGTACAGAAACTTCTAACTTACATTTGCTGTAAAAATCACTGAATATGTCCTTCTATGAGTTAAACCTTTTTCTAGGTCTAACTAATTCTCTTAGCTCAGTGCTAATTGGACATTTCTACATAGTACTTTGTATTCTTGTGTCCTGGTTCAGCCAGGATAGGGTTAATTTTCACCATGAGTTGCTATTCGATACCATGCTGACATCATGTCCGGTACTCAAGGCGCGGGCAGAGCAGTCTCGGCTTTGTCTCACCCGCTGCCTCGATCTGTGTCTGTAGCTGTATCCACGCGGACTGGACCTTTATACCTCTTGTNCCGGGGGTGGGGGGGGGGGGAGCAGCGGCCACGTGGTGCCCGGTCCCGGCAGGGTTTAAACCACCACATCTTGAAATGCTGTATAAGCATTGACTACATCCCATTAGCACTGTCAATGTGGCAAAGTTGCTCTGAGCTGCTTATCAGACAGCCATGTAAAATACCTTTTTTACTTTTACAGAAATCACCGAGATTTTGAATCAACGTCTTACAAAGTAAAAGGGCAAGAATGAAATCTGAGAGCAAATAAAACCTTTGTAATACAGCAGATTTGACCATCAACGAAATATAAAGATATTCTCACCAAATTAAATGGAAATGAAAAAATAAGACAATAAATGGGAGTATTGAACAATAGCTCTTATTAGTCCCAGGGAGATGCAAAACTTGCTATCCAGTGAGGATTACAAGTGATACCAGCTTCTAATCCAGCATTTTTCAGGCTGCAGTTGTACCTATCTATACTGTATCTTTCTTTTTTTACCAGCCTCTTAAGTGATGTCATTTTGCTAGATTGTATCCTAAAAGAAAGTACAGGATATATTTACACAGTTTCTAAAAGGGAACTCTTTAGCACACAAGGCACAGTAGATAAAAAAGCAGACAAACCTCTGCTCACCTCTGCAAGGTCCAGGCAACTTGAAATCTCTGCTCACTTTTGTCAGGTTCCACTAAGCCAGTGTTTATTGCTATTATTTTAAAGATATTGAGAGAGTACGCGGGCATATTACACACAAACTGAGGGTATTTTTTATTTGTCAAAGGCCCTTAAATAGTGCAGTATAAACCCATTAATCTAGTTCTCATTTTATCTTAACTGCTAACTGCTATCTCAACACCCTACACGCAACACTGTTCTAGGCCATGTATTTGTGTTTTGCTACTTTCTGTATGACTCTGCTTTTAAATTAGAAAAGACAGTTGGTCAGGAGGACAGAGTAACATTTTCTTGAGGAACTCCTCTAAAAACTGTGTTTGAGTGAGGGAATATCTAAATGGCTTCCCTATGGATTCCTGTTGCCTCATTCTATCAGAAAAATATCAAGATTAGTTATAAGATCTGATCTAAAATCAGTTTTATGGTAGCCCAGGACAAATTGTATAGATGTTTTAAAATATATAAAAGATTCATTTCTTATCCAATCTTTCAGTTTCTATAAAGTCTGTCTTAGGTCTTTCCAACATTAGCTGCACCTATAGAACATATGTAAAATCTGGATTCTGCAAAACTTCTAACTAGAGGCTTTATCACGTCTTCTTTGAAAGCTTCGGTTTGTTGTTACAGGTATGAGAAGAACAATTTTATTCTTTGTTTTACTAATTTATTCTGGTCCAGCTCTTCCACTTCCTTGTGGATATTGCTAGGTTATGTGGGTGCACAGGGGCATAAGACAGGCAGAGAAACACCAATAACCTCCCCAGAACTAATGGAGCATTCTGATGCAACAGCTCCCAGGGCTGTTGAAGGAGGATGCACAGTTCACAGCTTATGCATGAGACCCATCATGATATCTCAACAGGAGAGGCTCTCTCCAGCATCTTGCAGCAGAAGAGACTTACTGCCTAGGGGTATGTGACTTATTATGGGGATCATGCCAGGAGGTTTAGGCGGGGAAAGGCATCCACATGGACCATGGAGGAACAGTGAAAATGGTTAAAAAGGGCCTTTTTGCTGCTCCATATTCTTTTTATGGCCATGCCCTGTGCCTGATCATTTATCTCTGTCCTATTGAAATCCATTTTGGGCTATTTTCCTGGATGAGAGTGACATGCCTCTGTTTTGTGTGCATGTGTGCCAGCCTCTGGAGATGGTGCAACAGGCCACAGGGGTCTGTGTATCTGGAGTCACACCAACTGGAAAGACAGGACATGTGGGTGAGAATGTCTGTGGGTACAATCGTCAGCAAGCATCAAACTGGACTGACCAGTGAATAGATCAGAGGCTTGGGAGCTGAGTATTGCGACAATTTTTTAAGCTCAGAAACCAAATATTGAATTATAGAATCATTAAGGTTGGAAAAGTCCTCTAAGATCATCAAGTCCAACTGTTAAACCAACACTACCATGACCACTAGACCATGTCCTGAAATGCCACGTGTACACATTTTTTTAATACCTCCAGGGATGGTGACTCCACCACTGGCTTGGGCAGCCTGTTGTAATGCTTAATCACTCTTTCAGTAAAGAAATTGTTCTTAATATCAAATCTAAACCTCCCCTGGTGCAACTTGAGGCCATTTCCTCTCATCCTATCACTAGTTACTTGTGAGAAGTGACCAACATCCACCTCTCTACAACCTCTTTTCAGGTAGCTGTAGAGAGCAATTGCAACAACTGTCTAAGCTTGGCTACTGGAGAGGTCTGTTTTGTATATATGTGTAGACTTTCCACTATGATCAGCTGGAGAGATTAACAGGATGAGACCGTTGGTGCTATTCATGTTTGCATGAGTGCTGAACATGTCTGTCTGTGTTGGGGTTTCATGTCTCCATGTATGTGTGTAGCAGGTGTAAGCACATGTGCTAACACAAAATACATGCAGAGTCTCACTATGGGCTGGACCTGGGGACATGGAGGGGCAGCATCTTTGTCAGTCTACCAGAATTGGCAGCTCCATACACACATTCAAGGCATTCTGGATGGAAGAAAAGGGAAATACTACAATGGCATCATTTCTTTCCTTCTGCAGGTAATAATACCCTAATTTGTTTTCTGTCTTTTTAAACTACAGAGGTGATTTTAAACCACACTACAAGCCAGATATGTAACAAGTTTAGAAAAATCACCTCCCTGTGTTCTGAGATCTGTGTTTATATTGAGAGCAGAGTGCATATAGGTATCTAGTTGTGCAAACTGTCACAAAAAAAAAAAAAGCTTTGAAATGTTGAATTATATTTTTATGCTTCCCCCTTTCCCCATTTTTCAGCCCAAGCTGGCTGACCAACATTTCAGCAAGGGTTCAAGGATTTAAGGTTATTTTACATAATATTGTAACTATAAATCCACCAGAAATTCTGGATTTTCAGACAAAGGAAACACATAAGCTTAAAAGCAATGCAAGTAAAACTAGAGATACGTCTATACACAGAGCTGACAAAAAGAAGGCAAGGAGGGAGCTTGTTAAATTTATTTGATCACACTGGGATAAAACTGATAAGGAATGAATGAGACCAAGCTGCCATGAATCTTGCCTGAAACAGTGACAAGCTACTTTAAGCAAGGTGGATCCCAATTCCCTATAATGAAGACAGTGACTGCAGTACAGAAGATGATTGGGATACCATACAGCCATGCCTGGATCAGTTGAGGCAGGCCTGAGGTGACAGGAATGGATGAAGTGTCATGCTGCCAAAGTGCACACTTCAGGACCAAGGTAAAGGATTTCTGACAAGCTTATCAGAGAAAAGAGGGCTTAATGCTTTAGTCCATAAAGCAGAATTGTGAACCTCACTACAATTAGTGGCCATATCAAAGGTCATATGAAAGGAAGTATGACCTTAATAAGCAGCTGGTGTGTAATTTCTGGTAGAAATAGAGAAATGATGATCTGCTGTACAAGATAAAATTTAATAATCTTTAATATTAAATTTAAATTAGTCACTAATTTTCAAGGATCAAGTCTTCAAGTGGAACATGAGCACAAACTACTAATACAGATGGGTTAATTTATAAGCCTTTCCCAGCAGAGATGTGTGACTGGGGGCAAACATTGCCCATAAACCCATCAAAGGATAAATATGACAGATGAAAAATATATATAAGCACAATGCCAGCACAAGTAAACAAGCATATTAATTGGTTTTGAATAATTCTAGACTGGAGCTTATTAAAAGTTTTTTATCACCTTGAGGAGGCTTTTAGAGAATCTTTCAACATATAATATACTTTGGAACTATGTAGAGTGTTTTATTAATTTGAGGTTGGCCTGTAGGATATAATGTGACCCAGTCAGTGACTGAGAAGACTTTTATTCCTATAGTTTTAAGAAACGAGGAGAGAAAAGCTTGATTATGCCCAATGTTATATTTATTTTTGCAGATTTCACCATGCAAAAGTCATCAACCAGGTGCACCAAAGCACATTTTTTTTCAAATTATTTGTAGTATATGTTGCATTATTTTTGACTTTTTTTCTGAACTTCAATTTAGTTAGGTCATGCTTTCAAGATTTCTTGTTTATTCATTTTTTGTCACATGTCAGAGGGCTGAAAATCCTGTGGTGACTGTTATTTACATGAAGAAAACAAAAAAGCATACATAAAAACTTGCAAGAAGTCATATTGACAGGACCATGTAACTCAAGAGTTACAGGTTGCCCAGTGGGGTTGTGGATGTGCCATCCCTGGAGGTGTACAAAGCCAGATTGGATGGGGCTTTGAACAACCTGGTCTAGTGGGAGTTGTCCCTGCCATGTCAGGAGGCTTGGAAGTAAATGATCTTTGAGGTCCCTTCTAACCCAAACCATTCTACGATTCTAGGGATAATTTTCATAATAAATGACAATATTTTGTAAACATGTGAGCAGAATTACCATTGTTTGTTCTAAAAACAGTATAAGCAACATAGTGCTTCCTCACATTTTTAGCAGACACTTTTTTGAAATATGTATTTTTAAATTTTAGTATATCGAAGCTTTAAAAACAGACATGCTTTTGAAATACGTAATTTTAATGTTAGTATACAGAAGTTTTAAAACATTTTTCCAATATTAAATGTTCTATTTCCAAAAGGCAGTGTTTTTCTCATTTCCTCATACATTTCTATACTACTCATTCATTATATGTATTTTTTGCTTGCATAAGTTGCATGACTTCATAAAAAATACAGAAACAAATAAATGACCACACTCCTACAATTATATTTATCTAGAAGTGCAAAATTATTGTAACTCCTTCCTTACCAGTAGCTTTTTTACATTCTGCTGATCCTTTTTGTCATCCTTCCTTTCCATTTTCTCACACTTATTCCTCCTGCATCAAACTTGATCCCTTCATTCCCTGCCTTTGACCATTCCACTAAACATCTCATAAGTTTTGTACATTCCCACCATCCTTTAAAGCATCCCATAAAGAGTTTTGCACACTCCCACCCAATATCTTATGATAAGTTTGCTCTTTTCCATAATTTTTCTCCTTCTTACTAGCTGCAAAGATCTGTTTGAGCTGCTCCAAGATGATAGGTCCCTACCACTACACATCCATAAGGGACCTGAGGGAAAGCTCAGACCTTCAAGATTATCTCCATTGTTCTCTTGTTAGTTATGGTTTGTGCATCTAAATGTCATTTATTCCCTTTTTTGCATCTTGTCGCTGTTTTTATACTTGATAGCTGCCAACCAGATATCCTCACAAATCAGATGTCCCAGAATTCCTTGTATTCACATGTCCTTTACATTCCACATCTCTTTTACCTTCCTCACATCCCACATAGCCTTAAAAAGATAACACATGAGAAAATGAAAAAAACCCCAACAACACAACAAACCAAAAACCAGGAAAGCAAATTCCTGGATGCTTTCTATGTTTTTCAAGTAGGTCCCATGAAACTGATCTCTTGAGGAAATCTCCTGAATTTCGTGATCCATAATACCTACATCCTCTTTTACTAAGAGGTTGTCCAGTGACCTTTTCAGAATGTACTTGTTTTCCTTAAGTGTATGAGA